>JAUCRC010000003.1:14611421-14941421 GCA_032399595.1 Tetragonula carbonaria
GCTTTCACATAGTATAGATAATTTATTTCTCAACCAGCTGAGATAAAAATTAAAATGAATGATAAAAAGCAAAATTAAAGCTCCGAGTTTTATAATAAGGTTGCACACGATTTCTTCCTACGAAATCATCACGTATTATTAAATATTGTTAAATATATTATTATATTATAAATATTATTATATTATATATAATATATTAATAATATACTAATAATATATAAATTTTAAATGTTTAATATTTCTCTATATTTATACGTTGCATTTATTTACATATTATTATTGGACAGTGCAATTAATATTTTCAATATTATGGCATCTATTAAATATTTTATAAATATTATATATTTTATAAATATTTTATAAATATTTTATAAATATTTTATAAATATTAAGATATTATTAAATATCATGGTAGCTTTTCGAGCATGGGGGAATTTTAATATCGAAACACTTCCACGAGCGGAGTGTATAATTCGGAACGAAATAGAATGTCGCTCTGGCCAAAAACTTTTGGCAGCTACGTGAAAGTACAACCGAAGCTGCTCTCACTCTCTCTCTCTCTCTCTCCCGGTGTCTTCAACTCGGCGAGTAAAACGTCAAGAACCGAAAGAAAAAAAGAAAAAAAGAAAAAAAGGAAAAAAGAAAAAGAAAGATAGTGGCAGATGATGAGTCACGCAATTGGAAGGAATCGTATTTCCTGTTTGAAAGAACAATGGCTTATCTCCCTTGTCCGACCTTATTTTTCCGCGAGGTGCAACGATGCGCACATGCAAAGTTCCCCCCCCCCCGTCATTCCTTTCTTTGTACTTCTCTTCTCCTTTAACGAAGCCCGCGCTCCGTTTTGCATGCTCGGGAAATTAGGGACGACCGGTAGCTATAAATATTTCATGAAGCGTTTCGAACTTCTCAATGAAGTGTAAAGAGCCGGGGCGTTTCGTACAGTTTCATTGTTCTCGATGTTCGAAGCAACGAAAAAAAAAACAGGAAGATCTCTTAATTCCTTGATTGCTTTCAAATTTTGACTTTTTTTTCCCCTCAATAACAGTAAATAGATATTTCTGATAGAAATTCTCGTGAAACTGAGACTCTGAATCGTTTCATTTCTGACTTTCGAATTTTGAACTCTTTGCTTTTTACGTTTCGAGGGAACGAATGATAAATTCTAAAAAAATATATTAGGATGAATTCTAAATAACGTGTAGAATGAATGAATTTATTTTGTAGATTTTTATACAACGCAGATGAATTTACGCGTAAGTGTGTGTGTGTATTTTACATAAATGTGACGTATAATTTTTTTGTGTGTAACAGTGTGAATCTTTGCTCACAGAAATAATAAATGGGTACAGGTGTTTTCTAAATAGAACGCGTGTAACATTATAAATATTTATTACGAGTTTAATCCCTACTAAATATTTGTGCAACGTTAATGCAGTATATTTTCTATGCAGTTCAGTAACTGTTAAAACTCTTTGTACGTAATTCCATGTAATAATTTTTTGTTTGCGCACTGCATATTTGCAATGGATATCTCACAATTTCTCGAATTAAAATTTTGTATGCTATTCAGCAACTATAACGAACCTTCGTCTGTCAAATGTTAAATCCTTGTGATCTGTAATAATTTTCAAAAAAAAACGAAGTATCCCGCGATGAACGACTCAACAATTATTTATGAAATAATTATTTATAAAATAATTTCTACAAGTAAAAATTTATTATCATTTTATATGTAATCCATAATTGTGTAAATTCACAAATTTACGAAATATTTACAAAAGTAAAATTTGTGAAATAATTCTATCATAAATTTATGTACAAATAGTTATGTGTGTAAGATATGTAATATAATACGTATATTTGTATGCTTTTATTTTCTATATTTTGTATTAAGAATGGTTAGAAGAATTTTTGTGCGTGTTTAAAAAATACTTCTAAGCATTCTTAACATAAATTATGGAAAATAAAAACGTATACATATTATACTATACGTATTGTACAATATTATAGTATATACGCATATTATACTATGCTGTATTGTACACGTGTACAATACAATATTATACTATATTGTACACGTGTGTACAATTATATATGTATAAATTTCTAATTCGTTGTAAGATAGTCTACTATATAAACCATCATACTAAACACAATTATTTATGTTGAACGTAATTAAATAATGAAAAAGATTCGTTCTCACCGTTCGAACGCAAAACGAATTCAAACGTCTATTTTTCCTTTTTCAAGATTAAATTTTTCAGAACCCTCGAGATTTCGTTTAGCGCAGAAAAATCTATCCGAAAGAACCCGAACACAGATTTGTCAGATAAAATATAATATATACAATAGATAAAATATTATAGGTATATTTCTGAGGAAAATTTTTTCCTGTTGAACTGAAATATCTGCATAATTTATATTCTTTCGTGTTATCAAACAAATAATGTTTCGTTCATGGAACGTTGATCTAATTTTCAGGTCAACGTTCATGCGAAGAATTAGAAGACACACGGAGGAGTTTTAGAAAAAAATTCTTGCGAGCTTTTATATAATTCGCTGTTTCAGAACGGTTTTAGAAGTCGGTATTCGATTAACTTCGAGGAAGCAAGCTCTCAAGTTGCCTCGAATTCCGTACTATGAGGACAATCGTATTAGTTAGCAATTCGATCGGTTCAATCCAACCGTACGACCTAACTGTTAACTAAAGTCGAACGCACAGTATATAAAGTGTTTCATGGAGTTAACCGTGGGCTAAGCCATCTTCAGCTTCGAACCCCAGGGAAATTTCTTTGACCGAAATTTCCTTGAATAGAGATAACCAAACTAACCTGTTTTCTAAAAAAAAGAAAAAAAGAAAAAAAATGAACGATGACGTTCATCTAAAATTCTATGCGATTATAGATAAACAAACTTTTTAAAAAGTTGTCTATTCTAATTTTTTTTTTGCTATTTCTCGAATTTTCTTTTCAACCTTCGGTAATTATTAACTGTTGTAATTTGCTGTATCATGAGAAAAGTATCGTTGAAAAAATTGAAATTTGCGTGTTGTTTTCTTTCTTAATTAAAATCGAAACTATAATTTGTACCACGAGCACGACTCAATATTGTTTATTACAATACGACGAGTTGCTTCCCTCTGTTTCTATTCTGTTTGTCCACAATTCAGAAAACGAAAATAAATACGCGGTTTTGCATTTCATTTCACAGTGAATTTCAGGTGAATTTCCGCGGCAAAACGAACAAACGTGGAACATTCTTTAATGCATCCCTAACTCTAGATATATTTTAAAACTAATTCGTTTCTCGACACGTGAATCAATTCGTAATTCTCTTCGAAGAAATTTTATGAATTTAAAACAGCGTGTTTTAAATTTGCAAAATCTTCTATCAAAGAATTTCTTCGATACGTATGGTTCCCCTTTGAAATCAATTTGTTTTCACCACCGAAATGTTTGTAGATCGATGATTGCAACGATGCATTTACGAGATTTCGTAAAAGAAAAAAATGAATAAATAAATAAGAGAATTTGTTTCTTAACGTGTTACAAACTCTGTCCAATTTCTTGCACTCTCGTTTCCGTGATACAAGTTTAAAAAAAAAACGAGGAAAGAAACGAAATTTCGAAATTCGAATTTTATACAATTTACAAGTGAAAAGAATTTACGCGCAACTAACGAGAAAAGAATTTTGCAAAATCGAACTTTTCGTCGAAGAAAGAAAACGTGCTGTCAGCTTCAAGCTTTCGCGACTCGATGCTACAAGACAAGGGGGTTAATAACGTCATCTGCCAACAAACAGCATTTCGATGAGCTTCGAAGCTCGCTGCCATCGGATATTACCTTCGTTTCGTTCGAACGTAACAAAGCGTGCAGGAATATCGAAACGAGTGTCTAAAAAAGAAGGATGAAGGAAAAACGTAAGACGTTCCTCTTTCTCGGCGACGTGCGCGAGAGAGGAAGACGCAATTTTTATAATGGCTGAAAGTTCACGAAGAGCGTAGTATTTCGCTCGAAAAAGAAGAAGAAGAAGAAAAAGAAGAAGAAGCGTGCATAACAAGATAATCCTTGTGCAAAGCATCTTTCGCGTCGCGTCGTCGTCGCATTTACAAAGTGACGTATTGCACGGGTGAAAATTTACATTTCCATCCGTGGATGTTTGTATTATAATTGCACGTTGTGTTACACAAAGTGAAAAATATTCGGACGCTAGAGCGAAATTTAATCTTGTCATTGCGACGTACCAAGGACAGAATTTTCCTTGGAATGGAAAATTTTAGGAATAATTTCACAATTCGGTGAAGGACTAACGTCGACCGAAGTATAAAATTTGCATCAGAGTAACGATATACAAGGGACGACAGATTTCACTTTATCTGTATAAATAAATATCGCGTATAAATAATTGAACAGCCAGCGCGAACGCGCTAAAAAGATTGATATTTTTATTACTGTTACGATTATTATATCATTACCATTAATTCCATTTTTTCTATGAATTTTTCAGTTTCGTGCTAAAAACCTGTAGGGATTTCAATAACTCTGAAATTTCAACACAGAATCTTCAGTTTAATTATTATATTTATTCCTTCTATCAATATCCATTAAATGAGATCGAATTAAAGAGACACGCTACTTTGAGTTGTATTTTATATTTTATATTGCAATGTATATTTGCATTGGGGAGCACATCGGTAGTGTTATATTTCGCGGAAAATCATTGAAATCTCGTGCTCGTAAAATTTCGAACGAAAAAAAAAAAAAAACTACGAACTGATACTGTTTTTCCAGTATTTTGGTAATTCCAGCGTTGAATAGCTGAATCCAGCACAATCGCGATTAGATCGAGCGAATAAACGCGAAACACCGAAATAAATGTTGAATATTGTACGTACAAAAACGATGTCAGAGATATCATGCATTGTGTTTTCGACGCGAGATTATTGCTTTGGATAATAATTTATATTCGAAACTGTTCCCTTTGTAAAAGCGACGCCAGCGAAACGTTCAAAACATTATTCTCACGCGAGCGTGTGCTCGTCACAAATGATCAGTTTTCGAATAATGATAAGTATACTTGGCGCGTGAAAAAAAAGAAAAATATTTGCTATTCTTTTTAATAGTTTAATTCAAATTTACAGTATAGACGAAATTCATTCTACACCCGACGAGTGTAACAATTACCTGTCTCTACGATCTCATTTTAATTAACACATTTCTCCGAAACGAAATTTCACCATTGAAAAGTTAGTTCATCGAGAAATAATAATATTGCGTTTATAATATTATAAATATATAATGCATACAAATTTCACACGAATTTCACGCGATTGCGAAATCTATGAGAACAGAATAAAAAATATATTCTTCGATGATTCACTGAAATCTCTTCTTCAGCTACAGCCTTGAAAGACAGACTTCAATAACGTAAATTAATTAAAAGAAAATTGAAATTTAAATGTTGGCTCCTGATCTGTCTGTATTTATGATTCTACGTAATTTAAATTCGGTTTTTACACACTGAGCGTCATCTAACATTGATCAGAATATAATGACAAAAATATAAATGTTTCAAAATTATACCATTCTACGTTGTGCTATTTCATGTCGTGCTCGGTCAAAATGACCCGGGCGCTGTCTGAGTGAGGATTAATTGCTTCATTTACATAAGCGCAAAAGACACTATAAGATTTTTATCTACTTCCACGTTGCAGTAACTCTAAAAGAAAAAGACAGACACGAAAAACTTGGCAAATTTCCAGTTTCGCGGCTTTTGCCAATTTTGGTTAATTACAATTTCTTAGATGTGACGATGCTTTTTTTTTTTTAAATAAAATAAACAAGAAGTGACTTTTTTCTTTTAAATAACAAGAACTCCGATTGATTAGAGATAAAACGAATTGCTCGTTAAAGAAATAGTAGGGAGATAGTCGGCAGAACGCCTCGAGAAATCTGCCAAGGAACTTGGAATTTCTATATTTTCGGAGATTTAGAATTCAGAATCTCCGAAGTTCCGAAATTTTCAAAAATTTCCACACACCCATATCATCGATATCGATTATTTGCACGACAAAAAAAAAAAAAGAAAAAAGAAAATCTAGAAATCGATAGATATGATTTCGTTTCGTAGCGACGTTTCGCAGATCGCGCATAGAAAGATGCGCGAAGAAAGTTGCCAGTCTATTTCGAAGCGTGTCATACAAACACGATAATACGACAATGCTTGTGTATTTCCGCTTGTGAAATTTCAATGCGAGAACAAGGGGGGGGGCCTTTATAAAGAAAGATATTTACGCCTTTATAAAGAAAGATATTTCCGGGAAATACGTACGCGTATACATCGACACGACGTGTTCCTCTTAACCTCGGAACGAATAGAACGCAATCGCAAACTTTGATTACCTCTTTCACGAGCGTGGCGCGAACGTGGCGGTGTTGTTTGGACTTTGAGCATTCGATTCGAAGATAGCTGACGATATAAAACGAGCGAACGTCACATTTTCATAGAATCGGGCAAGGCTCAGGGAAGTATCACCCTCGAGAAATGACACGAATATAAGCGTATGCGTTTCTTCCCCTTAAGAGGAAACCTAACGGTGATGAAAAATTCTTAAAAATTTCAATCTGTCGCCAAGAACGATATTTTCATCGGTTATACCGAAAAATTAATTTAACTGAGAAGAGTTTATGCAAATGCAATTTTTTCGGCGGAATATTTGAGACAAGAAACTCGCCAGGGAGCAAATAAGCAATATAAAAATAATAATAATATAATAATAATAAATCGAGTGGTCGTTGCGCGTGAGAAATATTATTTGTATAGAAATGTACGATTTTATTGTTTTCATGCGTATTTTATATTTATGCTAACATTCGGGGCAAACTAGAGTTAGTGCGCGTGACACTCACGCACAATAATACACATACTAGCGCAAGTAATTCTAATAATTATATTTCATTATTATATTTCCGTGTGAAGCTGTAATAATACGATAGCGAGTAATCTGTGTGATACAAATATGCAAAATGGATATTGCAATATACATTTATAATATATTACAATTTATACTTATTATGTACATTATGCAATTAAATGAAATCGATATGTATCACAATATATATATATATATATATATATATATATAATAAATATCCAAATTATAACATACTTGTTGCAACCGTCTCTATTTTAGGTTTCCAGTTTCTCAACAAACGTACATGAAAATATAAATTTCAAAGGCGCGCGCGTATAAAAATTTTTAAATTCGCCGCGGACTCATTAGATCCGACGTCGTTGCACTCGTTGGAATCGTGCGCCACGAAAAAAAAAAAAAAAAAGAAAAAAGATCTACCGCAAGATTGTACACGACCGTGTAATCCAGCGTAATTTACTTTGACACGTTTGAATGTTGGAACAACTGTTTTCTTGCTCGAGCATCGTCGGCTCTTTGTTGCGGATAATTGCTTTAATATGGCCTGGCAAGTGAAAATCGATAACTGGTCGGGCCCGAAGGGGGAGACCTCGTGGTAATCGAGATTAAATGAATATGTAGGAGCTTGGCCGCGCTCGAAAACTGCTGTTACGTATCGGAATCATACATCCTCGGCATAGAAAACAGGATTATCCTATATTCATTCACCGTCGTTCTCTCCCGGGGAATCAGTGTCTCGCTTTGATTTATTTCGCCACCTGACGGAAAAGCCAACGTTTCTTTCCGCTTTTCTCTCGAAATCTTACGACACGAAAGTTTATTCTTGTAATGTTACGTATTTACGTTGTTTAATTTTTGAACGACACACACACACACACACACAAGCACATACATTCCGTTTAACTCGCACACGCAAAATATGACTCTTTCAATCTTTTAAATTGAAGTGAAATTCAAGACCCGTATCTTTATAACTGGATTTTAACACACATCTGTCCAGCATTATTTGCACCGCCATTGACCAAATGCCGGCATTTTTTGACACTATATGTAGAAACGATACGCTCGATTATATAAAAACAACCTAACTTTTAAAAAGTCATATATTTTTTAGTGAAATTTTGGGAAATGAAATAAAATGAATTTGTATTTACATATACACCTTTGTTTTTGATCTTTTTCTTTCTGAAGTTAAATAAAAATTAAATTCACAAAAAAGTTGAAATGAATTACAGAGAACATACTCGTTATTTTATTAGGCAAAGTAAATTATTTTCGAAACTTTAATTTTATCAATAATTAATAGCAATTAACACCCAAGTGCTTAAACTTTGAATAAACTTCTTCTATACGCAGTACCGACTAATACGTTTTTAAATTAATTGTTTTTTGCGTTTGCACCCTTATACGACGCAACTGAAGCTGAAATCAGTTTTCTTCGTAGAGTTATCTCTGTTACGTTTTAATTTATCCAGATTTAATGAAACAACAATTAATTATTTACCGCAATATACAAATGACGAATTTTCGTCATTTGGCTGCTGGTGACATTTATGTGTCTGTGAAATGACGAATTTTCGTCATGCGGACGGATATGTGTTAAGTGGAAAAACTTTAGTCTTTCTTTTCAATTTATTTTTCTAGTATATCAGCAAGTATATTCGCAGCAAACACTTTGTAAATTCTACACACATTGTATTAATACAAATTCGAGCATTAATCGTAGAAGAAATTTCATGCATACATTTATGTGTGTACTATGTCAAAGGATTTTCGAATTTCGTTAACATTAGAATGAGACGACTATTTCGATTATATTAGCGAAAATTGTAATTAATCCGAATGATGTGTATAGACATTACATTTATTGCAAACATAGTCTTCTCCGATCTCTGCGAAATATATTTTTAATATATCAACATATATTCCCAGTCCTTGAGAGTTTTGTAATTTTGTTAGCGAATAAACATGACGTTTTAAGCTATATTTAACTTCGCGATATTTCTTCAATAAAATTCTCCCTCTGAACACTGAATCGTACGCGTGTACGTGTAAAAACACAAAACAGCGAGGAACACTGTGTGCTTCGCAGCGAACACGTGAATTATTTCGTAATAATTTTTACGTAGTAAAATCTTTTAGATTTCTCCACTAATCACGATCTCGAGTCGTTGGACGAAATTTCAAAATGTCCCATATATAACCTGTACAACTTGTACACAAGTTTTACGTATACTGCAGCCATAGTAGCCTACGTTAGACGATCAGAAGAAAAAAAAAAAAAAAAAAGAAAAGAAAAGAAAAAACGGGAGACAAAAAAATGGCCGAGCCGATGGCATTGCCTCGTTGCGCACAATCGATACATTGTGCGCACGTGAAGAAAACGATGTCGAGATTGGCCCGTTTCGCCAAGCATTTTATTCCGATTCCGCCTTCGACCTCTTTCCGTGTTTGTATTTCCGGTGACGTATATAACCGAGCACCGTCGAATCTCGAAGGCAAGCCCGGAGAAAATCCGCACGTTTGGCCAATAATTCGCCCCCTTTTGTTGCAAAGGTTAGGCAATAGTTCGGATAGTTTCGGTGAAAGTCGAACGCCGTCCGATTGTTTTCTCTTGCCGGTCACCGATCGTTCGCGTTGAACACGGACGAGCCACCGCTAAACTGTTACTTCTCGCCGCGTGTTACGTTACTCCTTTTCGACGAAATTTCACGAGCGTGCTGCAGTCTGCAATAGCAAACGTTAGACCGCGCGTCGTGTGAAATCTTTCCAATTTTCGTCCAATTTGTCGCGTTATCTGCGATACGTTTTTCGAAAAATTATTTACGACCTTGACCGAAAATTTTAGTGTCACGGTTTTCAAAACCGTGTTGAACACTGATAGCATACTTACTTTTCTCGAAAGTAACTTCGAAAATTGACAAGCTTAATAAAAGTGGATGAAGCAAAAACTGACTGCTTATGCACGTGGTTTAGGTTTAATCGGGAAGAAAATAATTGAAACCGAGAATTGCACTATTCGACATCCTATCAACGGGATTATAATGAAAAAAAAAAAATACTCTTTTTCGAAGGGATTTTGGTTTATGGAAGAAGGATAAATCCTTTTTTAAGACTCTGATCTTTGGACATTTACCATATACATATGATACTTGTACCATACATTTACCATACTTGGTTTATAGAAGAAGGATAAATCCTTTTATGAGACTCTGAACTTTGAACATTTACCATATATACAAAAATGATTCTACAGTTCTGAAAGGCTGAAAATCCGCGAGAAAATATCCGGATATTTCTCCCTAAGAAATTCTGAAAGTTTCTGTACATTAATTTACGAAGTATATGATCTTGTATTATAACGAAGAATCATTCGTATCGATTTAGAAAAAATAAAATTCAAAATTCATTAAAAAAAAAGAAGATACCTTTTCTAAGTATGCAGAGCGTAATAAACTTTCTAAAGATATCGAGGAACCTCCAATCAGAGAATAACAACCGAAGAAACCAACACTAGGATTGCATGAACACAAATCCGACGTTTCATGTGAATACGATATGATATTTGAACGAACTCACATCAATCCAACTGCGACATATTTTAGACAGGGAAAGAAGAGCCTCGAGCATTAGACGGATCTCGTTAGTTAAAATTAGAAACGGTGTTTCGAAAACACGATTTTCCGAAACCGTGTCAATCCATTTAAATCTAATACATTAAAATATATGGATATTCATTTACTGCAATTAGAAATGTAATAACAATAATAACACGTGCTGATTACATTGACGAGTGCAAGGGAAGCTTCAGTGAAGAAAGAAAAATATAAATATTTGAAAATGAGATATTTCTTTCGCGCAGTTTTACATCGAAGCTTCAATAAAACGACAGAGAAGAAAACAAACACGTCAAGTTTCAGGGGTTCAATCTTCAGAGCCTATTGTGGATTCAGTCATGAAAAAAATTGTTTCGATGTTCATGCTGTGACAATGAACACCGCCGTCTGAGATTTGATGGAAAAACATTTCATTCAGTCGGAACAAAACGAACGATGCGTTTCTGAAAGTAGTGACCTCTAAAGTGCTTTGTTCTACGATTTCTTTCTGCTTTTTGAAATTGTAAGAGTTTCATCACTGTCTCGAATATTAATAACGAGCAACTACACACAGTTTCAACAATTAATTGAACTTAAATTATCGAACGCAAGTGTAATAATGACACCAGAGTAGATTGTATGCCTACGTTCCAGCTGATTTGTCAAATTTAAACGTGGAGTTTCCACTCGGTTCGTCGTCAGAGTTGCATATATCAAAAAATGTCGTCAACTCGCGAAATTTCACGTAGGAAATTTTTGAATATTATTTCTACGTATGCTTTGCAAATAATTGTACAATTTTTTCACAATTACACCGTATCAATATTAAAATAAATATTGTAATTCGATTGACGTACTATAACAATCAGAATTATTTTAATTATCGTTTAAATCATCGTGATTTATATACAGAATATTTTGCAATCACGATTATTCTAGCGTATTTTCGTTCATTCGTTTATATTAATTTTTTTTTTCGTTATTTGTTGTTACATTAATATTACAACCAAAATCAAGTATTTCACATATGCGACGCACACCCGTGAAAATGTTAACAATATCCGATCGAAGAGGAGGGAAACTGGTAAATAGATAAGGAATTGTTCGGCGAAGAACACGCCGCGCGCTGGTAGATATCGAACGATCGAAAGTTACGCGAGAAAGTTATCGGTGCATCGATAATTGAAAAGCGTAAGTCGATGCTTCTCCGCGAGTTCTTCGAAGCCTTCGGCTCTGAAAGGTTTTGGCCACGTCGTAATTAAAAGTAACGTATACGCACGAGAGCAAGAGAACCGAGTTAAGTGTGTACGTACGTAACTAATTGTAAGTATAGTTAGGCACGTACGTACACCAGGCTAGAGAAGAAAGAAAGTCAGAGAGAAGTGTGCTTAGAGGGAACGTGCGAGAAAATTGGAGTAGCGTCGTTATTCCTTTCACAGCAACACCCTTAAAGAAAAAAAAAAAAAAAAAAAAAAAAAAGAAAAAAATACGCGCTTGCGGTATACAGAATACGAGACAATCATTGTTCCGTTCTCTAACGCGCGATTAATTCTCCTATATTTTGCCACAACGATGGTGATATCCCCAAAATCAATGTGATAACAATGTGCTTCTAGAGTGTCACTGACACGAGTTATCTCGCTTCCTAATTTCGAGGAGTTTTGATCTGAGCGACGATTTTTATCAGGATTGAAAGAAATTGAAAATGTTGAAAAGAAGATAGAAAATATATAATATTGGTATTATCGCGAGATCGAGAGACAAAGAAATGAAAAAAAAAGAGAAACACTATGACGCGAGATATTTTGTCAATGTCATCTGCAGCTAGCGAGATGTCTCGTTCATGATAGTGAAAGGATTAATCGATTGTTAAAATAGTTGTTCACCATAACATTCGAACATTTACAGGATGAATAAATTATCACTACATATTTATTACGCGTGTTATACGAAAATATCTCGAAATTTTACTATCCTGGTGAAACTGAAATTTGAAATTAAATTGTGTAAGAATTATGAGATGTTTATTACGAATATGTGTTCAGTTTGGTGAGAATTTTATTAGTTTGGTAAAAGATTTAACATGTCCCCATTGAATATTGAGGTTTGTTGATGCAATGGATTTTGGTTTGGTTATTAGTAATTTTTGTGATCTCTGCAAAACAGAGTATGTATAATATGCACAATATGATCAAAATGTTACAATAATTGATCATAATGATCAATTCGTAACTTTTGCGTGGAAATTTTGCAGATTGATAAGAACGTATTTTCCTTGATTAAGCAAATTTTATAGTTTCATCGTCGACAATACCAGTGTTAAAATATCTGGTTTCTGCGTGAACTGTTAAATTTGTCTCAGATTTTAATAATCTTATCAGAGTATCAATGAAATTTCGAAACGTTTCGACAGGCAAAATATTCATAAAAGGTTCACGATGAACTGAATGTTTTCGCATTTAAAAAGATATATATAGAAATTATAAAATATTTAATACGTCTGAATTAAATTAAATTAAATTAAATTATTAAGTTCAATTAAATTTACGTATTTAAATAGTCACTCAATAAACTCGAATAATTAGTGAGGGCATTTTTACCATTTATTATATTAACTTCTATATACATTCTCAGATTCGTTTCAAACTTTACCAATAATTTTAACGTTACAATATCAACTAATGGTCGACTTTCGTTATAGTATTAACGAAACTTCGAAGTGTTATACTTAAAACATACAACATGCACGATAAATGTTAGTTCTCGCAAGGTACACCGACTACAAAATTACGTACAATGAAACGTTTTCGTTATCGTTAATGAAACGTTATTTCATTTTCATAATATCAAGTTTCGTAGACGTTACCAAAGAAGTAGCGGTACTAAACGATACGAAAGAAGTATAAAAAAAAAAATTCGAAAGTCAAAGACGCACTGACACACTCGTAACTTTCGGTGCTTGATCTATAATACATTTAACGGCGCAATGTTATTAAAATATCCTTTTGCAAGTTAGCGAATGACTGGTTGGCTCTTCAAACTAAGAAAATATTTCCACTTTTAAAATATAGAAAATTTTTTACTTTAAAACTTTAGACAATATTTTACTTTCTAACTCTCATTTGAGTCTCGAATTTTTATATCACTTGTACGACTCATTATTGGAAATTGAAACCACTATGTCGAAACAGATTTTGTTAAACGTGTCATTCATTTTCACAAAAAAAAAAAAAAAAAAAAATATCTCGAGAAAACCGAGTCCGAGCCGATACTTCTTTGATTTTTATATATTATATCGTGCATCGTGTTCATCGTTCTTTCACCTACTAAATTTTTTCCAATAATTCCATGAAAATCTTCGACCTACTAATCACACGTGCACACGTGTGTGTATCTATCGAACGACGTAACTGCTTTTTTTTTCTCTCTCTCTCGCAACGCTTTCCGCGAAAAAGAGGAAGGCGAAGTTTCCATCCGCAAAAATGGAACCTCGCCCCGTCGGTAATTCACGGAATTAAATGAAAATTCCGCGCGGCTGGGCGTATTATTCGGCGTATTTTAATTATCAGCAGCGTACTTACGTACTTGAAAGGTGATTAACGCAAAGTGTGTTAACGAGGAAGGTCCGATCCGACGACTGGGAAGTAAGCTCAACGCGACTGATATTTACGAGTAAATCGAGCGTTTTCTGATTTCCGCGGTTTGTCTCCTTCGAAGGTTCAACACGTACTGAAACTCTCATACGCGTTCGTCTCGTCCCTCTTAGTTATTAAGTTAACGTCGCGTGACTACATGTGCTTTGTTTTTGTCCCTTTTCGTCGTCCAAATGTTTATGAATCGCTGATGTTCGAACGAATTCTGTGAAATATTTACGATGTTACTGTATGTACTGCGCGCACTTACTAACGAATATTCGCCACAGAATTATTTCATTACGAAATATTTTAATTCATTTTATTACGAAATATTTGAACATTTCTTTTTTTTTGTTAATATCGTAACAAGACACGATTGATTCGAAGCCAAACTGCAAATGTATATACAAGAGTTTCGAAATGTCTATTGCAAACAGATACGTATGTTTGGTAATAAATTTCGTACAGTTTTCTGAAATATGTTGTGAATTTTAAAATCTTCTCGGTTGATCGTTGAGGTGTATTTTAGTATAATTTCTGTACATGTAACGTGTACTTGTATTAAAATATTTAGTCTCTATATGTCTCTAAATTTGTTCGAAGCTTGATTTACTTATTAATTTACAGGTATCAATTTCACAATGTTTTATGAAACACACGCAAGTAACAGGGGTGATGTTTTCTTTTTTCAAATTTAACAAA
This sequence comes from Tetragonula carbonaria, assembly GCA_032399595.1. Taxonomy (NCBI): domain Eukaryota; kingdom Metazoa; phylum Arthropoda; class Insecta; order Hymenoptera; family Apidae; genus Tetragonula; species Tetragonula carbonaria. Next base: position 14,626,287 of record JAUCRC010000003.1, read on the forward strand.
CTAAATAAATTGCCATTTCAGTGACAGTAATTAAAAAAAAATAATTTAAATGAAACAAAATTTCGTACAGTATTAAGTAATACCCCCTAATATATTCATAAAAAGTTACAGATATATATACAAATGTTACAGAAATACTTTTATGATGAACTATGCACATGTGTTACACGTGTATAATATAAAAATATGTATCGCACGTAAAATGAAATATTTTCGAAGTATAATTGACGTTACCAACGAAAGAAAAAACTGTGCATTCACGTCATTGAAGGAAACGATTTCAAAATATTTTACAAAACAAAGAACGATCTGCATAATGATAAAATACGAAGACAGATGATTCAACAATTTCATTATTCGTGATTACTGAAAACACAATACTGAAAATATCGATCGAATATTAATTCGAGTAATTAAAAGACTTTATCATTCACGACGAATGTTGAATATATACACGAAAGAGATTTCGAATTTCAAAATTGCCGAAATGAAGTAACAGTCCGTGGAACAAAGAATCTGAATCTGTCGATACGTCAAGACAATACGCCGATTCAAAACTATTAAAATGAATAAAATTAAAGTATCGAAGGCGTAAAGTACCGAAAACGTTCGCGAGGGTCGTCTTCGAGGGGACAGAATTTTACAGGAAATTTCGTTCGCCTCCCTCGAGATCTTGTTGCGATCAACACAATGCAACGTAACTTCGGAACGATCCGCGAAAAACGAGGAGGAAAAAGAACTGGAGAAAACAGTGAAAAGGGCGAACAAATGGAAATGCAAGTATCTCGAAGCGACTTGTCTTGCAAATGCACGCGCCGAGTAACAAACGGAAGAGCGTTACGACCAGCGGAAACAAGGCACCGGACGGTAGCGGCAAAAAAGAGGAACAGCAAGTTGGAAGAAGCCGCTGAAAACGCGGACTTTTGCTCGTGAAGGCGCAGAGAAGAAGAATAAACGAAAATAATAAAAATATAACGAGACAAGAAATTGAAATAAAATGAAATTAGAAAAAAATCTCGTTAGAAAACGGGGGGAGAAAAGTTTATCATTCGCCAAATTAGTGGAATAAAGATTGCATTGCGAGCGTCAAAAAAAAAAAAAAAAAAAAAAATCGGCATTCGACTTGTTCAAGGACCAAGCGAAAATTTATTACAGTCAATACACTTCTTGTAATCTGATAAAATCCAGCTGAAGACGTAACAACCAAAAAAACAAGCCTCGGTATTTTAGAAAAAAATAGAATCTGACAATGACACTTAACTTAAGAATTTAAAGAAAATTTCGAGTTCTGATTTCAAAAAAATTTCATTCAGCGGATGAAATTTGAGTCTCGCATAAATTTATTATAAAGTAGAGAGAAAGAAGATTTCGATAAATTTCAGCGTCATCTGTCGAAATTGACAGACTAAGTAAAATGGTATTATTAATGAAAAATCTATCGAAGCAAAAAGGAAAATTATGATTGACATTTAAAGTAATTTTCAACGTTAATAAGAAAAGCGGCAGATTTATTACAAGTTTCTGTTACAATTGGAAAAATAGCTCCTATCTTTAATTAACAATTTTCTACCGACTTTAATTAAATGTGCATAAGGTAAATAACAAATGTTTTAACAAAGGGCAACAAGAAGGCAATGACTTCTTCGTTAATTTGATAAACGAGTTCCGCCTGTGTCAGAAAATATCTCCGTCGGGAAAGTATCTTTATAAAACATGGAAAATCCGACATGCAAATATGACGTGTGAGAACATATTTATCTGATGGGATAAATTACAATGATTTAATATATCGACTACGTTGCCCGGTATTTTCAGAAATTTCAATTCTGATTCACTTCAGAAATTGAAATTTCTGAAAATAAATATGTATCTTATTCTCGTGTCTATCTTAAATAACCATTTCATTATTAGAATTCAATCTCTTTCTAGGAATGAAAATATACAAATAAGCTCCTATTTGATTTGATGAAATTCTGTCTTACGTGCGACTTATGTCATTTCCGATAAATGAAAATATACGAGATAAATCCCTGTCAGATCCCGTCTCACGAATAATTGCATCTCTTTTTATAAAGAAAAGTATACAAATAAATTTTTTAAATTGAATAAATCGGACTCAACACGAAGAATCATTCCATCTCACGAGTAATCTGCGTCGTTTTCTATAAATCTTTTCTATAAAGTATAAATAAATTTCCATCGGAGTCGAGGAAAAATTATTTTGTTTAACTGAATATACAATATTATATATAATCTATAATTCTTAAAATAAATAAATTCTTAAAAACTTTTATCGAATTCAAGAGATTCCATCTCGCAAGTAATCTGTATTATTTTTTTTTTAAAATCTTTCCTAAATTACAAATAAATTTCTGTCGGACTCGTTGCCCAACTGTACCGAATCTATATAATTCTACAAAATAAAAATATAGAAATAAACTTCGATTGAGTTCGACGAGAAATTATTATACAAATCCTACGAGCAATCGTTTTCTGCAAATGAAAATATAACTTTTGCGATAAATCGCTATTGAATTCGACGAAGTTCGGTGGATCTTCAAACGTTGGATGATGTCGAAGCATGTAAACAAAAAAAAAAAAAAAAAAAAAAGAAAAGAAAAGAAAAGAAAAAGAAAAAGATTGTTTTGTGATGTACAGTATACTTCAGCGAAACGCGAGGGAAAAATTATTCGCGAGTATCACGCGACATTAATTAATTACCCTTTTCCCCTAAATTCGCCGGCTGACATTAACGTCGAAAATTCGCGTATTCGTATCGAGCTTTATCCGCCCGGAGTCTAACCCCAGAAAATTGGCGTGTTCTCGTCCAACAGCTCCAATTAGGAGAGCTGATAGAAGCATGCGATGCGAGAATGCCGCGCATCATTTCAATTCGATGCACGAAACAGGAAATAATAACGGGTGCGTAATAGAAAATAGGATACGCCAGCCAGATGGTATGGCTCGAGTCGACGTGGGGTTGAAAACGTTTATGGTAGACAGATACTGATTATAATTCGTAGATTTTCGCGATTTTTCAATTGCAGATATTGAAATTGTTAGATTTGAAATGACAAATTGATGAATAAAGCAGTGAATAAAGGAAATAACTATATTAATGTTGTTGCTCCGAATGATAATATATATCTTCGTCATATGCGTAACATTAATGAAAATATTAATATAATATAAAATGTAATATAATTTGTACGTAATTTAAAATGTAGTATAATTTATATATATATAATATGTAAAATATAAAATAACATAATACAATATTTTTTATGGACAAAGGAAGAACGTAAGTCAAATCTTGATCGAAATGATACAAGCCATCGTTTAAAAAAAAAAAAGAAATTATTATTGTCAATATTAAATATTGTCGCGAAAGAAAAACATTTCGAAATACTTTGATCTTACACTGAACAATAGATTTAAATACAATGTTATTAACAATTATAAAATTACTGCAATATTGTAGCATAATAATGTTTTATATATATATATATATATAGTTCTATGAATCTACTACTTTATTTTATAATATATTACATTGTTTGATATTACACTCTTAACTACCCTGTTGTAATACATGTTTCATCTCTGACACCATTGGATGCTGATACTATTCTCAAGAACGTCGAAACTTTTATTAGGAATTTAACCGCAGCAGTCTAACGTTAAATAAGAACACATTTGACCAGTTTTACACTGGCACTTTTTTTCCCACGTAAACTTTCGTTCTTCAATGATAAATCCATTACGGTCCCTTTCACGTTTCTCATTTCTTTTATAATTCTCCAGCGGGCAGAGCATTCCCTGCCCCGCTCCTCTCGCCCACCCTTGCTTAAAGTTTTGTTTCGAAATGTTTCCCCGACTAATGTAACAGCAAATTACAGTTACCGCCAACTTTAAATACCGTTTTTCCCCGCGAATGGTTAAGGACGTTGTTTTAAACTGCATCGAGTGAAAGTAACAACGTTCTCTCGTCTCGAGATTTTTCTTCTAGAAAGGAAAAGAAGAAAAATCATTTCAACCTCGAAAGATCGTTCCGATTTTTTTAAACATCCTTCTTTCCGCGCGAGAATTTCCGAGCAGAATCATCGAACGGAAATTTTATAATTTTATAATAATCCGCGGTGGCATAGCGGAACAACAGTGATTTTCGATTATCACTCGAGCAAAGCCGCGATAACGCGACAACAACAGTATCGTGAAAACAATATCAACGATTCTCAATTGTTTGCCGTATGTCGGGAGCGTCGCGGTTGATTAATTTTTTTTCACGTGTTTAATTATTAATTACTCACGGGGTTATTAACTTTCGTTTGCAACTCACGGATGCGACGGTGAGCGTATGACACGGCGAATTTCGGTTTTTCCGGCGAAAGTTAGGAGAAAGCGGGCGCGATCGAACAGTGAAAACAGATTAATCAGAGAGAGAACGCGAGCGGTGGACGCAGCTGAGCAAACTTCGCCCCCTCGTCGAAATTCGCGGTATGTTTCTTTTCGCGAATTGTTCAGAATCGCGAATCACTGTGTTTTTTGAAACTGTCAACTTGTGACACGGAACAGCGGCTCGCTATTTTTTGAAACGAGCGTTGCATTCGAGATGAGTATTATATAAATGCAGCGAGACGCAAAAGTATTTAAAAGTCTGAGTTTACTACAAGAAATAAAAAGAAAAAGTTATTTCCTGTGTCGTTAAATATATATTCAAGTGTATGTAATGACTGAATGTTACACGCAAAAATTTGTATATAATAGATGCTTACAAGCGAAGGCATATGTCAGTAGGGGATTTTTCGAAAATTCTAAAAAAAAAAAAAAAAAAAAAAAAAAAAATTGTAGGACTACAGAATCAAGTTTTGTTAATACTTGAAAAAAAAATTTCAAAGATATAATTTCAAATGAAATATGAATATATCCATGGCGGTATTGGTAATTGAAATGTATATTTCAGATTATATTCATTAGAAAATATATATATTGATTTTTCGAAATAAAATTATCGGATCCTTGATGAAATTCGTAGCTTCTACGACATTGTTTAAAATAACACCAATTTACCAAATTTAATATATCTTGATCATCTAAAAACACGGTTTCAATCGACGAATTTACAATAAAAGCAACTCTTGTTTGTCACAGTCCGGGAGAGCAATTTTCATAATATTACATACGTGTATAATATTTATAGTTATACTATTCAATTGCTTAAATTAATTCTTACATCGTGGGAGAGTTATATTTAATCAAGACATTATAATCGAAGGGCTGAGAATCACGAATCGCGAATCCAAAATTTTACTTCGAGTTAACAACATTTGAGGCTTTATGCTTAGTTTACGTTCATTAATGAAAAAATGTTTTACTTAAGAGAGCAAATTTTACGATGAAATGCCATAAGGTTCTCGAAGAAAATCTACGGGCAATTCTCAGTCCTTCGATCGGAGATTTTATCACAGCAAATACAGAATTTGGAACATTCGTTTACACAGTTTGATCTCTCTACGATGAATCTGCGAACTGGCGTATACATTCGTCACGTTGTACGAATCAATGTATGGAAATCAATGTACGTCAAGCATTGTCCAATTGCTAAATCGATCATGAAAATGAACACACCGGACAACGGTGTGTGTCTAGAAAGCTCGCCAATCGGTTTAGCGCGTTAACCCAATTATCCCCGACTTTTGCAAATTTCAAGGCGGAGAACGATGGAGGAGAAACAGGAAGACTCTCGCCGGGCGTCGAAAAGTTGAAGGACACAACGGTGGCTCTTATGAGATCTAACTTATGAAGCGACATAGCGTTACGTCAGCGCAACTTTCAACTTCCGCAAACTGAGAAAGATCCAGAAGCAGGCGAACTTCTAATTTTCACAACCCGAAGAAACCTGCCGAGTGGAACCTGCTTCTAATTTTCGCATTTCAAAGGACGTAATAGAGCGTGTCGAGCGCTCTTCGCTTTAACTTCGTGAATTTTAAATCGTGTAGAGCCTCCTACCGCGGCTATTAGTAGGTTAGCTATTAGTAGGTTTAGAACGTTGTATCGTTATATCGAGGATGGCCGACGATCTGTCGCTGATTAAGAGACACGGAGATCGAAGATTTTAAATGTCAATCTGATCTCTGCTGCCTTAGTTCATTTTTGTCGTAAGGTTCAAGGTTCAAGGTTCAGGTTTAGATTTAAGTTAGGTTTTTTATTCGGTGCTCGTAGCTTAGCACAGGCTAGAAAATTGCATCGTTATATCGATGATGGCTGAGACGATTTCTCGCTGAGACACGTCAGTAGATCAGGAAGATTTATAACTTATGCGAATCGGAAATTTTAAATGTCTTGCTAATTTTTCCTGGAAGGTTCAATTCGAAGATTTAGGTTAGGTTTCTTATTCGGGATTACATTTTTATTTAGATATATTTACATTTCTTAAGTTATATCTATATATATATATTTTTTATTAATACTCCCCGAAAAGGTTTAATTCGAAGGTTCAGGTTAGGTTTAGATTACACTTTTTATTCGGCGTTATATTTTTATTTAGACTTAGGTTATATATTCTTTTATTCGTATTTTGTAACGCGATGTATTCGTACCGCCATCTTGGATTTTAGTTGTTACACCGTGATGCCTCGAACTTAAGAAAAATATATACGACGTACAGTAAATATTCTGAAACAATACCGGAGATTTCCAATTTTGAATACTTATTTCCAGATACTTGCTACATGTAAGTCTTTCGAAATCACAATGAAGTTATCTAAAATAATTTAAGTTGGCCGTATCCGTAACACGTACAATAAAATCGACAACGATATAATAATTAAAACAATATCACAGATAGATGCAATATTAAAATACGAATAAAATCGATATTACAACAAATATATAACAAAATCAACGTAAGGAAATCCATCTATTACAGTACATTACTAGACCAATTCAATTCCCAGTATCTGTTCAACCTAACGCCATAACTGTATCGTGTTTCCACTTGTCATACACGCGCTTCCTCCACTATTCCTTCAAACAGTCTACAATCAACGTTTCAAACCTCGAACCACGAGTTTTATACAACCTAACCCATCCATCGTCCCACCTACCCGTTATCGTTCGAAAACTCTCTGTAACGACGCATCGAGTTGCACGTCGTCACAGGGCACGCGCCTAAGTCCACCATTCGCGATTCCTCGTGTTCGCGTGACATCATCCTTCGTAGACGCCGTTGTTGCTGGCGAAGCGACGACGAAAGAGAGAAAGAGGAAAATACGATGGAAAAAGAAGGGATCCGCGCGGCGTGTAACGGGACAGAAGAAACGCGACGAAACCGTTTTAGGGGAGAAATTCGTATGCCGGTCGCGCGTTCGGTTCGCTTCGTCTCTTCCTGATTGAGTTAGCGCGCGACTAGTCGTGGTATACGCGAATCGCTCCGTAAAATCGGACGAGGAGAGAGGGGCTCTCTCACTCTGCCGAACGAGACGAGAGCCGATGAATACGTGATATCGCCGAGCTTTTTTCCACCTCTGTCGCGTTTCCACGCGCCACGGATTTCTCGTGGCAGCCGGTTTTTCTCTTTCAGCATCGAAAACGGCGGAGGAAAGTCTTGAAACAGCCGGGCGACGAATCCAGGCTTTCACGAATTCATTAGCCGCCATTAAGCTTCTCTTTCACGCGATTGTTAATTTGCGACGTGCCTGCGTTACGTCACACGATAAACCCTGCGGTGTGACCCACCGGAAATTCAAATTCCCCCTCTCCCCTCCCCGAACTTCGGAGTTTTCACGGGGATTAATTGGTCTCGCGAGCGATCCATCCGCCCATTGGCTCGCGTGTTCTGGATAGCGCTAATTTTTCGTTAATTCGAGTTTCTGAATTTTCTGGAGATCTTACCTCTTTTCTTTTTCTTTTCTTTTCTTTTTTTTGCAGAGCATTGTTTAGACATTCGTTTGTTCCCCGCTTTCGTGAAAATTTAAATCCAACCGAGCATTGATTTATGAACATCTGATGAATTCGATAGAATGCGTTTAGAGTACAATGAATGTTTCTGTCCTCTCCCCCGTGATCAGATGAAATATTTGCTGCTATTATTTGTCATATTAAACGTGTGTTTCTGTATGATAAACAAGTATCTGTTCGTTTGTTTCGAATTTGTATCGTTAGATGAGGTAAGAGATTTACGTTTCTTTCACTTATTTATACAGTCAAATATAACATAATGTTCACTTTTTTAAATCGTTGGGTAGCGTCTCGAAATAAGATGAAGCAATTACATAATTAACATAAAACGAGCAGCGTGTATACGTAATTTCGCCGCGTTCTTCTGTAATTTCGTTTTACTTTAATTTTAGAAAGCGGCAATCAAGAAGTCCAGAATTACGCGTTGGTGTAAATATTAATATAGATAGAAGAATAATTTTTTTTTATAATACTTGATCATTTTAAATATTTTATAATATTGTAATTCAACTTTATGATAATATTGATTTATCACGTCTTACTGCAACAATATTCTCCTTATTTCTTCTCTATAGATGTATTTTTTATTCACAAAGAACGTGGATTATGAAGGCAGTGCAATTATCATAAATACTAAAACTACTCACCTATATTTTAATTATTTAAGAAACCTACATTTCCAGATAGTATTTCGGATCACTTGAACTCGAAGAAAAGAGCAATATGTACACGCAAACGTCGCATCAAAAATTGTCAGCGAGTTTTTTATTTGATTTTATTAATTAAATGCAACGATGCGTTTCAAGTGTCTTTACATCTTTTATATATAATTGATTTCTCACGTAACATATTCTACACTCGTAAAGCACAAGTGATTACCGATCACAGTAAAATAATTCAATCTCTTCTGAAAGATTTCATTTTCAATTGATGCTTCCTTACATTTCGAACGATACATTTTTTCTTTTGTTTTTTTTCTTTTTTTTTTGGATTACATACATTGTCGGAATCTCCGTGAAAATGAGAATAATAAAAAATAATTTGAAATAATACGAAAAATAATTTTCGAAAAAATCACGTCACGATCGAGTTTTGCAGCTTCGTCGCCGACTATATTCGGCTATACTCGATTCGTTCTTCGTTAACCATAGCGCTTTCAGCCGAATCGTCGTTCCGCGATTATCAACGATTCGATTTATTTCACGCCGCAGCCGACGCCATTCCGTTAAAATTCGCGACGGTGTGAATCCTACTCTTTGGAATAATTGAATTAATTATGGCTGATTTACGTTTCAGAAAATCGGCGGTCGAAACAATGAGAATCGACCAGATCTCGGTGACAGCAAATGATTGATACCGTACCGGCGATTATTTGTCGTTCCGCTTCAAACCGTGAAAACCATTTTCAGAAAACAATGCGTCTGCTTTACACACACCTTTGTACGTAATATTTTAACGCGTTCTACCTCGCCTCGATCGGATGATTGGCGTATCACCGATCAAACCTGTCGTACCGTCATCCGATGACTTTGTCGTTCCTCCGTGCACGAATCCTGTTAACATTAATAATTTATCGAGCTTACGACGAACGAACGCGAAAGGAGATATACTGGACGACGAGGCAGAACCGGTAGAAACGAAATGGCAGAAACTGCAAAATTGCAACAGAGCTAATTTATACGTTAATCCGAGCCTGTTTGAAGAATTTTTCGTTTGTGGAAGTTTATGGAGATAATTCGCCCAATGCACGCGTAGAAGTGAGACTTTTAAGGTAACGAAGTAACTTTCGAACGTATTTACGTATACAATATTTATGGCTGACGAAAAGTATCTTCACGCGTCTGTGAGTATTTTTCGATTAATCCTTCGCGGACGAATGTCGCCGCATAAGCGACAGAAAATAATTTCGTTATCCATACCGTCAATAGGCTTTTTCTTTTCAATTTGGCAATACTTCGTTGTTACTATTTTGTAGTACACTTTATAAACTTGTAGTCACTTTTTTTGCTTTTCGTTTTACAGGAATTGCAAGAAATAACGAATTGAGCAAATGTGGTAACGCAGACACATAGAGATATCGCAGTCTTGCTTTGATCGGTGACTCAAGTTTACTAAATTTGCTAAAATCGAAATCAGTTTCACTAGTTTTTCTACAATCCCTAAATATGTCGCAGAATAAGGAAAAAGAAGATTTCATTGACGATAATTATGTTAGAGGAGCGAAGACGAGTTTATGTGCTCGGTATTTACAACGATGAAATAGAATTAATAAAAGAAAATTCTGTGAATTTCAATTTTTCAGATAATAGTGATAGCGATAACAGAAGTTATCACTAGTTACTTATCGATTCTACTGCGATAATTGCTCTCGTAAACCTACCATGTATATTGGCGATTGCTTCGAGAAATTTCACACTCTGAGAAAATACGAGAACTAAAACATATTTGCGTATTATAAAATAATAATTATTACTGTTCTTTAATAAAGTCTAAAATTCCATTAAACAAAATATTTTTCAATTAATTTCATTTATTTATCGCTTTCTTCAACAAAATTTGTTCGAACCAGCGAGAGCCGCATTTGAAAAAGCGCTCGATCGCAAAGCGTTAATAGTTCTATGGAATGCGAACTTGATTCTTCAATTAATTCAATTCTTCGAAGATTAACAAATACAAATTGTATATATATGCTTTCTATGCTCTCATAAACATTATATTTCACACGACGTAACGTGTTTATCGAAAATTGAGAAGAAAATTCGTGAACTATCGTTCGTAAAAATCAGGCAAGGTGAAAACTCTCTGATTTTAAACAATATGTTTCAACGTTCAAGTTCCTTGTTAAAATGCTTGAAATTCAAACATGTGAAAATTTAATACCGTTTAAAATCGTCAATAAGTAACACGTAACAGACTCATTATGAGTCCACTTGAACGTATACTTTTCGATAGATTTTCGAAACTCTAACAAGTGAACCAATTATTTTATTCTTTAATCCGTGTAACACTAACGAACTAGGCAACTCCTTTTCCGGAACGCACAATTAAAAACTAAAAAAAAGGATACGCAGCGATCAGCCGACGATTGTACGCCGTTTGTGATAGAACCATAAAACGACATACGTTTACAGACAGTGGCAAGAAATCCTCTCGCGTTTCAAGTGACGATACGCAACGAAAAAAACGAAAAAGGAATAATCAACTATCGTTGACTCTACCATCCGATCTATCCAAACTATCCAGCAACAGATTTCACTTCCGAAGCCAGACTTCCTTATTACATCATTACATTATTATCCAGGCTAATCGATCGAACGTGGAAAATTTCGTTCGTTGGAGAAATGCCTGGCGGAAACGCGATTTCCGCGTTAATAAACCCACGAACATTTGGCCCATCGATCGGTATGTAATTCACCCGCGGGGGTGAAATTCATTCACGCCAGTCACCGATGGATCAGGTTTGAAAATGTTCAATTATAATTTCAACGCGCCGCGAATTCGAACGATGGAGCAACTATTGTTCCAGCCACGTCGTTTCACGTCGTCGTCGTCGTCGTCAACGTAGCTACGTATTTTTCTCGACAGCCCCTTCTCTCGCCTTTGTCCAATTAAAAACGAATAAATCTAAAGCAATTTTTGTCGTTTATTATCTACGCTTGTCTCGTCTATCTTTGTTTCCTATTTTTTTTCTCCCGCAGTTTTTGGCTCGCCAATGGAGCTACACTTCGTTTGCATGTTACTCTCATGCAATTTGCTTGTTTGATCTTTGAATTTCATGGCTCGTTAGGTTTGACACGATTTATTTATGGTTTGCGTAGTCGGAAGCAAATTTCTCTCGAACAAATTTCATCGAAGCATTTTCCAAGCTACTGCAGCGTGGTAATTATATTTTTACACTGGATCTCCCTTTCGTTGTATATTTCGGCTTTTTACAACGTAAAAAAAACAACTGCAAGGGAAAATATATTATTTTTTCTCTCAGATTTGATTTAACAGCGCTGTTTCCTCTTTTTTCTCTCTCTACGTGCCCGGAAGCGAATCTTTTCGTATTTTACATCCATTCTTTTGTTAAACATTATTCTGACTCTACGTTGATGAACTCTATGCTATAACGTGGAAACTTGAAATTCTCAAATATAATTATTTAATCAATGATTCTTGAAAATCGTTGGAAATCGAGATAAATACCATGCAACTCGCGTTTTTGCTCGATGTTTCGCAAAGTGGATTTCGCAAGATACGCGATCGATAGAAACTTATTATCGTCAATTATGCCGGAAACAACAAGGACGGCACGAGGTACATTCGCATTCGCGAAAATCGTTTCAACAAAGCGTTTCGATGCGAGGCAACCCTGTCCTGGTTTGACAGCGGCGATAAACTAGATTCTACTTCAAACAAGCCGCGGTAAATCATTTGGATACGTGGCACGCAAGTAAATCGATTCTGCGTTCGCAAACATACCTAATATAGAGTCACGTGTCGGCTAATTACTTTCTCTCGATTAATGTCGTAGGAGACGTGGCAACGTATCGTTTGATACGAATTACTTATCAGACGATAATTACACTGTGCCGTATCGAACGTGCTGTACTTACATTGACACTATAATGAGATCAGTGCAAGTGAATATTTATCAGAGAACGACGAAAATATTGAACATATTGTTGAAGATATTTACATTTGAAAATGTTCAAAATATTAATAAGCTTGAATATTTCATATGGCGGGATTATAATATTAATATTTATTATATGTTTAAAATGTATTCATGTAACCAACTAACACTGATTTATAATCGTATTATATAGTATATACTATATTTTATAACTTTAATACGTATTCGCTTGATGAATATTTTGTAATTGTCTATTATATTGATGCACGTGAAACGTCGTTTCTCCAAAGACTAAATTCATCAATTATTAATCAAATTCAGAAGCAAGAAATTTGTTATGAATTACGTACGTACATCAAAGGTGGAAGAGACTTGTAATAGAAATACTACGAATAATGAGAAGAATTCTTGTGATTTTATTATACAAATTGTTGGAGCATTTGGAGATTCAACTCCAATGCTCCAACAATTTGCACACGTGAGTTAAAAAAAAGACCGTAAATATCAAATTTCGCACAAAATTATTTACAATTAGTCTAAACTATGAATAAACATATTAGTAGAATTATTATAAATAAGCACGTTAACGCTGAATCTGAACGTTTAATTTATTATATAGAATGTCGTACAAATAATCTCAGATGTTTGAAATTATTAGTTTACTTGAGTGTTAAATATTCAAACAGAATAATATATTAAAATATGTTTTATATTAACGTTTAAACAGTTTCTTAATTTGTTGCGCGCCCCTCACTCGGTGGAGGTATTCAACATTTAAAATCGACAATTTTTAGAAATTGATGATAAACAACAAGTCAAGCATAAATCAATGTCGAAAATAACTCTGCTAATTACTGGCAAAAAAGAAAAGAAGAAAAAAAAATACAGACACGAAAGAATGTATTTCTCGGATCAAAATCCGTGAAATCTTAACAACCTACTTTCCGCTTCACAATATCGGCTCTCGACCGCGTAATAGAAAACCCGAGAGGGGAAAAAAAACGCGAGCGAGCGAGCGATAAAGAGAGAGCACAAGAGAGAGAGGAAAATCAGCTCGTTGAAATTCCAAGAATTACCGCCGCGGTTTATCGAGACATTATAATCCTCCCACGGGCAAACTAAAGGCGATATAATTACTTGGACCGTGGTGCGTAAAGCAGCGAAACGAGGGTATATTAACTGCTATTTGAATTATATTTTGCAATTAAATGCCGGGCCCCGCTCCGCCCGCCGCTGGCCTGGAATTTAATTAGACGCATTAGACGACATAATACTTGATTCTACTTCATTGTGCTTATTACAACTCGCCCCTCCCTCTCCACCTCGGGTTTAACAAAGGGCCGACAATTCCAAAGCGGTCCCCGGGCTTTTGCAATTGTACCCGCGCGCGCTAGCGTGCCCGCGTTCCTATAATTCTCCGTAATTTTCAGAGTGGAATCAGGCTCGCATGACACTCTCCGCGCCGCGAATCTCCGAGTTAATCGTCGTTAGAGCCTTCCACTTCGTCTGATTAATCGCACGAGTGAAAACACACAGACACACGTAGCGGGCATATATTTTTGAGTTGAGGAGGAAATGATGACAGAGGGTGGAAGGACGTTCGCGAATTACGTCGTTGAATTACGATCAAATGACGTCAACAAGGACGAAGAAGAAAGACTGAAGTTTCGATCGTTTTCGTCTGATTAATCGCACGAGTGAAAACACACAGACACGCGTAGCGAGCGTATATTTTTGAGTTCAAGAGGGGATGATGACAGAGGGTGGAAGAACGTTCGCGAATTACGTTGTTGAACTGCGATTAAATGACGTCAACAAGGATGAAGAAGAAAGACTGAAGTTGAAAGTCGACCGTTTTCGTCTGATTAATCGCACGAATGCAAACACACAGACACACGTAGCGGGCATATATTTTTGAGTTGACAGAGGGTGGTTAATCACGAATATTAATACGAGCAATTAGCAGTTTCGACGCTTTTAATTTAATTGAATTTAAATAATCTAATACAGATGTTTAATCATGTACGATGTTATTTGATACGCGCAGTGGTATCGGTGATTAATTGATATCATCAAACTATTTATATTTATACACGACGTAGATTATAAAGTCCATGGTGACTCGCGATTTAAAAAGTTCAATATCAAAAACAGTCGACACTGGTGATTTGCAACTTGCGGAATTTCATTGGCAACACTCGATCGAAGATTCATTGTCGCACGGTCTCTTTTTACAAAATTATAGAACAATGCCAATATTTAGTTTGGGTGCCGAATGTTTAGGTGTCCGAATATTAGTGTGAGTTCAGAGTAAGTCTTCAGCTCCTCTGTGACAGCAATAGCAACCGATGTCACACAGTGTCACGTGTACAAACTATAGTGTATCGTGTACTTACGTGATAAGAGCGAGGCAAGCCACTCTCTGCGCCTGTGCGACATTAAATGTCGCATTTAATCGAATCAATCCGCGACGTACAGGGTGGAAAGTAAAGTTTGTTGTCCGCAACTATCATAGATGAATTTTGTACCTTTCATTTGATGGACACACCATGTAGAATCTGCCGCAAAATTGTTCTTGGCCTGGAATTTCAAAGGTCAAAAAATTTTTTTTCTTTTTCTTTTCGCATTGTATTCTATTCATCGCGAAAGCAAAACTTTCCCAAGAAACCACAGGTCCGCAACATAATAGTTCTTTTGAAAAATTGCAAAAAAAGAGATTTCTCAATCATTCATCATTGCGGAGGCGTGGGTTCTAACAGCGACTTTATTGTTCTGGATAATTCGAATAATGTTGACAGTTAGTTCTTATCGTTTGATTATTCAGACTCACGCTACGACTATGATGAATCAAATGTCAATAAAACCTAAAACGAAAATTACGTAAAATAGACATCTACATGCAGAATCATAAAGTCGCTGTTAGAACCCACGCGTCCGCAATGATAAATGATTGAGAAATTTTTCAAGAGAACTATTAGGTTGCTACCTATGGTTCCTTGGAGAAGATTTACCTTCGTGATGAGTAGAATATAATGCAACGAAAAGAAGAAAATTTTTTTTGACCTTGAAATTCATCTGTGACGGCCACGGACAAACTTTTCTTTCCACCCTGTATGATGTTTGTCTACGCGAAGTAGAGGTTCGGCAGCTTTTCAAGGCTTCTCGATCGTGCTTTCTGGCGTACGCCGAGACGAACGAGTAACTGGAGCAGTTGTTTCTCAGAAGCAAGCTTGGTTTTCGCTTTGATCGCGAGCAACGTGTGTCTAGTGACGCGAGGAGCGCGCGAATTAATGCGAACCGCGGCTTCCTGATGGTCTTGGCCACCATTGTGCATAACTCTGGACGTATTTTATAATTATTGCTCCACCGCGGAAATTTACCGCGCCGCGCTGCAATTCACGAATTGCTTGGATACCGCGGCGCGGTGTAACAGCGTAACGTTTGCGCCTTGGAAGTTAAGATTTTCGAATCACCGCGAATGTGCGACTATTTCATTCGTAATATTTGGTTTCTTTAAAAATATAAATAATTTCTTCCATTGTATCTGACTATCTACAATTACAGTGTAATACAGTTATCCCTTTAAAAGGAATCAACAGGAATAATTTTGGTTTTGCATTGAAAACCACAAAAGAATTTAATAGAAAAGAATTGCAATCAACTGCATTTGAGGATCGAGGTTGCATTTCATTGGAAAAATGCGGGAAGAAATTTGTAAATGGCACATCAAATTTTCGAACATGTATAATTATGTACATTGTATCGCGAGTATGTATATTATTATGCTGTTCTCGATAAGTTAACATTAGAATAACTTAAATATCCAGTAAAACAGTAGTAGATGTTTTTACTCGAAATATACCTGGAAATATTGGATTTTTTTTTTTTTAAATCAAATCTGACCCGTTAATTGCCACGTAACGGTGCGATAACATTTCCTATTCAAGAATCAAGGAAAAATGTAAAAGTTTTGAAAATGAGATCCGGAATTCGTAGTAGATCGCAAACGAAGAAATGGAAACGAGGAGAAAACGAAATTAAAGTCGACGCAAACAGAATGGAATTCTCGTGGGTCGAATTATCGTTCGAGCTTCCAGCGACTTTCATCGAACTTTTCTTCCTCGACTTTTGGAAATATGCAAGGCGTATTCGATAATGGTTATTGTACCACGCTGCATGCAAATTTATACATGCATATATATATATATATGCAAAGTGCAAAGTGTATAACTTAGAAGCGAACGAGTCACAAAAGGATGTGCACGATACGAACTATAAAATATTTAGACCGATGGTAATACGAAACTATTTCACACCAACGTTAGCGTGTTATTTCACACCTGCTTTCGTACTACTTGTAAAGTAAAACTTGGCGTGAAATATAGATTATCAATCCCCAAGCATCGTCGTTATCTTTGGAACGATAACCGCACTTATCAGATTTCTAATTGTCAACAATTTTATATGCGTATTAACTATTAACCTCTGTTATTTGCCGCAATTTCAGCACCATATTTATTTAATTTACAAGTCGAATCACTTTAGTTACGAGTTTTCAATTTTGCCTGAATTTTAAGTTTTCCAGTAATCCGTTGTAATGTAAATTTCAGGGTAATTTATAATTCATGCATTGTACTCGAGGGTTGACGTTAATATTGCATCAAGCGATATTTTATTGATATCAACATTAATATTGCGATAATTGCGAACATTAATATTTTTTTATATTATTATTACAATAAGCAATATCTTTCGTATCATCATTAATGTTACGTTCATAAATTTTATAACACTTTTTAATACAGAATATTTATTTATTCGCTTTATTTTTAATTTTTTTTTCGATATAATAATCGTTTACGATATAATAAGAGTCCCGGTTCATTTAATTGATTAAAAATAAAATTTGGCTGAAATAAGTAGAGTACGTGCAAACTTTTTGGAGGTTTTCTATATATTTTTACAATATTTTCCAAAATATCGAGCGCTGTCGACAACTCCTCCAGCTTGTACTTAACCCAATATCATTCTAAAAATATTCGAAAGATCGAAAATAGATAGCAGATAAATGAAAATCAATTAGTTTTCGGTCTAATTACATTTTACTTTCATGACTTTGGCGCGGTGAGCCTGTAAGGTGTGTCGGGGGGGAAACTAATTACAGACTATTCAGAATTAGCTGTCTTCATTTGGTATTCCGAAACGCGGAATGGAGTGAAATTAAGTGGAATGATTCTGGTAGGTCTGCCGCGATGAAGTTACTTGTCAAACGAAATTCGTCTCGATATTTATCAAATATTTTGCAAAATTATTTCCTCCGATCGGGCAACGCGAAAGAAATGAAATGAAATGGAAATTTAAAAAATTCAGATATCACGTCTCTGACGCCTGCGACGAATAATATGGAATAATTTTATTAAATGATCTCGTTTCGCTGATTGAACGTATTACTTAGTTTTATTCGAGAGAGAAAGAGAGAGAGAGAGAGAGAGAGAGAGATGTGAAAATTCGTCTAAAAAGGAAGTTTAATATCAAATATCGTCGATGTGATATAACGCACCGAAATTTTTTCTTGTAATACACGCCACGTTATTGATTTCGGACACCTGTGAAATCTCTCATTGAGTCGCGATTCTGAACACAATTCGATCGACCAAACATTCGACTGTGGAAATTCGTATTTCCACACGCCATCCTTCACGTGATCGTGCTGAATGTGCACCATGTGTAACATGTACATGTACACCTAAGAATCGACAGAATTGTAACAATTATTACATTCTGTTCGAAATTAAAAAAATTATCGCAATAATAAATTCAACTAAATACATTATACGGAAGATAATTAGAATAACATATTCGATCAATTTTAACAGATTGTATTACGTGCAAATATTAAATAATTTTATTAAAAAAACTGCACGCAGATTGAAAATTTGTGATAACACCGCGGGTTAACTCCTCGTGCAGATTTTGCATGAATTTATTTATTTCATTCCTCGACGTCATAGCAGAATTACTTTTTGTTCTTTTTGTATAGTGTGCACGAATTAAGTATTTGATCGAGGCAATCATTTCTACATGATATAGTTCGAAATTCCAAAGTTACGAGAACTATCGATTCGTAAGTTAAGAAATCCTTGCAGCAGAACTGTTACTGCGTTTTTTTGAATTAAAACCTTAAAATCGAAAACCAAAGGATGCTCTCTTCAAATGCCAAGCATACGTTTCCGAAGTTTTAAAATGTAAAATTTACGTAAGAAAATCAGTCATTCGTAGTTAATATCAATAATTATGATTTTAATAATTAATATCACAATCAATATCAATAACTCGTAATTAATAATCAGTTTCCAGAATTTTTATCACAAATCTTATTAATACTGTATACGAGTTACTTAAACTGTAAACATTCCTTTTTTTCAATGACAATGATAGTAGTATCAATCGTCAAATGCTTTCAAGAATGTATCGCACAAAAATGCTAACACCGTGTGCGAATGTTTCAAATATCGGAAATGTTTCATTTTATAATGAAATCGTTTCAAAACTAATAAACGTAAACGCGTAAATTGTTGCTTCGACACAATCGCAATTTTCAGTGATTTACAATTAAGCCTGAAAATTAAGAATAAAAAAAAAAAAAGAAAAGAGAAAGCTTCGAGCTTTCGTCATTGAAAAAAAAAGAAAATAATAAAAAAAGAAAGAAAAATCATCGGACAAACCTCGACGACCGATCTCAATCGATCGGACGATCGAGTTCTTTCTCTGGTGTGGCCGTTTCAAGGCTGAAGCGAAACCATCGTATCTCGTCATCGGTCATACATCATCGCCTGGCTGTGTATGCAACTGTCCCGCGACCGTTTACGAATTTACGCGGGCCGCGTGGCTGAATTTCCAAAGCGGGTGTATGCTGCCCCGCGCCACGCCACGGTTATTAATGATATGTTATCACGCAGCCCGGGTGGTGTTGTCGCTTTGATCGCCGGTGCAAGCGAAACAAAGCCGTGCCTCAGTGGTGGCTGGCTGGTCGGTCGTGCAATTTGTAACCGAGTTTTCGTACTTGGCAGAAATTGCCCTGCGAGAGAAGATGGTTCCTGTCTCTCGCAGAGCGCGCGTCCCCTCCTCACCCCCTTTTCAGTTCTGCCAGCCGTTGTCCTGGCGGCGGCGGAGCCCCATCTCTTTTGAAATAATTATCGTTTTATCGGGAGATTTATGAGGCCGAGGCCTGAATGCCGCCGCCGTCGCCGCCATTGAAAATTTTCTGGCCACCGCGCGAATAATTGCAACATTGTTTACAAGGACAACGACGGATTATTGCACGCGCGTTGGTGTTCGCGCGTGCGCCGCGCGTCCACGTGACACCCCTGTAATTTGCCACTGGCCGTTTACTGATTTCGGGCAAATTAGAGGAGACAGCGGTCGTGACGCGGGTAATTTGTTACAGCTCTTCCCGGTGAAACTCATTTCGAAACGTTTTTTCTTTTTCTTCCCCACCCCACCCCTCTCTGTTCCCTTCTCTGTTTCTCTCTTTCTTTCTGTCATTCTGTTTTGCTCTTTTTGTCGAATGAATGCAACGTAGAGAGAGAGAGAGAGAGAGAGAGTTCTCGCAAATTTCGAAATTCGTCGGTATTTTCTTTCAATGGTTTATTTACAGATACAGTGTTTTTATTGTTGTTTGTTTGAATATTGTTGCGACTGCGGATTTTTATGTAAATTTTATTTGGGTTTTCTTCAATAGAAAATGTTGTACGCAGACAGTTTACTCGAAGTCGTTCATTTTCATTGTTGTACTCTTTTATTGCATTTCTTATTACTTGAATTATTATATCGTCCCGTTTGTTCTAAATATTTCTTAGAATAAGGACAAAAGTTTTGAATGATAACGAGTGCTTTACGTACAAAATATTTATGAGCAATGCTCTACTTTGAATGTTTTATATATATATATTTTTAATTGTATATACCTTTCTGTAATTTTATACTGTAAAATATTCTATGTGCGTTACGAATTAATGTTCTATATCACGTTCTCCAATTTCAAAAAAAAAGATTCAAATAGCAATCTTCCGATTTCCAGTTTTTTTATAAATTTGCTTTCTACATTACAAGCTACATAATAGAACTTTAATGATACCTAATGCACAAGAATAGTCGGCCTAATAATCTAAAAAGTTAAAGAATTAGAATTTCCAGTCGTTCCCTTTATAATTTAATATGACATTTTGAAAAATCGGCATATTTCGTAACGGATGATGGTCTTTTGAACCCTATTATGTCACATAATTTAAATTCATATTTATCGTCAGTTTGAAATAAATATAAATACGACAGCCAATTACACTTGTTTATTTTTTTAAACGCAACATCAAATATTGGTAATACCACTGACCACGTATTTGTCGACATCGCGGTATCTTGCGTTTAATATCTTTCGTTTCGACACGTAACGTGTCATTGAAAAAACATTGATTATTTTAACATCACACGTTGATAACGCAAGTAATTAAAAGCTTCAGAGTCTATCAGCCAAGAGTTAAGATAAGATAATAATATTTATATATTATCTTTTTTTTCCAAACTCTTAACTGGTATCATCAATCGTTGACAACTATAAAATTTTCGTGTCTTTGAAATTTTTTAATTCAATCAATTAATTTCAATTCCGTTCGACTTAATAGCCAGAGTGCGATGAAATATTTTTTTATACATTTATGGAAAATTTGGAGGATTTGTTCAGCGATGCGTACAATGCAAAAATATATATAAAATATACAAAGCATAAAACTCCTGTAAATATTTAATGAATAAAATCATTTTTTATTTCAATTTCATTTTCTCAATTATCTTCGTGAAAATATCAATATTGCATAAACATCAGCAATCTGCTGACCACTGTCGCGATAAATATAAAATATTACAGCGTACGAAATAAAAAGTCATCTATATCCTAACGATACTATTGCATTTAATAATAGTATTATCATTCATAGTAAAATTACATTAATAATAACATAAAATTTATTTATATTATTTAACACGTCAACAGACACTCCTACATATAACTATTTGATCGCCGTGCGCGCCATGCCTGTACGTTAAATAGAAGCGAATTTAATTTCTATTTCTTAACAGTGACATTTAGAATCATTTTTTAACACTAAAAAAAATCGAAAAATATGTATATATTCTTCCTTGATTTTGGATATATTCGAAAGCTGCTTCGAAAAAAAGGCAAGAAATAAAATTCGCGTGCGAAATGAGCGATCTCTAAAAAACTGCGGCGATCAACAGGATAATACGCACTTTATTCCTGAAAAACTTCGTCGAAACTTTCCGCCATCTTCAAAGATCCGAGATCGATATAAAAAGACAGAGAGCGAGAGGTTCGACGGTAAGTTATCATTCGGGGTTAGTTTGCTCAAAAAAAAAAAAAGAAAAAAAAAAGAAAAAAGGAAAAAATATATAGATTTTGTTTCGTGCCCGTTTGAAGAAAGAAAAATGATTGCTCGGTCGAGAACTCGATCGAAACAGCATCTTCTCTATTATTCTTCATTCGTTTTGCTCTGTATTTTTCGCCTAGTTTATACACCGGGCGTGGAATATTTTTCTTGATAGAAGCGCGAGCATCACCGTATTTTGCTAGTCTGTTTTTCGATGCGAAATTGCAGGCAACATTCGTTCCGTGCGTGCAACACGTCGCATCAGTTTCACTCGCGCAGCGAAAAACCTCGCATTCGCAGAGCGACGCCATTGAAAATAGTTTTTCACTTCTCGCGATATATATTCCCGATCTCTCACTTCGTTTCTTCCGTTCGTAAGTGAATGAAACGACATACGGTTCCGCGATTACTCGCAGAACACTATCGTTATATATATCGCGGAGTTACCGGAAAAGTTGCAACGCGATCCGTTCCTGATTACCAGACGACCAGAAATTAATCGCGTATTAACGCGAATACACGTTGCGCGCGATTTTAAGTGGTGCACAGTGGTTGGTAAATTTTAACCAAATTACGAAATAATATTGAACGGGAGAGCCACCGTTAAACCCAGGGTATTTTGAATAACTGAGCGAAAATTAATTGAATCGAGAACCGGTAGAACGTTATATGCGTTGGTTAACGTTGACGAATAATTTCCTTATCTCTGTCGATGATGGGAATCTTCGAGATGTCATCGCGTGGCTGCTTCGATTTTTCACGACGAAATTTTTGTTTCGCTCACGGATTGATCAGAAATTAATCTTGTTAGAAGATTAACTGCGTCTTTTCGCAATTGCGCATCTCTCTTTCGTCTTACTTTTAGTACAATTTATCTCTCATGCTAATTTGTTTTTAACTTCGCAAATAATCTGTCTTAATGCAATTTCTGTACTCGCAAAATTTTTTTTTTAAGATTAACAGATCTTGAAGCTTGAAGATCGTTCTCATCGAATTAGTTTCAGAAACACCGTTTGTTCAGCGTAAGTCATTTTATTGGAGTACATTTGACATTATCGGCACGAGAGAGAACGAAGAAAGCAAATCGAAATGAAAATTAAAGTAAAATATCTTAATCTCTTGACAGCGAAGTAACAAAAGAATCGGAAGGAAACTGATCTTCACGTTCGAATGAATATCCAGTTAAACGAGATAATATGTCATTCGTCACTTTATTATTTGAACAACGCCTGGTGTCCTGTAACACACATCGACGAAAAATGAACAAAACTCGCGACGAAATTTCATAGAAATCGACTTCAACTCGACTAAAAATGGAAAGGCACAATGGCTGAAACGTTGGAAATTGCGAACACGGTTTCTAAAAAATTCAAGTGGCCAGTGGCTATAGAACTTCAAGGGAGCAAATTCGACGATCTACGTCAGAGTGATCGTCGCGATATTATTTCCCATCATAAAGCCGCGGTAATTTTTAAAATTTCGCAGTTATCTGGCTTCCGGGACCATCGCTCTGTAAACTGATAACACTCGTACTCGTATCTGTTCTCGTACGTGTTCAACGCCATCGTAAACGGATGACCTAAACGTACGTTTGAAAAATTGATCATTCGAAAAATATATTCGGGCTTTCGCTTTGCAAATCATTCAATCTGTATGCGATTACAAACAGCGTAGATTGCATTCGAAGCGTTGCATACAAAGTAGTATATTTTTCCCCATCCCATGAATTTCATGAGTATTTTCCTTTTTCTTTTTTTTTTTTTTTTTCTCCTCTAGCTAGCAGCCCCCGTTCAAACAGCGATGAAACAGCGACTATCAAGCGGCGCTTTAAATTTAATTTAAATTCAAAGTCGCATACATACATATGTATATTATTGATTAGCACTTTGTTTGATTAACACTTTGTTTCGTCGTTTCGTTTTTTCCCCTTCTTTGTGCAATTATGGTCTCGATCACGATGCAAATGCAAACGATGTTATTCTTACGTTGATAGCGAAAACGCGATGGTGCCGATTTTTTTAAGCGACACTTCTTGCATTTAACAAACATGGTATTTTGTAATACTCGAAAATATCGATGCTTTTTGTTGTAATTTCTTATACATTTCGCAGTGTTGGAAGTAAATCAGAACAAGGTTGCACAATTCCAGATTGTTTGGGGAGATCAGATCAATTATTGTTGATGCTGGGTTTATTCTCTTGTTAGGCAGTGTAAATGATGTGTGAAACTCTGTCAGGAAGATGAGCAACGTGTTAGGTTATCCTACAAGTAACGTGGTCGTTGTTTTTCATACAAAAATATGGCAATTGATGGATTTTTTGACTCTTCAGATATTTCATTAACAAATATACTTTCTACCTTTAATTTTTTGAAATGCA
The DNA here is from genome assembly GCA_032399595.1 of Tetragonula carbonaria. Lineage (NCBI taxonomy): Eukaryota > Metazoa > Arthropoda > Insecta > Hymenoptera > Apidae > Tetragonula > Tetragonula carbonaria. The sequence continues at coordinate 14,650,685 of JAUCRC010000003.1, forward strand.
AATAATAGCCACGTTTTGCTCATAGACCTCGATATTATATTTGTGATTTAGAAAATCGTTGTGTTTAACAAAGTACGATGACTTTGAACAATATCATACTACATGTTACTGTATGTTACTACGATATTATGTATTCTTTATGAACAAACAACACGAGTTGTTTGAAACACGCAAGCTGTTTGTTGTTCATACATCCAAGATAAGATATTAAAAGATAAGTTTGCCGAGGATAAAGTAGGAAAACAATTACAAAGTACGAAGTGCTCGACTAGACTAGAGTATAAAATTTCAATTATCAGACACGTGTAAAGTAAAAAAAAAAAAAGAAAAAAAATGGAAAAAACTTTACAACACATTTATAGTGGAGTACGTACGCAAACTTGGCAAAGAATCATTTAAATCTCCAAAAACAGTCACAAAAAAAAAGTGAGAAAAACTTTACGAGACAATGAAGTACAGTGAGCGTTTTATTTTACGAAAAATTCTCCCTTTTATCTCGAAAGATATATTTCTAACAAATTGATCAGAGAAAACCGAACACTGTCCTTCGAAAATTCAACAGAAATCGGAATAGTAGAAAACACGAAACGCATACGAGTCTATGGGTGAAAAAAGGAGAGAGAGAGAGAGAGAGAGGAGGCTGCAGAATTAAATCCACGGTGAACACGAAGAGGTAGAAGCATATTTAGCGTCGTTAATCACCGGCGTGTTTATCGTCGGGCGAAAAGAAACCGCGATGTAAACGCGCATTGGCGTGCGCTCTTCTTTTTTTCTTTCTCTCTTCTCTCTCTAGCTTGCCTCTTGTTTCCTTCTCTTTTTTTCTCTCCCCTCCATTCATTCGTTCTGCTGCACGAGCGATACAAATTGCATCGTCCGCAGCCACGGCTATCTCCGCCGTGGCGTTCGCAATTATTGTTTCACAATGAAATTTATCACGGAGAGGCCGCCGCCTCGCGCCGCGAAAGTTTTAAGGCCACGCGGAAACCGAACGGCCCGCCACCCCCACCCCCACCGCCATCCTCTTTCACCTTCGTTCTTATTTTCGCCAGACTTTAACCGGGACCGCGCCCGGCTGAAACTTTTCTAATTAATGATAATTAGCTCGGCGCGAAGAATGAAAGAGAGGAAGAGGGGGAGGGGACGTTTCTCCTTTTTTCCCCCCTTCCCCTCCAAGACCGCGATAAGAAACGCGATCGCAAACGTGAACAGCGATTAATACGCAGCCATTTCTCTCCGACTCGCGATCATACTCGCGCGCTTGAAGAACGTTGAATGTTCGCCGCGTACTAACGTTTCTTTTCATCTGATTCAATGTCAGTTTCATTCGTTCGGAGAAATTAAAAATGTTCAACGTGTCGTTCGACTTCGTTTCGACGTTCATTTGAACATCAGCGTACTTGTTTATTGCGTGTTGCACGTGAAGTATTTTCATTAACACTGCAAATGAGACGGATGAAGTTTGAAGTCAGTCAGAAAATGTGTATAAAAATGACAAGTATTCGATATGAGCTATATGAACCTTAATGTGAATCTTGTTTAATATTTAATATTGTCTATTGTCACTATCATCATCATCATCATCATTAGTACTGTTATTCCATACTATTTAATATTAATAAAAAGTAATCAGAGATGTGTGAAATATGTACTTGTATTGAATATATATTATTTCGACATCGAAAAGAGGAGCACTTCGGAGATAAAAAAAAAAAATTCGCTGCATGGTAATTTAAAAATCAACCGTCTGCTCTTTATGTCATTCATTTTTAACTCGATCTTTTGCTGATCTAGCGCTGATAGTGTAACATATTCTCCGTGATTTTCAATACTATATTCTCTGATATGTTCCAATACTTAATATATCCCCCCTAACTTCAAAGAATTTTCATCCCGCGTGAACGAATAACAACACAAAATGTTCTTCTTCCGTCTGGCAGCACACGAGCGACGTTTGTAAAATCCTTCCAGGAGGGAAGGATTTTTGAAAAGGGAGGAAAAGAAACAGGCTAATTAGCAAGGGTGGCAGTCGCGCAATAAATAAAAGGCTCCATTTCGAAAGCAACGAGTGGAGAGGGAAAGGAAGTTTAAATATGCCGCCGGTTTTATTAAGAAACGCAATTTAGAAGACTCTCAGGGGTTGGCGGTACTCGCAGCTCTGATTAGTTCCAAGTTAAGTTGAAAAGATCCGTTTAGTTTGGTTGCGTTTCTAAGTGGAACAGGCGATGCGCGGCGCTTCGTGCCGAGAAGACAAGACAATTGAAAGAGAACGAGGAAGAAAAACCGCGGGGCAAAGAAAGTTCCGCGGAATTTTTTTTTTCTTACGAGCAGCGTTGTAGCTCTAGCGAAATTTCTTTCATTTTTTTTTCTTTTTTTTTTAATCGAGTCCGTAAATTGATGATTTATCCTGGGTGCCCCGGCGGAAGTTGTGAAAAAAACTTCGTCGAACAACGAAGCGTGTTCTTTTGTTGCGCCACGCCTATCTCTTTCTCCCCAGTTGATTTAATTTACAACCGCGCGATATTCAGGAATTCAATTTTCCCATTTCTCTTGTTACTGCTCGAAGTAATACCCCCCGATTGGAAGCTCATAATCGTCTCGAATCCTTTCCAACGATCTGGATTAAAGTGAGACCCTTTTCGTCTCGCGAAATGGTAATGACTCGTATAAAAATATAGTCGAACGAAACCTCGAATATTTTGATTTGACGTTCGTGTACGTCACTCGTACATCTATAAATTAAATTTCGTCGACGAATCACTCCGCTTGCTTCGAATTTGCTTTTTCTCTTGTTTCTTTTATTGGCTAATTAAAAATGGAATCTCTTTGATATCGTTTTAAACATATAGATCTACGAAGATTAATTTTTCTGGTAATTATTACGTGATAGGATGAAATTAATTCCATAGTTTCGCACTATTTTTCGTACGATACAAATCAACATCCTGTGTAGATCTTTCCAACGGTGAAAGACAAAATTTATGAAATGCACGAAAAAAAAAAAAAGAAAGAAACAAATGAAATGTAAAACGAACTCATTTCTTTTAACAAAAGATACTTTGGTATCAAATAACAAAGTGCCTCGGTTAATCAATTAATTCTATTTTTAAAATGTTACGTTCGTATAAAGCAACAAATATGTAATTTATATAAAGCGACAGATATATATATATATATACATATATATATATATACTATATATATATACATATATATATATATATAACATGAGTCAAAAGTTATGTAAAAAGCTATCAACCTTCAATGATCTGGAATTAAATAAATCTAGTTTGAAGATTTTAATTTAAGAGAAGGAAGTTGTTCTATTTCTATCGAGCATCTTTTATTTCTTGTTATTATTTTGTAATATTTCTTTAATGACTACATAACAGCGTCGTGAATAGACAAGTCTCTAATGAAATTTGACAACTTTATATAATAACTGTTTAATCTAAGAACTTCTCCGTGAGTTGGTTAATTTTTGTAAAATAAAGATCCCAAAAATCGTCACTTCTCGTCATTTTGGAGGACTGGCAGAGACCCGTACGGAAATAACATTTCACACACAAAATCCACAAACGATTTATAAAATATTTCGCGGAAATAATATTTAATATTTATATTTCAAATTTATTTTATAAAATAAAAAAAAACTGTAATATAACCGTAGTAGAGAAATAACGAAAAAAAAGCGAATCTCCCACCTTCTCAAAAGAAGGATTAATCTAAGCCTTCTTTATTAAGGAAACATTTTAATAATAACTGTCTGATCTAAACATAGGTTGATAAATTTCTGTAAAATAAAGATCCCAAAACTCGTAATTTCTCGTCATCTCGTCATTTTGGAGGATTGGCAGAGATCCGTACGGAAATAACATTTCACACATAACAAAATTCACAAACGATTTATAAAGTATTTCGCGGAAGTAATATTTAATATTTATATTTCAAATTTATTTTATAAATTTGTAAGATTAAAAAAAACTGTAATATAACCGTAGTAGAGAAATAAGCGAAAAAAAAGCGAATCTCCCACCTTCTCAAAAGAAGGATTAATCTAAGTCTTCTATATTAAGGAAGCATTTTAATAATAACTGTCTGATCTAAACATAGATTGGTAAAATAAAGATCCCAAAACTCGTAATTTCTCGTCATTTTGGAGGATTGGCAGAGATTTGTACGGAAATAACATTTCACACATAACGAAATTCACAAACGATTTGTAAAGTATTTCGCGGAAATAATATTTAATATTACATTTATTTTATAAGTTTATAAAAGATTTAGAAAATAAAGGGAAAAAACCGTAGCATAACCGCCAGTTATGCCAGCTCCTTGAAATTCAGCGAGCTCCCCACCCCTGCCGGAGAAGGTTGAAACACGAATTACGAATTGCTTCCGAATATCCGAATATGGGTGCAACTATGTCGGCCGGAAATGAGCGTGCCTAAAATTACCAATAATCCACCGTAAATCACGCAGACAATCTCCGCGGAAATAAGGAGGAAACAGGGAGATTTCCAGCCGGCCGGTGGTTGATTCAGGTTTTACGGGAGATGGAAAAGGGGGGAAACGGCAGGCGGCGCGTGGCATACGGTCCCTTATCTCGAATCACTGCTCGTTTTCTTCTCCGTGCTCGTAGCATCCGTTTGCTCGTTTACCCTTGCTGGATACCGTTTTCTCGAACACCACCCGCAATTACACGGTTCTCGCTGTAAGTGGTTTCGAGCCGCACGAACGCGACGCCGTCATCCGCGGAGGGGAAAAATACATCCGCGATGCGAAAGAAAAGAAAAGGCATCGAGTCGTATTCTTCTTTTTTCTTTCTTCTTTTTTTTTTTTTTTTTTTTTTTTAAACTAGCTACTCGCACGAATATCCAGAGATCGTAGGAAGAGAAACACGGAGAGACCGACTAGCGCATATCGCGTATCGAGGGTTGGAATGTTGTTATAGTTACGAGTTTAGCTGGTTAATAGAATTAAAGTGGGTCACTCGTTTCGAGCAATCAGAAGAAAAGTGCCGGTTCTTTGTGTAATGCGAGTACACTGATGATCTGTGATGATCCGTGGCTGGTTATTTACTTATTTCAAGCTCAAGAATGTTTCGAAAGTGATTTATACGCGGTGTTAATAAATACGGGGAGGGGGTTGAGGGGGGTTGTAGCGTTATGTAGGGATACGGGTCACGTTTCGAGATATGCAGGATATAGTGTAACAAAGGGTGACCACTTGCTACTGTAGATCGCGGTTTTGAACGTGTAATGCTAGCCTTTTGTAATGTCGTGTAACTTCAAACTTTTTGTACATACACACGCCTGTATTATATTGTACATATATATTATATATTACATGTATATTTTGTTATATCATACATATTAATTATAATATTGTATTATATTGTTTTTTATTTTGTCTGTTTACCACTTGCCACTGTATTTCATCAATACACCATTATTAAAAATGACAAATTATTTACTTATGTCATAATATTTATGAACATACGAAATTCGAGCCATAGAAAGTAGTTAAAATACGTGTAGAAGTACACACGGTATGTGAACAGTGTCTAGATATTATATTGTACAATATAACATACCTGTTAATTTATTTCACATCTATGATCGAGTTCACGATTTTATTTCGTTTCTGTACGGTAGCTGCCAAAGTAAAACACGAGAGATGATCAACGTTAACATATCTGTTAACATATCTAAATATGTATATATAGTAATTTACACGGATCGAGATTTTGGTCAAAGGTAAAGATAATTATACGCGAAAAGGAATTTTTTCCGCCATTTTATTGAACTTTAACCATCAGCTGAAAATGAAAATACAAAATACCAGAATGTCACGCTTTTTTCTTGAATTTTTTCTTCATCTAAGTGTAACATTCGATAAAATCGCGAAGAGAGAGGTTTTCAAATCAGGCTTTGAAATGAATCCAAATTTATCGTTCTACGATTTTGTCTCGCAAAATTACAATAATTTAAATATTTACCATATTAACTGGGATCGCTGTATGTATAAGTGACACGTATATCTAAATCTAAACGGTTCTTCTTGCGTTATTCGAAAATTAGTTCGTAAAATGTTCAGATTAAACGGGGTTCGTTTTAATAGTTTCGTCGAGAATAGACAGATGTTATCTCGTCGGTGAATTATTACCGCAAAACACGATATCTACTATCAACCGATTTAATAAATAAACTGTACGCGTTACATGACAACATGTAGAAAATTAAACTTGCTGAAAGTAGAAGATTAAGCTCGCTATTTAGAGGCCTGATAGAATATCATAAAATAAAGAAAAGATATCTTAACGATATTGCACTTGTAAATTGGTTATTTTAAAGTATAGTGGAATCCTCGCGTTCTTCGAAAGTCTGTTCAACCGAATATATTCAGCTATTCAACGTTTCGCTTTATTATATATTGTTATTACAGTACAAGAGTTGATATTTGTAATTGTGCTTTCAAATAAAAGTATTAATAATATAATTCGAAAGTCGAAAATCGAATATACTCAACAAATATAAATGATTATTTCTAGAAAATATTTAAACACATGTAAGAACTTTATATGTTATATAAAACACTGTGAATTTTTATTAACAGTAATGTCATATTGGTGAAGTATTTAAAATGTAAAAATATATCCAAGAATTATAAGCGTATTTTCTTACATTATTATTCCAATAAGTCTTAATATTTCATATTTATGGGACATTTATATTATATCCTGCATACTAATTTCTTTACTAAATATACATTTGCAATGAATATCTTCTGTCTCTCTCTCTCTCTCTCTCTCTCTCTCTCTATATATATATATATATATATATATAAACCAAGCTGGTTTCAGATCTTTTATTTCAGATGTTCTAGAAAATCGGATTTTGAAACTAGCGAACAATTCCATTTTGATTTAAAAAAAAAATTTGAAACGTAAAGCTAAAAGTCACATTTATAAAAAAAAAATTGAGATCTCTCATTCCGTAACCATCCACGGAAAAAAATTCGCAAAATTTATATACCTCGAACGATCCAAGTAGCACTAAATAAAGACCGAGCGATGGTACTCTGTTCCTCGAAACTTCATAAATTCGCAAAATCAAACTGAACGAAATACTGTTGTTAAGAGAAAAAAAATGCTAAACTCACTGAAATTCACTTCTACAGCCGAGCACTAGTTAAAAGACAGACATTTGATAACGTAAATTATAGAAAAATATTGCAGACGAAATGTTGCCTTAACGCGACTTAATAGGTTAATGAAACATCGCGACAACAAACATGGCGTAATTTCGATCGTGGCAGCTGATCAATGGTGAATAAACGCGCGATTCGCCTACGACGGAGGAACATCAATCATTATCGGAATATTTTATCTTTTTTGTTCCAGCGTGCTCGCGAAGCGTACGAACGACGAGAGGTAACCGCGAAATTTCGTCGCGCGGCGCGGTCCAGGAATATTGTTCCCTTTTCTTTCGACCGGATGAAACCGCTGACGCCATTGCCGCACGCGGACTTGGTTTCCGCGGCGAGCTGCCATTTTTCAATTTGGCTCGTAGAAATTCCCTCCCCCCCTCCACCCCCCTTTGTTGTCGAAGGAAACAACGAAGCCTAAAACGAAGATGGCCCACGCGGCCAGTTTTCGATACTACGTGTGAAATTTTCAATTTTCGTTTGGAAGATTCGAAACCTAATCTCGTGAACGATCCCATTCAAAAATCACAAACTCTGTCTAAAGAATCTACTAGAAAAAAAAAGAAAAACGAAACGTATGGAATTGTCAATTCCCGTTTTGGAAAATTTAAAACTCGTCAAACACAAACCATCATCAAGCTTAGGTCATCAAGCGTGGCGTCATTATCACCCGAACGCACGTCATCGCGATTGCAAATCTCTTTCATCTCGCGTTTTCCCTCGACCCGCAGAGCTCTCGATTGGCAAACACATGCCAACACACGTCGCGTACACACTTCCTCTCTTCTGGTTCGGCTAATTAATTGTAATTAAATCGACGAAAAACAATGTTGTTCGCCCGCGTGAAATCGCGAACCATCATCATCGCGATCAAGTTACAAGGCTCGAGGCAGGCACGCGGAGAGAAGTTTTCACGCGGCACGCGGATAAATTCTACGATGAAAATTCTACGCGAAAATGATCGTTCGTCGGCGAAATGGCCCGGCCGGCCTACTGTTTCACGGGGATGATCCGCAGCTGGCAGGGAAACTCAAGCGCTATTGCTATTGTTACACAACGTGGCGATCAAAGCAGCGACGCTGCACGGGCTAACCGCATCTCCGCTTGCTAACTTATTGTTAATAACTGGCTGCCGGATCGAGGATGCCGCGTGTCAAATTAGCGTACAAAGGGAAAGAACAATATCGCGGGCGTACAACGGCCACGCTCGCGAGCTCGAGGCAGAAGGGGTGCGAGGAGGAGAAGCGTTGAAAACTGAATTTCTCTCTGTTTTCAAATTGTGTTTGAGGTTTACCGCGATTCGAAATATTTGCGACAGCTGGTGGATTTATTGTGCGTTATTGCGCGTGAATAACTGGATATATATCTAGTGTTTAATTTGATCGCAAGGTTGGTATTTTTTGGTTTCGTTCTCACAGATCGACTGTCATCGAGAACAGATCAGATTCTATTTAAATTGAATTTCAACGTAAAAATATAGTTCGCTCGAGTTCTATACTTCGTCTTCAAATAAATAACTGATAATACTTCGTGAAACTTTCCGAATGTGGCTAAAAATGCATATTTTCATTGATTTGACATACTTGAGATCACTTATTATTAGCTTGGCTAATAATAAAGTGTTTCTGCAAAATTTATCTTCAGCCATCTTTAATCATTGCTTTTTCATCTGATTGACATTGTCAACTGTGCACATGTTACAGCTATATTAAAAAGATTGAATTGTATTTTATATATTTACAGTAATTTAAAAATACACTTGTAACAACACGTTGTAACAATAATTTTAAAGTGTTCAGTGTTATGAAAGCCTGCAGCACCACAAGACGACACTCGATAAATTTTCAAACACTCTCGATAATTTAGTAAAAAAATGTTCGAGACAAAACTTAGTTAGCATTTAATCAGCAATAAATTACAACTACGAAAACTGCGAAGTGGATGGAAATAATATTAAAAGAATATCTCTGTTCGGAGCGGAAATGTCCAATTTCAATCGGAGCAACATGTATCATAATCATCATTTTCAAAAAGTTTACAATAAAGCGAGATATATGCGAGCCAGAATCAAATTCCCGATTCTCCATAGTACATTGAATTTAAATATTAATCCTCCGCGAGCAGTCTGCGCTCGTTTATGTGCAGCGTCAAACTTCAACCTTGAATTTCTTCCAAGTGAATTTTTATTTTCTTCCTGAATTTTTATTTGGTTCCAGAATCGATTGTGCATCAAATATGTATTCAATAAATATTTAAGAATTATTTCTCTTTTAAGTCAAAAAGGATAAAAAAAGTCAGATTGAAATGAGTGAAAGGTTCGAAAAATATGATCGAGCGAAAGTTAAAAATGCTTTTCTGTGCGAAGCCAACAATTCCGGCTGATAATCGTTTGCCAATCCATCAAAAAATTGTTACACTATCCACAGATCAAACATTCTGCAATTTTCGGCAATTATAACGAATCTTTAGAATTCTCGAAATTCACAGTTACAATTCAATGACCCGTGAACCCACTGAAACTTATGAAATTACTGAAACAAAGTATTGCGCGTAATAGAACGTTTTGCCCTTAATAGTTTAATATTGTCCAATGTTCTCGCTGTGTTCAAGAGCGAAATTGCTCGCGATCAATTAAAACATTGATCTTCCTGAATCCCGCGGATTTGATTGATAAAACAACAAGCAAGTTCTTTCTCCGAAATGTTTGCATATGAATACTCACCGAGCCGCGGAACGAACTGTTTTGCAACAATAGTGTAATTTCGCTTTTCCCGTTCGTCGCTCGGGGATTGAAAGTTCAGTTTTCCATGAAATACGATTCATTGGTTTCGAAAACGTCCCTTTTCCGTCCAAATGGCGGAAGTGCGGCAACAATCGCGCTGTTTCTATTTAGAAGCCACAGAGAAAATTTCAACACGGCCCGTTGAAATGTTACAAAATTGTACACGCCGTTTAACGCAAGCCTGAAGCCAACAAAAGAGAAAGCAATCCGCACGCTCGACGAATAACCGGTAGCCGATATTTTTGCAAAACACATCGAGCTCGTTATATAACAAACAAGAATGAATTTAACGTCGCCGACAGAAGGCTGGACTTTCTTTCGCGTACAGCGAGCGTTCGATCTTGAACGCTGAGAAATGAACAACTGGCTTGCAAAGTTTCAATCCATCTTTCGCGCAATTTGTACAATCTAAATAATCTGCAATTAATCTCGCGCAAACAGAGAAAATCTTTGCCGAAAATATCGCAAGTGCCAAAATTAAAGAATTCTCTCCGTTTTTCTCAATGAATGTTCTACGTGTCGAACGATATCACTATGTCATCTGTATAGTTGAAGAATAAGTATCAAACATTAAACTTGTTCGATCCAAATTAATGTATTTATATATACACTGTAATAAACTGTATTATTACTGTATTATTATAATGTAATTGTCATACTAATACATAGAACAATTTTTCAATTATTACTTTTTATGTCGATTTGCGGTCTAACAAGATACAAAATTCCATACTTAAACTTTTATACACACACAAGTGCAAGTTGTTTACTTCGAGACAGTTATATCGTTGAAATTGCTCAATTTACTGCTTAACCTGTATTTGTTGACTTTACGTTGCATAAACCTTCTTTTTACAGTCATGAACAAAACACCGAGTGCGATTTCTACCTTACAATCAGAGAATCGATCGTGCTTATCCACGTGTGTGTGTGATATTTTTACAAACTTACATCGAACTGCACGAATTCGCGGATAACGGAGATCACCGAAGTGCTATAACTTTCAACCCGGTACCATAATTATATAATTCGTCTAATTCAAAGCGACGTGGCGTCGTCGTAACGGGGGGAACGTTTCGTCGTTAAAACAAAGAGGAAAGTCTCTCGCCGCCGAGTGAAATTGAACGACAGAGAGTCGCAAACTAAGGCTCGTGGAACTCACGAATAAGTTCCCTCTAACAGCTTTAAGATTATTTAACTGCCGCGGCGCCACGTTCGTCGTCCCTCTTCTTCTTCTTCTTCTTCTTCTTCTTCTTCTTTCTCGCCTCCCCCCGTCTGTCTTGGCTCGCAGGCATTTTGAAAATTCCACGCGGACTCAAGCTCTAACAACCCCTTTAAGTTGGCTCGTGGCGTTCCGTGCCACGAAATTCGTTAAGGCGGAACTCCACATTCTTTCTAGTTAGGCCACGATTTATTAGACGGACGCAATTTTCTTCTTTACGTACGCTTGAGTGCACGTTTTACACCCTATAGCGCCTAAATCCCCCTTCATTTTAATGCTTTTCCTTTAATCGTGATTTATGCCCCGCCGTTCTTTCGTTTCTTCCCGCCGTTGATCAACGGCGCAAATACATCGTTATAATTTGTAAAACGGGGTGGGAGGGGGATTTTCCGTGTACGTGTTTTCGTATCGTACGTACAAAAGTCTGTGAGAAAAATTCTTAGGAGAATTCCTGGTATGAAGCTTTCCTGGCTACGAAAGAAGTTCGGTGAAATTTCATTTTTCTCTGAGCAATCTGAACTGCGTTTAAACGTTAGTTTAATTTTTAATTTTAGATTTAATTTAATTTCAAATTTAAACGCTAGTTTAACATTTCTCCGGGCGTTTGAATCGAAAATCATCAAACGTCTCTCTTTCAAGTACAAAATTCACGTCCGTCTCTCATTTCGACTTTGGATTCGTCGCCAAATTCGTGTCAAATTGAAATGAACGAAGAGAAAAATTGTTGAATTTAAGACTGTTCTATTGGCAGTGAGCAGGTGAAATTTCCATTCAACTGCAAGAAAATTGACGCGAGAATTAATATCGAATGAGATGAATGTATAGAGGATGCATTCATTTTTAAACATACAGTGTTTTGTAATATGCGTATTCAATATACTGTAATACGAACTTTTAATAAGTATTTACAACTTCTCTGTATTGTATGAACATCTGAATTACTTCCAATTAGTAAACCAATTATATAATCAATATTATAACCAATAAAAATATTTACTATTTGTCTACTTCGTTCATATCTGCATTTCATTTCATCACAGTTCATTATATATACATTTATTTTCTCTGTGTATTCTTTGAATACTGTGTTTCTAATTATTATTATAATTCTTATTATTATTTTTGTTTATAATCAATAACAAAATGTTTGGCTATATTTCAATATATCATTCAACTATAACTGATAACGTTTTAGTGCGAATTAAAACGCTCAAAAAGTTGATAACTACGCTAGAGAAAGAACGATTTGGCGAAAGAATAGTTTCGCAATAGGTCACAGACTTTTTTTCACGATACGATAGGAATTATAGTTCCGTGTCGCGAGTTAGAAAACGATGAAACAAAACTTGCAATTTACTGCAAGAATCCTAACGTTACTTTTTGAGCCAACCAATACCACGGATCGTCGCGAATCTCATCGCTTTTGAAAGATCCGTAAATCATCGCGGTCGAGTTCCGTTTCGTCGAGTGTAATGGTCTTCGAACTTCCCTCGCTTTCAAAACCAACATTCCGACTTTATTTTTCCTCGTTTCGCTCCCCGCTCCTTCTCTCCCTGCAGCGAGCCACTTTCCACCATTTCTTCTCTTTTCACTTTCCGCAGGAAATTTTCAAATTGTCGCGCCGCGGCGCGACGATTCATCGTCGAAAATTTAACGGACCGATAAATTTTCGACGAAATCGTCGCCAAGTGTTAAACGTTCGAATCAATTTCGGGATTGTTTTGTGATATGATAGACGATTCTGTTTGTATTTTTCAAATGACGACGGATTTATTGGCGTCAACAATTCATAATTAGAATTCACATTACAAATACTTATTAATGTTAATAAAAAAAACAAACAGTTAGATGCGTGATTTCGAATTTTGTAAGTTTTCTAAGTTTCATACATCCTGAATATTTCCACGTTGGAGATCTTTCTTTAAAGAACGACAAATAGTAAAACGAAAGAGAGCTCGAAGAGCACCAGTGTGTTTTAATAAAAAAGTTAATATTGGAGTTGAAGTGGGACGAGAGGCGAGAAGAAGAAATATTTGTTTAATAAAAGAAAATTACTTTCCGGGAAACGTTTAACGAAAGAAATAATATAAATCAGAGGGTTTATAAGTGCCGGCACGTTTGTTCGTCAGCGGTAAGAGTCAATTTTTGTCGATACCACCTCCTTTCGATATCGATCGGAAAGCAGCGGTGTAAGCTGCTTTTCTTTGACAAATGAATTCGACTATTTCACCGGCAGCTTTCGCTACACAGAGAACTACAGCATCGAAATAATAATAAATCGGTGATCAAATTTCTCTCCGTCGATGGCAACAGCACAGTTTCCCTACCTGTTGCCCGTTTCCAATTAACTTTATAATTTCGTTCGAAACTATGACTAACCGTTCGCTGACTCGACGACAAATGAGAACGAGAACAATTACTCGAAGAATGTTCGTCGTTCGCGACAAATTTTCAGCAGGTTCATCCTATCAAATAAAAACTGGCTGGCGAGTTTTATTGGATTTTCGGGAATGAATGGGGATCAAATTGAGGAGGAAAATTTGACTTGACTTTCTTTTTTTTATCACGTCCAAGAGCTTCGAATTGGACGTAAGAGCGTCTAACGAAGAAAATGGAAGTCCCTCACTTCTGTGTTTCGTTAGACGTTAAAATCACTGTCTGTCCACTTAATGTATGAATGCAGAAGATTTCTTATTCAGAGGAACAAGCATGAGCATTAGCGTCGCAAGAATTCCCGGAACTATTTGAAAGATACTACTAGATGGAACTGTTTGACATAGTATCTATAGCGTTGCTGTATTTTTATCTGGCTATACATTACGTTACGGGATAAAATGAAAACGTAAAGTAAAATAGTACACATAATTCTTGTATTTTAACTAGAGACTAGAGAGTCGTACACCAGTATATTGAAATTATGTTTCATTCGCATTTTCGTCGAATATTATCCGACGCGTGAGGAGAATACCTCTTCTGGTCAAGAGCATCTTTGTAACAACTCGAGAAAATCACGACGCAGAAAAAGAAACGAGCAATCTTTGCGAGTTGAAGTTGAAGATCAAACCGTGTCACGATCGGTGAACAAAGCCACGTAGCTTAAACACGGACTTCTCTCTCGTTGTTTAGACCTGCCTCATCGAATCCACCCTTAAAATTGAAATGTTCGCTGAACGATACCCGCTGTACACTCCGCACGTTCGTTGCACGTTTGGTGGCCCAAAACTGTGGTCGGTTAATTAATTTGTAATTTCGGCGGAAGTTTCTCGCCTCTTTCACGAATCTCGACAGGGACGAGCGCGTGCACACACGACCGGAAACCGCACCTCAGGATCTGTTTCAAAGTCACAACGCGCGGCACGGGCACAGACGACCCGATTAACCGACAGATCGAAATAAGCTCCGGCGCTTAATTAAGGCTAATCGAGTTAACGAATATACTTGCTGTACATTGCCGATCTCCACCCTTCATCCCCCCCTCCCCAACCGCCACTTATGCACGAGCTTCTCGCCGATGTGTCTTGATACCAATCTATAGTTGCATCGCGGCGTGCTGCCTGGAAACCGAGGCTCCAAATTATCCTGTCCTATTTGTCGCACCGCTCTCGCCGATGATCTTGTCCTCCTCTCTGCCACAGACTCGCCATCTGTTCGTCTCTGTCGATCGAATAGATAGAGCGTGGCTCTCGGTGGCTCAGTCGCCGCCTCGATGCGCGGCTATTTCGTCGCAATTACTCGTAATAACCCATTAACGCCAATTAAAGATTTGAGGTCTGCAATTGTTGCGACGGTTTCCCTTTCTCTCTCTCTCTCTCTCTTTTTTTTTTAAGTTAGAAAATCAAGAGAGCGACAAGCGTACGTTTGTATCATTTTGCGTAAAAAATATTCGAGATCTGAAATTGTTGTTTCTTTTTTGTTAGAAAATCAAGAGATTTGTCTTAAACGACAGACGTACGTTTGTATCATTTTGCGTAAAAGAAACGAAAAAAGAACGGTGTATCTGCTTGCAATGAGTTCCTAGAAATATCTTTTTATGATGATGATTGAACTAAAACGGACAACGTCTATATTTCATTTTTTCTTTCTTTCTATTTTCCTCTCCGAATGTGTCTATTTTTTTTTCAGCAGGTGTTAAAAATGGGAGTATGTGTGAAAATATTAGTGGCGAATCTTGGGGATTTCGATACAATTATCGATAATCCTGGAGATAACTCTATATTTGATTGCAATAACCTGTCCAAGAAGATTCCACGATGTACTTTTGTTAATACTGACACCAAAAAGTGGTAAAAAATGATTTATAATTTTCTTCAGATATTTCATAGACGCAAAACAGCGTATTTTAAAAATTAAAAGATTTAAATAATTTTTCGTAAAATATACAAATAAAAGCTTATATAAAGATCCTCTATTTTCTTGGCTTTAATGTCTTCGATGGAAATTTTATGCTTTAATCGTCGATAGTTCTAGCGTCAATAATAGGCTCGTGGTGCTCGATGAAATTTGTTCTTTCACCTCGAAAGGACGTGGACAACTTCGCGTTCGAGTTATTCGTAGATTTATATTCACTAATCTCACGTGAAAATGTTCGATGTGGAAAAAAGAAGGGTTGTCTGGCTTGACGAAGAAACACTGTCAACATAATTCTTTCCATCTGGATAGAACAATAAATTGTTGGTCATTACGAGGACTTGTTTGCCGTTCAAACGACGAGCAGAAAACGTCATTCGTGTTAAAAGGTCTGCAATGATGCAATTCCCTCTTTAAAATGCAGAATCGAGGGCCACTTGGTTAGCTGAAAAGTGGTTTGTTTCGACGCGAAAGCGATCAAATATTTGCCCGATTGATCCGTTTTCCTCTGTAAAATTAGAAAGCCCCGTTGTAAAAGTTGTTCTTCTTTCTGTGTACGTGCCAATTCCGTAGAATTTCCGCGGAAAAACGAAAGGGAACAACAAGTCAAACGTTCGATCGGCGAAACATTTTCAGCCGCGCGATTCGAAATCTCTTATTCCACGCCTTTCACTCGATAATTTCAAAATTACGGTAGAAAGAAGCAACGGGAGCGAGAATAAATGAAAGAGAAAGATTATCGTAATTTTCCGATGGAATTCATAAAATAATTATAGAATCTAGGTGGAAGTTGCAGAAAATATTATGCGAATCCTTTTTTTTTTTTTTTAGAATATCTCAATATTAAAGAATAATAGAATTTGATAATATCAGTTGGCTACAAATGAAATGTCGCGTGGACGCAACTTTGGTTAAAAAGTTAACCTTTTCGGAGGGTATTTGAACATTCCAATAATTCTCGGACCATTGAACATTGACAAAAGTCGTATAATTATTGAAGAAGCCATATCGATCGAATTTATTATAATTTAAAAAGCACCAAAAAATATTATAAATACTGTATTATTCGCGTTGTTTTCTTTTGAACGACGAACCTGTGAAAGCAAGTAAACCGTTTCTCAAAAATCAGATAATAATGTTATCACTTGCGTGAAGAAATTAAGTGATTGATAAAAAATTCAGAGACAAAGTTTGAATAACACATACACATATCGTGTATTTCAATATTAAACTTTCTCTCTTTTTTTTTTTTTATTACAGTTGATCAAACGGAGTTGTCGAATTATTTACACGAGAAAGAAACCATCTCGAAAGAGTTAAATCGATTCCAAATCTCGTTCTTTCTTTCTTTCTTTTTTTTTTTTTTTTTTTCTTATTACGTACCCGGTACGTTCTTGTCTTTTGTTTCGTGCTGCCAGGCCGGGTCATAAATTCAGCTGATACACTGAGCGTAAAAAGGCCCCTCCCTTCTACTTCGTTTGAAGAGATCCTTCTATTCGTTTCGGAAGAATTGTTTTCGAGTGCATATCATATTGGATGCACAGAGATAGGAAGAGGATGCTTTGTACGGCGAGGGG
Source organism: Tetragonula carbonaria (assembly GCA_032399595.1). NCBI lineage: Eukaryota > Metazoa > Arthropoda > Insecta > Hymenoptera > Apidae > Tetragonula > Tetragonula carbonaria. The sequence continues at coordinate 14,667,819 of JAUCRC010000003.1, forward strand.
GGGAATTCTTTGCGAGAAACGTTGCCTCCGTGGAGAGGAATCGAGAAACGAAAAAGGAGGACCCACAAAGAGAACCGTCGTTATGCCATTTGATTGTAAATAAATAAACAGAGAGAGAGAGAGAGAGAGAGAGAAAGAGACGCATGGTAATGTACACCGAGCCAGCGTAGAAAATATTTCGCGCCAAAAATTGAATGACTGAATCTTTATTACTTTCATGTCTTTGATGAAACGATATTGCACTTGTAAATTGCAAATTGTCCAAGTTGTCTACATAAAGAATATCAAAAGATATATCACTGTTGACGTTAGAAAAATTAAAAATCCGAAATTGCGATGTTAAAGAGGTAATCAACGCTTGTTATTCTGTAATTTCATGATACATTCTTATGTATCAAGTTTGTCCAATTTGATTCGTCGAATTACGTCGAATCGTCTTGTCATAGATGACTGTAGAAAAATTTCAGACGTTCCGTTTCGTTTTAGATTTCACGCTCTCGTTTTCTTTTTCTTTTCTTTTTTTTCAAATAAATTTTTGATCAGAATCGCGTCTCGTCTCGAATTTTCAAACAGCGTCATCGAATCGTAGACGAACAGTACTTACAGTAATTCGCTAGAATTCGTGATAAAGACTGGTTATAAAATCCCACTGAATTGGACATTCAAATATTCAACTCAACCGCGGAGTTTAATTCCGAAAAAATCAGCCGATATCCCATGCCTATTTAATGTATGCTCCTAACGACTAAGTTAGTTTCATCGCCAGCAGTCAACTGTCAGTTTTAAGACCAATTATATTATATTTACTCGGATATCAGGAGAATGACAGCTGTTAGGTGAAACATTGGGGCTCGGATTCAAATGGAATTTCATTTCGTTCTTTTATAAATAATTGATTGATTTAAAAATTATGTGAAATTGACTTGAACAGAGATCGTGCTCCAATCTTCTCTAAGTGCAGTAACTTTCACGGTGTGCACATTTCTGAATCTCAACTCGTATGAAACGATCAAGAATATCCTGATCATTCGTGATAACTATTATCGAACTATTCTATCATACGAATTTTTCATATCGAACATTTCTTCTTCGCCGTGTGTGACTGACAAATCGGCGATAGGAGAAAAATATGAAATTCCGAGACTAAATACACTGCGATATTTGTGTTTTGCGATTCAAAAATCGAAATAAATCGAAACATCGAATTTTATAAAAAAATCGAACAAAGGGCTTGATCGATGACAGGACTCGTGCAACGTTCAAAATTCGATTCAAATTTAATTACAGAGACGCGCTATCCGATGTTCCGACTCATCAAATCCCATTACATAATTATGGATAATTAACTAATTGTTACATAACGATACAGACGCGTATGCATTATTGCAAATATCTCTAATTAATTATATAAGTATTACTTTTAGCTAACCCGAATTGACAACAAATATCAAACATAAGAGGTGATTCCTGATCATACGTTAGTGTGGTGTTTCGTGAATAAAATAGGTTTTCTTTTATCCGGTTGAATTTTCCACGAAATCGTTGACAAAGAAGTGAGAAAAATTTTGTTTTAATTTTTTAATAATTCGTGCAGCGTACCTCATTTATGAACATATTTTTTCGTTAAAACTTCTTCAATTTGCAACGTTCTTATTATTGCGATGTGAGAACATGTACTCATGTATCGTAAATATCTATTAGTTAAGACAGTTTAATTATTATGGATTAAAGTACGATGTATTTTGTGTACATTAATACAATAAGACAAACTCAATATTTTCTAGAATGTTAGAAAAATATATTATTATCATTTCAGTATTATATTATTGCAATTTATTTTGATAATTAAATTTTGAAATATTAATTTTGTCCACAATTTCGAACGAATTCGTCGAAGGAAAATGATCATTAAGATAAGAATCATTGCATATCAAGCACATTGTCAATCATTTTGTAAACTACACGTTATACAAGAAACTCTATTATTTATGCTAACTCTACGATATTATATATAATATTTTCTATTTTTTTTATAATTTTCTATACAATATTTTTTATTTTCTTTCATCCAACAACCTAACTCTGAAGTGCGGAAATTCTAAACAACCCCCAATTCTCAAGTTCCGAAATACCGAAATTTATTCTCTCTTAAAATAAGTTAATACCGAGTTAAGAATTAATTAATATCAGAAGAATGGTTGCTCCGTTATTCGAGAATACCATCGACCGAACGCTATCATCCGCGATCGGAGCAACCTACCACTTTCACAACGCCTGAACCGATTCCGCGAGATGTAATTCCTGACGTACTCGCCTAATTCGCCGAGTATCGGAGCATAAACTCAGAGAACCCGAACGTGGAAAAAACCAGAACAATTTATTACATATTCGGCGTGGTATGGTGCAATGGGCTTCTACCGAGATGAATAAATTATGCACGGTTTCGTATAATAGTATAGTCGTCGTTCATCAATACCAATTTCCCAACTCTCGAGCCTGTTCGCGCTCTCCGGCCAGTCAAACGAGAAACTAGCTTCTCCATCTCTATTTCTCTTTATCGTCGAACTATAGCGCGTTAGTCATGCCTTCTGCCGTGCAGGTTCTTATCGATAATTTAATAGCACCCGCTGGGTCTCTCGATTATTTCGATTCCGGTGAAATATGCAGACAGAAAGACAGAGAGAGAGGGAGAGGGAGAGAGAGAGGGAGAGGGAGAGAGAGAGAGAGAGACGAGATCGAGACCACGAGATTGGCCACGTGTACTTTCACGTCGGTACACGTCGCAAAATGGAGGAACGTTGATTAGGACGAGCCAATCGGTCGAAAATTTCAGTTTAACTCTCGGACGTTTAACCCTTTGCACTCGACTGTCCCTTCTCAGGGGATATCGTACTTAAATCTACCTAACAGCTCGGAGTTTCTTCTCTCTCTTTTTTTTTATTTTATTAATTTGCTGATAATTATAACGAACGTTTGGTGTTGTATTATGAGATGTATAATATCTGAACAGATGGCTAGAATAACGAAAGCTTTAATAACGACGTGAGAGGAACAAAAGTATTTCGGAAGAAGTTTCTGAAGACAGCAATAAATGGGTCAATTAACACTCACAATTGATATTCACATAATTCGGAAGAATTCGCATTAACTGTTGGACTTGTTATTGCTTCTTAGGAAAGTTTAAAAAAGGTTAATCATTAATTCTTGTATGTTATACTTGCTCTAGCAAACCTGCAATACAGGTCGATGATTGCTTTAAATTTCAACGATGTCACGATGTTAGAAAGTCAACAATGTTGATGTTATACAATGAAGAAAATTTCGCGTTAAATTACTATTTGAATGATTATTTCCAATGCTGTATCATTTTACTTGAAGTGATGTGAAAGCTGGTAGACGATACAAAACAAGTTTGTCGAAGATGAAAGATTAATAAAGGATATACTGTTTCTTTTTGTTTTTTTCTTTCTTTACGTAGTTAACTTCTTAAGTTATAATACTTTGATACATTAATTTTGTTTGTTTTGAATGTCTGTCACTTCCGGAGATACGCGAGACTCATGTTAACATTAGAGTGCCATTATACGAACGATTTTTTTCCGTAAGTGGAGATTTTCGAGGATTTTAAGATCGCTTTCACTTTTTTTTCCCGAAACGACATTTCTCTACAAAAAAGAAAATGTACCAACTCACGCAAGAGATATTTCTTAACTTTGCAGGAAGAGATTTTTGGCCAGTTACTAATCGGATTTTTTTTTCTCAGTAAAACGAAGCAAAACTTACTTGCATGATGTTGCATCTAATTTGAAATTAACCAGAAATCTGAAGTATCTGAAGGAATTCGCTCTTACCTGAAACAAAAAAAAGAAAAAGGAAAAAGATATTAGAGTATGACTTTGTACTAGCTGAAAAACTCGCAAACAAAGCTGTAGAAGAATATTAGAAAATTACTCAATTACAAATTGCACAACATAGAATTCTCGAAATTATCACGTGGTAAAATAAGTAAGTAGGTTTTTGATATAAAATAAGTTTTCTTTTCATATATATAATTATTATACAATACATGATAATAATATAATGTAATGTAACACATATATACGTATACATTTTAAACAGTATTGTTTCACTATTGTATTTTATCAATGCAATATTATTAACAAATATGAAAAATGCATCGTTATCAAAAATATTATATACAAACAGTTACTTCAGCCTTTCATACCTTTGACGTGTCATTTTATATTTTTCTACGGAGGACGCACGACTTGTCTGTGATAAATCATTCAATGTGTTAATGACTGACCACACACGATTGAATTCAAATTTAAACATAAATCTGAAAGTTTCATTAACGTTGACAAAAAATTATCGGAACGATATACGAACAGAGAAAGATTTTATTATGAATAAATCAACGCAAAGATCAACTGTTGATACGATCGAATTGAAAAACAAAGAGAGATAGTATTGTGAATAAACTGTCGCGAAAATAATTAAGACGACGTGAAACTGGCGCTTAACTTGGATCGTCATCATTTCCAGGCCAATTAAACAACAACTACGACTTCAGTTCGCTTGGAAACTAGCGACAGTGAACAAGGAAGAACTTGGAGATACCATTACTGAATATTTAAAACAGTCTATGACCAAAGTTCATCGAAACGCTACAAGACGAGATGAAAGAAGAGGCAAGTTCAAAGTATCGATTTCAAAGTTACGGACAAAGTGCGAACAGAGTATCGTAAATTCTCAGAGCAGTTGTACATTTTTTTTTTTTTTTATTTTGAAGAATCAAGAGACAGTAAAAGATAAAAATAGTTTCGCAATTTTGAAAAAATATTGCTGCTTCGCTACGTTTCGCTTGTTGTTTTTTTTACGACCATATAAAGGGCCATAATTATCTTATAGATCATCATTTACTGAATTCGCATCGATCGTCAAGCAAATTGTTATTTAACTGAAAGCTATGATATCTCGTCGAGTGACGTTTTTCACCTCAACGATATTATCATATGAAACTCGAGATTTCTATCTGTTTCTTATACTCGATTAAACTCCAATCGAGCAAATTCCATATGCAGTCGTAGAAGATGTCAATACCACGTTCAATTTAATGAACTATTCAACAGAGTCTCGGACTGTATCAAATTGTGCCCGTCGAGCTACAGTGCAGAGATTTTCGCCGATCGACATCGAAATTTAGCAATATATATATACGGGAGACAAAATACTCTAGAAACAATAAATTCTGGAACGTTGGAATGGAAAACAGAAAAGATGTTGAAAGAAAATATATATAAATACATTATTCGTATCTTTTTCTACTATTATACTTATATTTATTTTATTCCAATATCTTTCCTATCATTTATGTTACTGAATTAAAAATCATTTTAAAGCGTAAAACGTCCTTTTCGACTGTTCTGAATTTGTTCTTTTTTTTTTTTTTGTTTTCCAAGACATTTTAATATCGCGTAGAAAATGGAAAAATATTAGTAACCCTACGGAAACGGTAAAACATTGAAAAATTTTATTTGCAATTAAATCCATTATGGTCTTAGGGATTAAAGATTTCCCCCTGCGACGAACTCTTAAAATTTACCGCGCGATTGTTTTTCTCTTTTCATTATATTACACTTTGAACATTAGTGTTAAACGACGACTAGGTTATATTCAAAAAGTCCGGATAAAAACGATCGGGAGAAAAGCAAGATTTAAGAGAAAAATTTCAATTTTTCACAACCGTGGTGGACAAGAAATTTTTCGATGCTTTCAGATACGTTTCGAGAATAAGGGTACTCTTAAAACGCGAAAACGTCTTTGAAAGAAATAAAAAGAAAATGAACGTAGGACAGTGAAAGCAGAAGCTTTAAAATATAAGACCAAATAAATTTCTTCGAGTACACGACTCTTGAGCTATTTTATTTACAATTTTTCATTATTACAGCGTTGAATTATCGACAATTTTTCATTGTCACTACAATTATACTCCTCATCTTGTGATGACAGTTAGGTCATCATAATGCAAACGTACGCACAGCTGTGAACAACGGAAAAATTCAACGCGCATGAACGCACGAAGATGGAATAGCAGTTGGATATCGAATCCACCAATCGAGTAGGCCAATATCCATCCGCGTAACTCAATCGTCATTTACACAGTTATCTGGGCCACGTTCAACAAGTATAACACAGGAAATAAATCCCCGAGGGAATCTACTTTCTCGAGTAGTTCCCCTGGATCGCAGACGGGATGATCTTCTGCGTTCCGTCGCTTTAAATATAAACGCGGATCGATCCATCGATTCATCGATCCGTTTGAATTCTTCACGCGCCATCGTGCGCCAATTTGCACATCGTCTACAAATTATATCGCGTACACGTATTTATTTGCATTGCTGAAACGATCGCGCCAACGATCAGCGAAGCTTACATCGGCGCACATCGGTGGGGCCGGATTGAGGAATTCATGCGACATCATTTTGAATAACATTTGACACGATGAAAAATTTAAATTTTATAAATATTCATGAGAAATATTTCTTCCCAATGGTATGCGAAACGATATATTTCATGCACGTTCAATCGCTGTTTTATTAACTTCGTAAACAAATTCGTCAAATTGTTCGTTTCATAGGCTAATTATTATACTTCTGAACTACTAATTTGACTGATCATGCGTAAATGAAAGTTTTAATTTTGAAATTATAAACGAAATCGAGCAATACCGAGCGTACAAAGATATTTAGTGTGAAATTGTAAAAATTACAATAAAATTGATCTATATATTCGTGTTAAATTTCATTATAATATAAAAAGCGAATAATTTACTATGTAATTGATATTTATATAAAATATTTTTTTTTATTAGAAGTAAATGATAATATACCATAAGATTTATAGTGATTATATTTGAACACGAAAATTTATTTTGAAATTTGAATTTTGTAATCTAATTATGGAGGAATAATATTGGAGAAAAATAAAAATGAGAAAGAAACGAAACCAAGTAGGCTCGCGGGTATATTTTATTTGGAATAAAATGAAAAACAAAAAGTAAAAGTAATACAAATGAAAAATAAAATGGTTCAGAATAACGAAACTGTTTCGATCAATTTGTCGTCGTCATTTTGGAAATGACACGGGAGAAGGTACAGTGGAACTCCATTTGTTTGAATCGAATTTCTGCCGAATGAACCCATGGCGATTGAATTCATTTATTTGAACCTGAACTTCTATTGTACGAACTGCAATCAGGTGTATAAATCTATATATCTGTCTGTGTGTGTGTGTGTGTGTGTGTGTATCATATAAATGCATGTTCTATTGTAATTTTATAGCGTGACGTTTAAACAAATCGTTTTCAAGTAACTTCTCGTTCGAGTCGACTCGAGTTAGTGAAATAAAACAATTATTTGAAATCTGTATGTCCGCGAGATTGACGAAGATTGACAGAGATTGACGATGGGATGAAACAATGATTTAATAAATTATTGAACGAAATTTATATGTTAAATAAAAAATAAAGTGCGATGTTCGATAGCCAAACAATGAAACAGTTACTTTTGTAATACACTTTTATAATACGTAATTGTTTTAAATACCATCTAACTGAATAAGATAACATGTTATTCAATTCGTCGCTTCTGAAACACGTTTGAACAACAATAGTCATTTGTTATTCTAGTTGAATAATCGAATTAACTCGGACAGAAATAATTTGGAAACGATCCATCTCGAATCTCACACTAAGTGAAATCGCTGTCCAATATGTTGTTATACGAATCAACAATAATCAGATTGTGGATATATATGCAAATGCAGGTTTTCTTGAATATAATTGAAAAAGAAATGGGATTACTTGACTTGTTGGGCACTGTAAAGCTGTTGGTTATCTATAAATTCACATAAATCTGCAGTCTGACAATAATAAATCGATCGAAGTGTTATAATTCGTTATCTTAAGTTGTTATGTTTTTTTCTTTTGTTACACTGTTGCAAATAAAATACATTCTGGCCTGGTCTTTTCGTGTCTTTGCTAGTCGATTCAGTGGGAATTTTTCCCCGAGGAAAATTGGATGCGCTGTGTAATCCTTCGATCTAGAGAGAGAGAGAGAGAGAGAGAGAATGCAAACGGTTTAGTGCAAAATTCGGCCAACGGAGATTTATAACGTTATCTCCTACAGACGTTGAATTTTAAATAAATCATTCATCATGACAGTTTAAATCTTTCGGGCACCGTGTTGCAGCTGGTATTTTGGACAACGCAATCTTTAACAATGCAGCCTGTCATATTTACGTGGTTTCTGGATTGATACCTAGGTTTTTCAATCCGTTGCTTTTTATTAACGCGACTGTAATTTATTTATTAAGCTGCAGACATTGATTTACATTGAGCTTCACACGAAAGACTTTGAAGATAAAATCGGAGAAATATTTTCAAAGAAACTGACTAGAAATTTTTTTTTTAGATTTACAGAGGATGCAATTCATATGCGATGATGTTTCTACTTGAATTACAAAAAGGAGTAAAGTCTGCTTTGTATCGCGAAATAATCCCGTCAACTAATTATATCATTATACGTTATATTTTATTTATTAGTACAATATACTTTAATATATATGTTTTTTAAATATATTTATTAATGTATTATTTTTTACTCTGATATTTCGTTATAATCAGAGGCCTCTATCAGAGATTTGTCAATTCACAAAGATCCGGTAAATCAACACTACTGTGCCTAAATAATCGCAATAATAGCAAAAAACTTTATAACACAACTTAAAGGACACAAACTTTCATTCGTGTATTTTATAAAAATCAAAGTAAAACTACAAAGTTCTACAAATCCGCAGAATTATATTCTGAATTCGAAAAAATTATAAATTGGCCATTTTGACCACTTTGCGTAAGTTCTTAGTAAGTTCGCGAATTAAAGAACGCGAAAAACGATCGTCATGTTCAGTGATCAGATGGAATGTCGAAATAATTGATCTGTTCAATTGGTTTGTTTGCCACGCGTTAATCCGCGATCTGTGATCGCACGTGCTTCGGGCGTTGCATCGTCGTTGCATTTAAATAAGACAGCATGGTTGGCAGCTGTTCGCGTGAGGCTAAATCTCTCGCCGAGTTAACACCGATGTTTACAGTGACTCGACTCGCGCGACGAATTCAAGCGGCCTGCTGCTCTCGGCTTAAATCGCAATTACACGCGAGTTTTTTTTAAATAATTAAAATACGACGTTGAACCGGCTCGTAATAATCTGACCTGTCGCACGCCAACCTGAGACTCGAGAGTGATGGATGGGGAATACGCTGGACGACGTTTTCATCAACCACCGCGTAGCGTACGTGTGTTCTCAAGTTTTCTTTCTTTCTTCTCTTTTTTTTTTTAAGACTCTTTTCGTCGCAGGTCGCAGAAACAATTTGCAGCCTCGATTATCGAGATTCACGAACTGTTGTTCATTTTCACTCACAAGGGAACGTCGCCGAGGCGTCAATCACTGATTTCGATGAAATTTCGCACAGATGTAGCTTTCGAACAAATATTTGACGTTCTCTTTTTCAAAAATTTTGTCAAATATTGACACACGTTGAAAACTACCCTCAAACTTGAGAGTCCATAGTTCGTGAAAAAAATATGTCGTGAAATTACCGAAGATGCAGTTTTTCTGTAAACGATGAAATTAACGACGAATTTAATGGTAATGGAAACCATTTCTTTCAACTTATTTAAAAAAACTTCCTGATGGTTAAGAGATGGTTTTAAACGATTTACTGTCCCATCTTTCGATGAGAAAGCTTAGATCACCACATTCCTCCAGAATGCTTCCATTTCCCCCTGAATCCTGAATCAAATGTAACGTATGAAGAACATTCTTCAAGAACGGTTAATAAATACGCAGGACCAACAGGCTGACGGGTAGTCGAGCGATCGGTGGAACGAGTTTGCCCTTCTTGCCGCGCGAATTGGCCGCCGAAATGGCCGGCTAAAAGCTAAAAGCCGGACGGACGAGAGCGAGAGAAGGTGGTGGAAAAGGGGGAGGTAGACAAAGACGAAAGATAGAGAAGAGCAGAGTAAGAGAGAGAGAGAGAGAGAGAGAGAGAGAAGAGCCGGCTAGAAAGAGAGTTTTTCCGGCGTGAGATTTACGCGAAAGGTCCGCGTGCACCGGAAGCACGTACGTATGTACGCCTCGGTGTCTGCACGAGGAACGGTTTCTCTGTTCGAGTCACCTCCTCGTCCTTGCCGCTGGCAATTTCGTTCTTCTTCTTGCGCGAGAAACGAAAAGCGGGCGTGGCCGGGGCATAAATCGCTAAATCCCGTCCGGTCTCTTCGGTGGCGGTCTCCCTTCACCGCCGAGCTTTTTCTCAGCTTCCTTTTTCCGGCCAACACGGCAACAGGGGTGGAGAAGAAGAGCGGACGCTGTTCGAGACGTTCAACCACCGGCCAAATCGTTCTCCATCTTTCTCTTTGGCCGGCCATTCGTTCGATTTCGCGGTGTCGGTCGCGACGTCCCTTCAATTCTCGCGTCCTGTCGTCGCGGCGTGGTTTATGGCGTCTCCGACGACGCGACTTCGGTGCCTTCTCGGCGTTTCCGGTGTTCGGCTCGGCCGTCGATTCGTTCCGGATATTTTTCACTAGCTTGATTTTCTTCGTTGGGAAGTTGTGTCGACGTTTTCTCGATTAAATGGTACGCCGTCAATCGACGATTGAACAATTACGGGAAGAAGAAGGTTAGATAATTGAAAGCATTTCTCTTAATGGAATCACATAAATTACAATTTTATACCGTTCTTTCGTCAAATTTTTACCGTTTCACTTTCACGAAATTGTTTAGCGACGGAACAGTTTATAACGCGATGTTATTAATATCATATCTAAATACAACTGAATTTTTCGACAATAGCACGACCAAGTATAACATGAAGATTTTGACAAGAAAGATATGTTGCTTTTAATGGAAAATAACTGGTTGTCCTTCTGAATCTCCGAGAATCTTCATGAATTTTATATTTTCTTCACTTTGAATAATATTGCTACACTTCCCTTTCGCGTATGAATTATTCGTATGTAATTTCTGGTAGAACAGATATATGGGATATTGTATGTTATACAAAATAAATCTCAGCGCAAGTAAATTAACAAAAAATAGAAATGAAAAAGGAATCACAAATGAAAGATACGTACGAATAATAATCGTCGGATTTTCCCCAATGCAACTGAACTGTTCTCCCGAAATTACAAAATTTATTTCTATGCATTCTCTCATACATTCTGCAATTTAATTAATATTTCGAATGCCTGAAATCTACCTAAAAATCTAAAAACTTAATACTTCGTAACAGATCTTTTGACATATTTATTCCATACGTAGGAATGTGTTATCCTCTATTTTATTCCCTTAAACCAATTATTCTATTCTTTTGGTGTATTTGGTCTATTCAACACGTTATGAGTATTCTACTATATATTATTGAACAATTAACAAGTAGACCAATATTATATTACAGAGAAACTACTTTTCAAAGTGAAAACATTGCACAGAATGTATCTCTCTCTACATTCCGTACACGAAACAACATTTCATCGAGCTTCTCTCGATTTCTTCAATTGCACATACTCTCAATAATATGAAAATCCGTACCTCTGATCACTCAGAGATGATCTGTACTCCGAACTGAACAGTTAATACGTGTGGAATATGTCTGGCATGGAACGTTCTTGACTACTTCGAAAGGGCCCTCGAGCGACGTGTTAACTTCTCTCCCCACTCGAAACGAACCGAACATGTTTATGACGCTATCTCGCAAAAGCGAAAGGGCCTCCCGAAGAACGATCGTTTATTTATCGAAATAACGTATACAAACGTACGAGTTTACAACGGGACACGACGAGAAGGAACTGCGGATTAAGAAACAGCAGATAGAAACCTGCTGCTAGACGGCGGTAAAAACGCCTAATGCTTCTTTATTCCTTCTGATTTAATAATGCCCCGTTCTTTCTTCCCCTCTGATTTAATGACTGCCCCCCCTCCCCCTCTCCCACCGGCTCCTTATTCCTTCGGCTGGCTCTGTTCGGGAAGCTGATTCTGTTTGCAAACTGTTGCCGTATATCTTTGCCCCTTTTGAAGGATCGCGCAAGAGTTTTAAAGGAAGGAAGAACCGAGAAACACCGGGGATGTATCGTGCTGCCGGTGAAAAATAGAAAGGTTCTCTCGTAGACCGTTCTTCTCTCGGAATCTCGCGATCTGTTTTTCACGCCGGTGAATATTTCACCGCCGCGGTGGTGGAGGAGGAAATCTGATATTCCCCGTCGGGGTGGATTTTTTCTTCTTTTTTCTTTTTTTTTCTTTTTTTCTTTTTTCTCTGACGACCGCCGTTCTACAGCTCGTCGCGACATTCTCTCGCCGAATCGTTTCCACTCGAGCGTCGTCGTCGGATTTCAACGCGTTTCGCCGCAACGCTGTTCGACGGGGGAAAAATCGCTCCGCGTTCTCGTCGGCCATTCAATTCTCATAACTTCGCGCATAAAGCGCCGGTTCAATGTTCAATGTAATTAGTTTGTTCGTTAGAGGCTAGAGGAATGATACATCACATCAATGATATAATACATTATTCGAATACCTCAGGCTAATTATTTTAAACATCTGTAAACGTATTACAATACATTGAAATGAATATATGAAAACATACATGTTCAAGAATGCGTTCTACAATTTGTTGCATGCACCTCCGTTTGGTGTTGATCAGATTTTTGGTAATTTCTATCACTCGAAGAATGAAACTGCTGATAAACTAGTAAAAAACCACGCAACGTGAGCCCCCTACTTTGACGACAGTCCCGGTGTTCATTTCTTGTGAGAAATATATCGAGAGAAAGAATATTTTTTATTCTTGAAGATTCGAATCATTGAAAATATTCTTCTTCTCATTGCTAGACAGATCCATTATAGTCTCGAAGAATGAATCCTTTGCAACGATTCTTTAAAATTTGCCGCGGTGACTTTTTTACTCGCTGTTTTACTAAACTTTGAATATCGAGATTCAAGATGTTTCGTCGTCACAGACACATACGCACACATATATTTACACACGTGTATTAAGACTTTCGTCACAGGAAATTTTCGTTCGAGCCAAAGTATTTTGCCCGTGGTTATCGTGAATCACACGTAAAAATCAGCTAAACCGTGGAAACGGAGGCGATAATTTTCCACGCGAGAAAGAGAGAGAGAGGGAGAAATAAACGATGCCATGCCGTAAAACCAGACAGAATTCGCCGAAACAAGGAACATTCGTTGTAACTCTTCGAAGCTTACGCCCCTCGTCCTATTCAAATTCCACGAAACTCGATTCTCGCGAGTACAATGCTCGTGAAAATTATAGCAAGAAACGCGCAACACGCGTGACAAACTTTCTTCGTTTAAATGTGATTACCATTATTATAAATTGATACATGTCAATATAACATGTTAATATAACATATTAATGATAATAATATATTATCAACATAACGTATATTATATATTAATGTATATTATATATATATAATAACACAAATTATCATTATATTAATGTATCAATACAGCATGTCATATATATCATATATATCATATAGCATGTCATATTATCATATAACATAATTCATTATATTATAATATAATTATACGCATGATATGATATGATACATATATCATGTATATTATAAATAGAACTATAAAAATACAGCATGAAAGTCAGTATTGAAAAGAAAAAGTGACGAGAAGAAGTATAAACGGAGAAAGTGACGAGAAGAAGTATAAACGGAAACAAAATATATTTTGTATATATATTATACGAATAGAGAACGTATTAATATTTTTTAATTCCATCTATTTACTTTGAAAAACATTAATTTGGGCATGGCCTTAATTAAGAATTTTATATTTATTATTATACAACATAATTAGGATTATAAGATATATAAGATGTATAATTAGAAATGACCAATATTTTCACAGAGAACTTTTAATATTCTGATCAATAATGATAACAAAGCAGATTATTAATACCGAGAAATATATTATAGTATGTCAATAATAATATGGTTATATAATATATGTATATTACCCAAGAAATATATTATAGCATAATATATATACAATAACCAAGAAATATATTACAGTACATCAATAATAATATAGTTACATAATATATGTATATTACATTATATATTAATATTCTTATTTCGCCGAATTTCAATTAGATCTAAATCGTACGAGAAAGAATCAATCATTGTCCATCATACTCTTTCAGCTCCATCGTTCTATTAATCGCACCATTTCGTAAAAAAATGTTTCTCGATGAAAGACGAGATTGATCCATACTATATATATATATATCATCATACTATATATATATAAAATTATCAGTTGCAGGAACTCGCTTGAAAATCGGCAGTGCAGCCAGCATCGCGCAAACCGCGAATAGTTTCCGCAACTGCTTTGCCAACGCTCGGCGGTGGTTAACCGACGAAAAACCGAAACGTTCGATACTTGAGAAAGTGTATACGTAGTTGGTACACATTTACCTGGCAAGAGCTCTATCGCCTCCTCCGGTAACCAAAGGTATATTCACCGAGATCCTCCTACACTGGCGAAGTTTTTGAAATTACAATGACCTTCGCAACCGTCGAGCAACTTCTCGATATTTGTCTGAATTCGGTTATGGGATCGCCAACTTGCTGAGACTCGCGTTCCTTCCCCGTTTTTCGGCCTCGGGCAAGAAAAGAATCGAACGACAAAAGCCAAGCTACACGTATATGGATTGTATATGGATTTCCTGGATCCTTCCAACGTCGGGAACGATTTTCCCGATCTACTCGCGATTTGTTCCCGAGGGACGGCGAAAACACGCAGGGAGTCGAAAACCGGCGGAGAGTTTGATAGACCGAATGGTGGATAACGTTGTCGGATAACGTTGAAGCTCGAGCGAAATTTCTGTCCAAACGATCGCGAAAGACGAGTTTTCGAAGATTAGAAACTCTCACGGAGGATGGACTTATTTTTGCCAGTTTGGGCAATTCGGCGCGATAACACGCGAAATTTGAAGACTATCAAGTGGTAGAAAGTTCGAGAAGCTTAGATGTCAGTCTCACTTTCTGCGTGAAAATTACACGTAAAATTATACGGTGAAAAAAGTAAAACGCCAAGGAAGAATTTATTTGAGACTTCGTTCTCAAAAAAAAAAAAAAAAAAAAAAATAGCATGTTTTGATAAGAATGAATATTTAAATAAATTGTTATACAACGAATATTTTATAATATAACTAAATATTTCAATGGGACTGTTTTTTTTTAATAAACAAAAATACTTTTATATATTTTATATTATATTTTATTGTTATATTTTTTATTATATATTTTTATATTTTATATTATTTTATATTATATATATATATATATATATATATATAGATATTTTAACGAATAAAATATCTTCTGATCCGCGATTATAGCATCGCGCAGTATATTTATAAAAGCACGTGCGTTTCTTGCTTTCTTGCCTTTAAGTAAGTTAGCAGACAATTTGATACGACTCGATTCAATTCTGTCCGGGACCCGGGGTTTTCATCAGTTTTGCAGACGCTCGTTATAGCAAAGCACAAAAGAAGTTCCGAAAGTCGTCCACGTCTCTAATTAAAGTTTAGTACTTCTATCATCGTAAACGAACGAATGGGAACGTCCGAGTGCACGGAAGGAAACGTTACTGGCCACTTCCGAAATAAGTAAGTCGTATTCTTCAGCAGAGCAATTACTATCTCGAGTGCAATTATTCTCCAAATATTATTTAACGAGACCGTTTCCCAAATTTACTTAATAAGACTAAGTATCGTTTAACGAGGCTATTCTCTAAATTTTGTCAAACAAAATGTTTAACAAGCTTGAACATTGTCTAATAAGAAATTTATTAAGACTCCAAAATTATCCTATATCTAGTTTACGAAATTACCTATACATTACCTAAATTACCTAATTATATTACTCATATCTAATAACTGCCTTGTAGTTCTTCAGAAAGAGAGAGAGAGAGAGAGATTCTTAGACTCTAAGATTCTAGATTTAGATAGATTCTACTAGAGTTTAAGGTTCAAAATTTCAGATTCTAAGCTACCAGATTCTAGACTCTAAGGTTCCAAATTTCAGATTCTAAGCTACCAGATTCTAGACTCTAAGGTTCCAAATTTTGTCGAACGTTGTTCAACAAGCTTGAACATTGTCTAAGAAATTTAGATTCTATGGTTCCAGATTCTAGTTTTAGATAGACTCTAAAGTACCAGATTCTAGAGTTTAAGGTTCGAAATTTCAGATTCTAAGCTACCAGATTCTAGATTCTAAGGTTCCAAATTTTGTCGAACGTTGTTCAACAAGCTTGAACATTGTCTAAGAAATTTATTAAGACTCCAAATTATCCTATATCTAATTTACCTAATTATCTAATAATTACTCATATTACCTAATAATTACTTTCTAGTTCTTTCTTCAGAGAGAAAGTGAGAGAGAGAGAGAGAGAGAGAGAGAGAGAAGACAATAGTGAACCGATTGACTGAACCAATGGACTCGTCTGAAACACGTCCCCGACAAGAGGGACGTTTTTCGCATTGAAACCATGCAAGGATTTTCTACGTTCGAACGAAAAGCCGATACGTCGCCGGATTACCTGTTCGAGCGGAATATTTCCGGGGATTACTAGCGAACTATCGAGCTATCGAACGATCCGGCTTCGAGTGTACGACGTTCAGAAGCACCGTGCGCCGTGCGGCCAAGTTTGAAAAATTATAATCGCTCCTGCCACCTGTTGTGTGCAACGATTATCGCTGCTCGCGAGGAACACGCGAAATCGAAATCAAAAACCGATGTTTCCCGACTCGGTTCGGTCGGTTACTAGAAAAGTGGGTGTTGTCGTCGTTCGTATTACGATTGCGATATCAAACTGAGTTAGAGTATCGTTTGATTTCATTTTCAATTCTGATATGAACACGTGACATTTTCCCTGAGACTTTTAAACGATGATGTAGTAATACGATTGGTTAACTATTGAAACTTATTATCATTATAGATTATTAATGTACAGAGAGTCTCCGAGGGTCGGCAGATTATACAAGCGAAATGCAAATGACTCTACACGAAAAAAAAAAAACAAGTCGAAAATAGAGAATAAAATTTTTTCGTTCGAGGCTTTGAATATTCTCCGAGTACGCGTGCATTTAACGACACTGATGAACGTTGATGCAGATGATACAAACAGCATTAATATCATTCGTAACGTTATCATTAATATCGTTCGTTAATTATGAATTACCTATTTACTTGGAAATAAGTTTAGAAATTCACTCAACGGCGACACACCGTGTTATATTACGCGTGAATTTGTGTCACAAATTGGAAATTGAAAATTCCACGTTACAGATTCAAATTTTCTCCGTACGTTGCTCACGAGTTTATTCAAGATGCGAAACTTTCTTTGAAAAAGTACGAAATCATTTAAAAAAAAAAAAAATGCGACGATCGATGGAGGAAGAGAAATCTTTTCCCGTTCGTAAGAAGAGAACACGGCTCTCGAAGGAGAGAGACACATTCGTGTCGAAGGGACGAATCTCGACTGTTCGATATGTTGAAGCGCGCGGCTTTTCGAGAGCCCTTTCGAGAGCTTCGACTAGTCAAGGACATTCGTGGTCAGAAAGACGATGCATTCGAGGATCACGGCGACGCGACGACCGGACTTTCCTGAAGTAGAAATCCTGAAGAGTTTACCGTGTCCGATATGGTGAAACGCGGACTCGAGTTTCTCCGGGTATCGTTCTCTTGGCGAACGCGTAGTCAAATACAGGCAAATTCAATTTTTCGAACCTCCGTGATTTCTCAACCGCCAAAGAGTCGGAGGATCAAACAAATCGTCCTTCTTCTTCCACGACGAACATAAATAGGGTCTAAGACATTAACACCATAAATTACTTCAAATCCATCTGCCACAAGAGAAATATCCCAAGGGAAAAATTTGTACTGTTCGAGGTAAGAATTAATTTTTTTCTTCTTTTACCTCGTTCTTCTTTCTCGATACGCGAACGTTATTTGGAATTCTTGAAATACAACACGCGACGTTTGAGTTTGCAATTTGAAAAAAAGTATTAAATCGCTAAAGTTAAAATGAAATTGGTAATTGCCAAGATATCTGTGAACATTTCTTGAGAATTTCATTCGAGTCACACTGAACAATCTGTTTAGTGTGTAAGTGCAATTTTTGCCTCGAGCAATTTTACTTTTATACGAGAAACGATGACAAATGACTTCAAGCAAAATTAAGTATCCGGGATAGCATATATTATGTTAGATAAAATATTCATTTTGGAATATCATTTGGAAGTTCATGAATCCTGCAGTCATGATTATAATATTAGAAATGTTATATATACAGTTATATAGTATTGTTTATACGTAATAAAAAAGATTATAAGAAATTAGAAAATTATAAATATTAATGTTATTTAGTTTTAATGTATAAAACAGCTTGTTCCTTTCAGATATTTGTCAAGAAAACGAGCCAAGATGAGTCAAAAGAATGATGATCCTCATTTTTATTCGATTAAATACGGATATAGGACAGCTTCGATTCATTTCACACGTTATAGAGGGCACAGCCTCCATTAATATTTGGCCATTGGGTACACACTGTGAATTGCTGTTATTCGTGGTTGTAAACACTGGTACATAAATACAGACTTGCACTAGAAATTGACATATATGTCAACGGGCTGAACGTTGTATGTATAATTTATGATAATCATAGAATCAACGTCAACATGTCGAAAACATTATAGTTTCTCACATCATTCAAATCTTGTTATCTTGGGTGATTTATCTGTTCGTAATTTATAATTCAAAACCTTCCGTGTGCCTTTTTTTTCTTTTTCATATTTGTAACAATATTTTTGTTCTAGTTTTCTAAAACTATTCCAATTTTGTCTACAACTAATCCAATTTTATCCTAAAACAAATTCAATTTTATTTCCACATTTTTCAATTTCATATCTCTGTTTTATGCTTTTTAAACCTGCGTCAACAATTTCGTTGACATCGTGCAATATTTCCCGAATTTAACCGAGTGAAGTTCAAATTATGCATCAATCACCGATTTATTCAATCCGTCAATTATTATTTTTTTCCCTCTTATTTTTTTTTTTTTTTTTTTTAGAATTTTGCTTTAAACGAAGCTTCGTTATTAGGACCACTTATCGGCATTCAATAACTGACGAATTCACATTTCTCGCATTAGGATGCATTTCGCATTTCTCTATCATTAACATGACTGAAACTGCGGATTTTATGTTATTGCTGGAAATACACGCGAACAGAAAAGACTGCTTGTTATATATAAAGCCTTTCACGAGAAATACCGACTAAAACATTTTTATAAGGATGGAGAACATCAATGAAAACTACAGGAGGTACGAGACGAGCAGTGCTCTCGTTACCACGTTTCTCCCAGCCGTGGAGCGATTTTTTCGTTTTTCAAAAGGAAAACCCTCGTACGTTTGCCGATCGTAATCTCGATCTAGAAACGTGGAACGTAGCAAGAGCATTATCTTCTTACGAGTCGTCCGGATATCTAATCTGAACGTGGCGGAACGATTCGCGCGAGAAATATTTTTAGATGACCGAGCGGAGACGACTCGTCTGGCTGATCCCTCGAGCACAGCTATCTCTTAGGCGCGTACGCTTCTTAATTTATTAGAACGCGAGTTTGCATGACGACTGGCGAACGCGTAAACAGCCAACACGACGAGTACCGAGACGAGGCACACGTGATAAGAAAGGAGCATCGATTTTTCGAGTTCGCGACGACCGGTTTTCACGGCAATTACTCGCATAACGAACCGGACCCGGGCTGTAGGTACCTGACGACTGCCTACTAGCTTCGCTATACTAATTCCTACTTTTTGCCATTCACGTTCGAGTAACGATAAATGGGTATCGTCCGAGAGTACGGACAGTCGTTTCGATCGTTTCAGCTCGCGTTGTTACGAACGACGTCCGAAACTGGTTTACCCTCGAGTATTGTCCGAGATATATTACGATCAGACGGAGCAGAGTTCTCGCTCGGTTTTTTTCTTTTTTCAATTCAACGTAGCGTAATATTTAAATGAGAATTTCCCGCTTGGAAATTATTATTTCCGGGTAATTATTTACGAAAGAGCAGTCATCGTCGATGTGTTCTGGAGTAAGTTCGTTTTCTACGTATGCGTCGTGTTTACGAGCGATGAACTCGATTTTTTATCGAGTTCTCGATTTTTTCGTTGTACGGATAGGCGATTAACTACGTTGCTTTACGATTCCCCTTCTCGATTATCTTGAGCATTATTGCAACTGTAATTGTAACGTTCGCGCTACATGTATAGCATCGAAACTTGAAAATTACGTTTATGAAAATTTGCATCTTCAGTGAGATACCGAAACTATAATTGTGACCGTGACTCGATATTACACGACAAAGGGTTAATTGTTCGACAAATAAATAACAATATTTATAAATTTGTATTACACACACAACGACGTGAATGCAATGTAAATAATAATAATGATATAAATTTCTAGAGAATGATACATGATAACATAAATTTATACACATATATTGTAGTAACAGAATTTCTATAATAATATAGGATAATATAAATTTACGCGTACACGACAGCAAGAATTTCTCCGAAAGATAAATTACTTCCCAAGGTGATGTAAAAACTAAACTAAATTTAAAAAAACAATGTTTACAACATCTCCTGTTTTCTGAAGTACGAACTTGTTCAATAATCTATCCTAACTTGAAAGGTTCATGTCACAACTATCACTCGATCTTACAATTGGTTTCAAGAAATAAATAATAAGCAAATATATTTTTTGATAGAGCATTCGCAATTTCGTTATTATCTGTTTAAAAATTTTCTTCAAGTTCGTTCAGAGTAAGTTGGTTCAAATCGAAGTTAAAACGCAATTACACCTATTTCAATAATTGTAATTTCTCGATGACAAATTCGTCATTTAATGATGTTTCGTGTCGTTATTTTACAATTTATTTAAATCGGCCTCCCGATTGTTTTTCTTCCATTTGAACGTTATATCACGCTTCGCTGGTGTTGTAAAATTTAATGAAGTGCATGCTTGATGCAAAGTTCAAAGGATTCACTGATTTTACATCACACGATTCTGCACGACATTCTTGCTCCTATAAAAATTTCATTTCGTACGAATGAATTTAATTATGACATAAACGATATAAACGATCATAGTCACAGGATATTCCATCTTGTTATTTATTCTCTAACTTATTACTGAGCGAGTGCAAGTGAAATTTTTTATTATATATAAGACGAAAAATATCACACAACTGTATCCAGTCGTATGAATTTTTATACTAGGAAGATAAACTTGCTTTTCTTATTTTTAACTCTTTTAAGCAAATTATCTTTTTTTTTGTGATCAGCACCGAATCGATTCTCACTCTCAATCGAATTCTTGTAATTGATTTTTTCTTGCATTTGTGTATTGTATTCTCCTTTGAATATCCTCGAGTCAACTTTTGTAAAATTTCTTTCTCTTTTACATACACATTTGAATATAAAACCTAAATATGCCAATAAAATTTCCTCTTTTTCTTGTTATTGTTATTACAGTGTGCGTCGATAAGTTCGTCGCTGAGTTTCGTACACTTTAGTACACGGTTGCGAAAGGAACGTCAATCGTCAATTTTTATTTAATGCCCAATGTTCGAAGCGAATATCCTGTCTTGTTATTTATCTTCTAACTGAAATGACAATGAATGCACATGTATTGTCGTCGGAAGTAAACGTTCGTCGATAAATTCATCGCTGTTCCCTATTTCATAGTTCACAAGAAGAACATCGCATTTTACTTGACAAATGTAATAATGCGTACGAAAATACAAAAGTTGCAATCGAATTTAATTACGACAACACGGAGCAAGCGATCAAATGGACGCACAGTTTGTCCATTTTATTCTCCGATTCATTAAACGATTAAACATAATTGGATTTCTCTGCGATTTTATGGGAAATTTAAGAATCGCAAATTTCAGCGAAACATTTGTTGTAACATTACAGTATATCGTAGGTTTAAGTCATTATTTTAGCTATAGTATAGAAAGAAGCGCGAAGTGTTTTTCTCTTTTTTCAAAAAAAACAGAGTCGAACGAGGAGCGAAACAGAGTTGATTCGAGTTGTGAACAAGAGTCGATCGAGTTGTTGAAAAAGAGTTTATATAGAGATATATATAGCATCGAAATTATTGTGTGTAGTTATATATTTAGTTACTTTTACTTTTAATAGATGACCTGTTTGCTGGACGATGCGTGAATGAAAAGTATGAATGTGATGTGAGAGGTACAGAGTTGGCATTGAGCGTTTTTCTTTTTAAAAAGAGGAAAGTCGCGCGAATGAAGAAACAGAGTCTGGAGAGAGAGTCGAAAAGGAGTGTTGAAATGAGTGTGGTCAAAAGAGTGATAATCTGTGTTGTATAAAAATTAATTGTGTCGTTTGAGTTGATTCGAATTATTGTCGTCTGTGTTGTCTATCTTGTGTCTGTTATTTGTTGTTTTGTTTCCGTTTTCTTTATTTTATCTAATATAATAAATAATTTAAATTATATCCCTGCATATATTAGTTGTTAATCTGTGTTCGTTACCTTGTTCAATTGTCTATTGTTCAACCACCAGCATTGTTATTAAATAAATATCATATATATTCGATTTACAGGAGAAAGTTCCATTTGTTTCATTTTCAGCGACCCACATGGTAATTCATAAAACAGCGAGACTGCTAAGTACATCGTCCATAAATTCATCATTTCTAGCAATTTCGTGCTTTGCAGTTAGAAAAAAAGGAGAACGCCGATCGTGAATTATAGACGGCGCGCCGCGAGATCGTTCTCGCGACCGGTTTCCGTTTCTAATTGAAATCTGCTCGCGTTCCGATTGAAAACCGCTTTTATCGGCATTCCAGGCGCGGCGCGGAATTACCCGCGGCGAAAAGTTCTTCAACAGAGAGCTCGGACCTGCTCGGTGCAATTTTTATACGCGAATAACACGCCACTGTCGCGACGAAAGTGGCAACGATTTACTCGCGCGGCGAGTATGCGCCTGACAGAGACTCGTTCGAGACACTCGAAAACGTTCGGAGTTATAGTTTGATATTCTGGTCAAATAAAATTCATCAAAATCCGTTCCAGATCGCGTGTGTTTCGCGAGAGATGATCTCGCAACGTGTCGCGCCCGATGGAAATCATACGTAGCGAGTTTCGTCGATCGTTTCCGGTCGATCAATCGATGGCTAATGACACTGCGATATCTTTCTTTTTTTTCTTTTTTTTTTCTTTGACCTGTGAGTTTTCAAATTTTTTAAATTCCTCGAGGTCTAAAACGTCTGGCAGAAGTGTTGCACTCGTTATGCGTTATATTATTTCTGTTATAGGAAATATTTGGACTGCGACTAGAATTTTTATGCAGATTTTATGCATTCGCGAAGGACTGGGAGTTACAAAAATACAATATATGCTTACTGCGTGCAATATACAAAAATAAAATATCCAAAGAAAATATCTAAGTAAAATATAAAATATCCAAAGTAAAAAGTACGTTATAATATACAGTTTTTTTTTTTTAGATTCTATTTCTTTCTGAAATTTTACCATACGTTTGAAATTCGCATCCTAAACAATCATGTTTACACTGATGCAATTTTTAACGATTCTGAAAATATATTTAGTACAATTTCGCAGAAGATCTCTAATACTTGTTACATGCTTAAGATACATACTTTATATTTTAAACCTGACCAATTAATATCTGCGATATTGTCGAGAAGTATATCAAATTGAATTTCTCCGTACCTTTAATAAATTCACACGATACTTCTTCGTATCCACCAAATTAACATTCATTTCCTGCAAGGGGAATCTGAATAATTTTACCTTGCACTTGAAAGGTACAAAAATTCGCTCGAAGATTCGCGATATTTTTCAAAATCGATTTTCTGAGAAAACCCTGCAAGAATCGTCTACTACGACAATTACTCCAAAATATATAATAATTCATAGAATATCCACGATGTGCCGAGTGTTGTTGTTTTAAATTACTAAAAAATTACTAAAAAAAAAGGTGCGCAACAAAAACCTGTTAATCTCTCGCTTCGAAAAAAAAAAGAAAAAAAAACAAAAGAACAAAAGAAAAACGTATTAAGCGATCCTCTGTCTCCTGAAATAAGTGAAATTAAATGAAATTTCACGTGCGTATTTCACGCGCAAAGATAGGATACTCTGCTAATTGCGGTGAAAAGGAACTATGCTGGCTGTTTGCTCGAATCTTAATACTTGCATATCCGGTCGTTTACGGTCGCTTTCGCGGTCCCGAGCGGAAGGGGGCACGAAGGTCGGATATTATACAAAATGGGGTTACCGGTAAATTGGACTTTGGTCTTTGCGCGAATTTTATTCCCATTTCCAACTTCCTGAATGTCGCGCAGGTGCGCTTAATCCGAACGAAAGGTAAGCTTCTCGTTTAAAGCCAATTTCGTCCAGGTGGTCTTAATCTGAGAAAGGTCCTCGATTAAAGCCGATTTACGTCTCTGGTCGCCAGAATTTTGACTAACTGAGAGAGTATCATTTCCAGTCAACAATTATCTCCCCCTCCCCCTCCCCCCCGCCGTTTTCCTGTCGAATCGGCTAATTAATCGCGCTCGGTTAACTCGCGACTGTCTGCTTATTAAATAAAATATTCGACTGTTGCTCGCGGGAAATGGCCGATCTCGCAATAATTATTTGCGGATTATTAATTCAGAATTTGTGGAAAAACTTTGCGACAAAAGTCAAAAGCGATAATATTTATTATTAGTCGTGAAAGTAAAATCTCGATGTTAAACAAAATGTGCAAACATCCGATTCAAAGCTTGATCCTAAATGAACATCCGATATAAATACTTTCATTGGCGATCGTTTTCTCGCAAGAAGGTAGACTAGGTATTCGCCAAAGTGATCCATGAATCAACGTTGAGGTTTACAAAAAGTTCTAAATTTTGAGTGAACGCAGTAATGTTAATAGTAACTTTCGAATAACAATATCTCGAGAGAGAAAAGATAACGCGCGAAAATGTGAAAATGTTAAATAATCAACAAACGATCTTGACTGTGACTTTGTTCCATGACGATCAAAATGTATCGAGTCCGGCGAATCACGAAATGGATTGGAAACAAAAAGTTTTGTTAAGAATTCGACTATGTGATCTGACATGTTGTATCTGAAATTCGTCGACAAGATTCGATGAAATACGAAATGTTCGATATCTGATTACGCGACTAGATCAACTAGATCTTCTCATTAAATGTTTATTTCAATATAAATACGGTACTTATTTCATGGAATGTCTTCGTTCATGGTAATATCATTTCCATCATCGATTACAATATTTCCTACGCTCGCACATATAACAATGAAAATGACGTTGGAAAGTTTATTAGAATTTTACTCGTACTGGTTCAAGAGCATATTTCGTATATTATCCACAAAATGAAGAAGGATCAAATACATTTTATACATTGCGTTGGTTTGCGTTTTTGTTTCGTACACATCTCAAAATGCTAACCAACTTCATTTCAAATTCACCGCAAATTCATCCTGTAATCTGACAGCTGATCATTCAAGCTTGCCCCGGAAAAAGAAAGTGCACGATTGTTTGCTTTGATTTGCGTTGATTTCGAAATGGAAAATCGAGAAGGAACATTGTCGTCGTATTTCCGAAAATGGGGAAAAATACCGTGCAAAAAAACTGTTCGAACTGCGGTTAAATTTCGATTTTTGCAACCTTCTTTTTGCCAAAAAAGATACGAACTTTTTCGAACGCGGAATCATGGGCATGGAATGTAAAATGATTCACGTAAAAAATTCACCTTTCATCTGTACACATAAAAAAAGAAAAAAAGAAAAAAAAATGCAATTGCTTTTTAACCTGATGAAAAAATACAAGAGAGTTTTCACTTTCAAAGAAACTGAAGTTCAACGAATTTGTTGCACGACCTAATGATACTCGAATTTCTCTACGTTCTCTTCGCTCGCGAACTGTTTCCAGTGACATTCAGCCACTCACGTTTCCGGGTGAACGTGTTAAAAGCACAATCCCGTCGAATCATCGCGGGCAATTGATCGCGCGCGCAACAGTGCCATAATCGCACCCATTCGCATTGTCGCCTCGACGCGTGACAATTCGCGCGCGTTCCGCGGAGAATGCAAAGTAGGATGCAAAAGTAATCACCGTGCGGGGTCCGCAAAAAAAAAAGAAAAGAAAAAAAAAGAAGGAAAAAGGAAAGAAAACGTTTCAAGGTTCCCTCGTAAACTGCGGTCGAATTATCTACCCGGAGGAAATGCCGCTACGTGGATTTCAAACTGTTAAGGACAAAAAGAGCAAGCTGCAGCGAGAGAAAGAGAGAAAAAGAGAGAGAGAGAAAGGGAGAGAGAAAACGAAAACAAGAACAAACGACATATTTCCAGGATGCGTTGCTTCTCCACGGCTTTCCCGTGGCCGTCGTTATTTCCCAATTGACAGGAGTTGACGAGGATACCTGCATTTTCATCGTCGTCGTGCGTTCAGTATGACGTTAACGCATAAAATCGCCGACCATGAAATTACTCCGCCGCGCTACAAACGCGAGTTTAGAGGCAAAGAGCCTGACGACAGGGGAGAATATATCTTTGCCTTCTGCCTGTTTCTCTTTTATTTTTTCCCTCTCTTTTTCTTTCTCCTTTTTTCACTGGTTTCTCTATGTTCGGTCGTTCTAATAAGACCGTGAGATATCCGCTTCGCCGGGAAAAATGAAACGATTAGGTTGGACCCGCTATCGACTGGATGAGAGAGAGAGAGAGAGAAAAACTCTCTGTCTCTCATAATGTTCGTTTTCGCTTTCGTTAAAGGCAAATCGTATTTTTTTTTTTTTTTTTATCGATTATCGAATCGAAGCGAACCCCGGTTTCGGGTTTCGTCAACAAATCGCTGGCAAAAAAGTTTTCGATTTGAATAGTTTTTTTTTTAATACTTATCTATGAAATTTGATCGAAAACTTCTCGTTTGAGCGACGTTCCAATTAGATTCAGCGAATCGAGCGGCTATTTAACGTATGTTCTCATTTAATCCTACAGTATTTATCTCATTTAATCCTACAGTATGCATAACATTTATTTTTTTTAACTCTATGTGAACACTTGTAATTTTCATGGGATATATATTATTACTGCGAAACGATTATTAAATTGTATATATGATGAAAATAACATGAAAATGAAAGTACATGATGAATATATATATATATATATATATATATATATATATTACAGATGGAAAAAAGAAGTATCTATTTTTTATTATTATTAACAATGTCCTTAATGAATCGAGTATTAGTCTAAAATATTTTCTAATATGATACAAATTAGAATAAAATTCATTCAAATTCATTAAAGACGTCGCATCTCTTCTGCTAGTTGCAAGAATTTAAGCATAATCAATTAGAGAATAATCTGGCTTAAACCTGACCGTATTATGCTCACATAAATGAAAAGAAAATGTAACTGTTTCTTTTACTACCTAACGAATCATCGGTATATGATACAAATTACAGTACAAAAAATTTATTCAAATTCATTAAATATTTCATTCTATTTTCTCCTGATAATCGTAGGAATCAATCAGTTGGAATAATTCGTACAAAAATAAAATAATAATCGGATAAAATATCGATTATCAATCTTCTTTTCCCCTCGAGAGAGAGAGAGAGAGAGAGAGAGAGAGAGAGGTTATCGCTCGACGCAGACTTCAGGAATAATCGCAAATTAAAACAGATTATCTGAACGGATTATCCAAAAAAAGAAATGTACTCAAGCGAACTTCTGCTTCGACCTTAAAACCCTCCTTTCAAAACTCTAGGAACCTGTCAGGCGGAATGAAAGAGCAAGTCCTTCGCTGAAACGCGAATGGTTTAGAAACTTCTCTCTCTCTCTCTCTCTCTCTCTCTCTACGCTTCTAATGAAGATTTATTCGTCTTGTAGCTTAAAGAGACCCGGCGCCGATTAATCGCGCCACCGAGAGTTCGAGACCGTTCGGTGATGAACGATTTTCTGCCGCCATTTTCATCTTAGATCCCACTTAGAATTTCGCTGGATTCGCGAAGAAAAAGAACTGTTTTTCAAATTTTGACAAGCGGAATTCATTCGTTCTGCCTGTGGGATGAAATGTATAATTTTTTTATCATATGACAGTACAATTTATATAACTTTAATATTAATAATTCATATAATTTTAGTATTAATATACAGTATAATTTATATAACTTTAATATTAATAACCAGCTATTTCAGACTGTTTTATGGGACACCTTTCGTTTCAGTATCCAATTTGTAGAGAATAAAATTTTTTAATTGCACGTGTATTTTAATATTTTATAAATTCTTTATTACTGCATAGTATTATTTAATTCTTTCAACTTTGGAACAAACAAGAGTATGTGTCTTGTCCTACGATTTTGAGTTATGGCTAGCGTATCAAATAGCCATTTCAAACTCTTATTTTAATCACTCTAAAATATTCACAAGGATAGACATATTGTCGACTGACATATGATAAAAAAAATGATAGTCAATGTGTCAAAAAAAAGATAGACTACATACTCTGAAAGTAGTCTGAATTTAGCGAAATTTTTCCTGAAATAATTACTAATGATAAGTATATAAGATACACAATGTATGCGTAACTTTTATTATTTTCATAATGTACAAATTTATTATTTTTAAAATACATAAATGTGATTTTTAACTTTATACTTTCAGTTTTCTTTTTCAAGTTAGAAAGTTTCACTCGATACCTCATTTCGACAATATCGATTTTCGATCATGATCACTGCTGAAAAGACTGATTCCGATCCTACGTAAGAATAATCCTACACGATATATCTCATATAATTTGTACTGTAGAGTATATAATATTCCTCAGAATGGTTCTCACAAAACATTCGCTGAAACCCGCAACTCTCCGATTTCTCCTTTCCTCGAACGATCGAAGTTCATTGAAAAATCGATGACTCGCCGAAGTATTCAAAACTCAGGCGCGACGGGAACATTTTTGCAAGACAAACAACGGGGGCGGCCCGGAGAGTTCAAACTTCAGTTTAATCGAATCAAATAGGGAAGGGAGGGGGGAGGGAACTTCACCGAGGAACTAACTGATAAGCCGATATAATGGAAACAGACGTCTCATTGAAGCCGTCGCGTGAAGAACAGGTGCAAGTTCGGCGCGCGAGCAGAAATCTCGAAAGTAAACATTCCGTGGAAACTATCATGGAGTGCGACAGTTCCGCGATAATTAAGCAGAACAGAGACTTAGACGTCGGGCGAGCAAGCAGGCTTGCATCCTGTGTATGTGTGTATTTAAACGAAACTTACGAGCAGGGCATCTTGTAACGAGCAGCCGGGGCACGCTGTTTCCTCCGTTCGCGAATTCGCGAAAACGAGAGAGAGAGAAAAAAAAGAAAAAACAGAAGAAAAGATAGGAAGAAATCAAAGGGCGAAGCATCGCGCTGCGCTTCCACGGTCGTGAGATCAAAGGCATTCCCACGTTACAAAATTTCCCCTTTGTTAAGAGCGTAGTAGCGTAGTAGCTCGTTTTCCCACGGAGCAACGAACCCTGAAAATCTCTCGCCCTCCATCGACCATCGACGCGTTTCAGTCTCTCGATTCGCGCGAAACGGAGAAAGGAATTTGCCTGTTTGCGCAGTTGGCTGCTTCTTCTTTCGCTGATCCATTCCTGATCGAACTGGTCTACAAGTGGATCGATCGGTTGAAAGAGAAATTGCTGGCACGCCTGACTTTTCCTCTTGCGAACGAAACTTTACGTTCAACGTAAACAGTTTATTACAAATGTGGCATCATGGGTCATTATCGTAAGTCGTTGTTAAGCGATAAATTGGCGCGAGGCGTTTTTGAGAAAGAAAAGTGTCGACTGAGTTGTTAAAAAAGAGTTCATTTGAGTTGTGTACTGCGTATGGTTGTTAATCATGTGTTCATTATCTTGTTTGATTATCTATTGCTTATTAATCGCCAGCATTGTTATTTAATATATATTACTCATATTTAATCTCTACACAAATATAGAAGTAACGCGCACACTTCCAAGAATGAGTTTTGCATAATGATAACACGAGCGAATATGAAAATTCGAGAAATCAAGGAGCAGGATTTTATTTTTGCCTCTATTTTATCACGTATTTGAAAGAATAAAATAATGTTTTTCGTACGTTGTCTGTCACGCCACAGATTTACACACGTTTTACAAGACGTTTCACTACCCTTTCATTACGAGCTTCGGGTATCTATTAACATATTGAAGTAAATATGTTAAAAATATACTTTGAACATACATAATATACTTTAGCCATCGAGACGAGCCTTTTCTATTTTTTTTTCTACTCGACAGTATAAGAAATCATTGTAATAAAAAATGTTTCTTTTTCATAGAAACATATTCCAGGTTCTTGTCAAAATGTTGTCAGGAAGTTCAAAAAAAAGATTTCAAATGGACTCGGAAAATAGTCCGATCAATGTGTGGTTTTTCACTTTTAGTATTTTGTTCGATAAAAGAGGACACATAAGACAAAAAAAGCTTTATATAAAAAGCGAAGCTATCTCCTTTTCGTTACAAATTCAATTACATTCCGCCCCTCCAAAAAAAAAAAGAAGAAGAAAAATGCACAAACATCGTACGTAGCATCATACTCATCACTGATTGATTTAGAACGAAATAGAAATTTCTATTTCGTCCACTCGTCGTTAGAGGCGAGTAGCAGTCTTCTTATCGTGACGCGCAGTTCAAAATGAAAGGAAACGAATCAAGCTAATCGAGAGGGGAAGTCGAGCAAAAGTGCTCGCGAAATAATCCTCTGGCGTGTATCACGAGAAACCTGCGAGCCTCCGGAGCGCACTTCCTCGAGGAAATACAACGGACAGTTATTAGCAGCGAACAGTGAGTAAAAATTTAGAGTGCCACGATCTTGGTTTTCAACCTTAGCTACCCCGCTTTGTCCCCGTTTCTCTTTCCTGGCCAACCGTATTTATTGGAAAACCTCGACTCCCCCCCCTCTGTCTCTCCCGAGTAAAGAGAGAACGAATCTTCGAAATGAGTCGTCCGGCGTGAGTACATACTCGAAAGAGGAGAAAGTAAACGCGTAACAGGGAATTAAGAGACTGAGTTGGTTTTCTTTGGTCTTACTTCTCTTGGTTGGCTTGCAATTTCTCCAGTATCGAGATAATTAAAAAAAAGAGAGAGAAGAAAGAAAGAAAGAAAGAAAGAAAGAAAAAAAGAAAGAAAGAAAGAAAGAAAGAAAGAAAGAAAGAAAGAAATGGAGAAGAAGAACGGTATCGAGAGACGAACCGTCGGTTTCGATTTCGCCGATCGACCGAGTCGTAAATTCAATTTTATCGCGGCAATCGCAAGTTGAAAGTTTTACCGGCAACCGTCAATGAGAGTGACTCTTCTTTATTCTAGTTTCATTGTTAATATGATAATTGTGATATTTTGTCGATATTATTGGTCGATCAGAAGCATTTCTGAATAAATTGTTTCTTTTTCGTGTTCAATGAATCGTATTGAATATATTCAGCATTGCCCGAGTCCTTCGAATTTTTTTTCCAATTCCAATGTCAAAGCGCTCGATTCACTTTAGAATTTAAATTTTCTGCATTATTGAGCTTGACACTGCGAAATGAACGAAAATTTGTTTGGTCAATAGACTAACGTTTCATTTCACGTTTTTTTTTTTTTTTGGCGAATGAGCGGCTCTTTTCGAATAAAATGCTCGATTCTACATTCCTCTGAACTTCATCATCACACGCGTTTAAAAATCGAAACGTCGACCGATTGACTTTTACTCTTTCAAATATATATAATATTCAACAACTGAAACTACTAAAGTGACACAGAATGATAATTTCAATGATCAGGTTTGTAATCAGAAACATTGTAATATAATTTAATTCGAAACGACGCGATACAGATGATGCGAATGAACCAGATTTGTAATTTTTGTCAGAAACTTTATAATATAATTTAATTCGAAACGACGCGAATACACAGACGATGCCGAAATGAACCATCGAAATCGTACTTGAACGTGTAATCAAGACAGTGTACAAGCGTGCAAGCGTGTGCAAGCGTGTGCACGCGTGTCATAGCTAATGACAGCATTAGTCGAAAGATCAAGCGGTACATTAACGAGGGTACTTTCGTGATAAAGTATTTAGCATGGTTCGTAGGTTGCGGGCGATAGAGCGTTTAGCTGGCTGCATCCAAGTGCACTGCGTTTACGTCTATGTAACGTCCACCATCAGGTATATAACCCTGATGTATACATACAGGGTGGTTTGGTCAACGATAGCTTCTTAAGCTCGGTATGGAATAACAGACAATTATTATTTGCTGACACTATCTATAGAACAATCCGTGTAGGCCGTCGTGTAAATCGCGGGTAATTTTCAGTGGGATGGAAATCTTTATATCGATGTATTTCTTTCTATTGAATCTTCGTATGAAATTCTTTGGAATTCTATGTCAGTACACATTTATTTTATTCCGACGTGGCACTGTACACGCAATGCTAAGAATGTGGATTTTCAATTTCTTTTCTTCCGCTTGAGACACGAAGAACGACGCTGAATGACAACAGTCGTTTGTTACGATCTTTGCAATTAATCTTTCAAAGTCGAAATCCTAAAAATTTGTTACCGAAGATCAAGTTGTGTAACAGCAAGTTAATAAAAACAGCGTTTCTCTTCAAACATTTCTTTGGATTTCTTCAAACTTCTCTAAATATTTCTTTAAGCTTTTCTTTAGAATCTTCATATACTGTAACATGTAAACTAATCGCATTAATTTTGTTACGTTGTTTTGGCAAAATATACGAAAATATACTTTTTGCTTAGTAAAACGAGAGCAACATTGAAACATTCACACAGAATTAAAGATTTCGTGTCGTCTCTAATTCTTGAAACAAGACAGTTGAACGAGACAGTCACGTCACTTTTACTTTTACTTTTTACATCGATCACTCCGACACATTTAAAAATCTCCACAAAGGGAGAAACAAAAAAAAAAAAGAACAAAACAAAAAGGTTCGATATTTAAATGAAAAATCCAATTGAAAACTGCAAACAAAACTGTAATTGAAAACATGGATGACAACTCTCATCCACGCGACCGCTTCCGGGTTAATACACGTTTCGTATGTATTAACAACCTGTATACACGCATGTATTTTAATACACGTTCAAAACCGTGATCTCCAATCACGGCACAAACACTTGGATTCTATCCTCTGAAAAAAGAAAGGAAAAAAAAAACAACGGTGCATACTAAAGCGTGACATAGAACTGCGTTTCAGAATTACTTTGTTAGATCAAGAATTTGTACACATCCCTCGTGTTTTAGAGAACATGTAACCCATAAAGTAATTTTTCTCCCATAAATTTCAGTTAGCATCGAGCGCGACGAGTTTCTTCCGCGATTGGTTTCGGTCATATTGCGAAACATGACATACTTACGAGCAGATAATTGTATTAAATTGTGATTCTCAGGACGGTTTTGAAATCCACCAACAACTTCCGAAAGTCGAGTGACCATGACCGAGTCGAAACTTTCATCTTGCTTCTATTAATCTCAACGAAACGTCGAAAAAAAAAAATTGAAATGATATGAATTGTCGAGTTACACACGATCAAAGAACATAGGACCTGCTGAAACGAAACGTATTGCCATACGGGATTGCGAAGAATTAATATCGATGAAGTCATGTCGTGGTCAGACAGATTACTGCAAGAATCCAGTCAACAAGTAACCGAACAACCAACGTCAAGGATGAATGGAACCGATTATGGTCAACAAAGATCCACAATGTCGTAAATGACTTCTACCAAGAAATCTCTTTCAGCAGAATGAAAAAAAGAAAGAATTATTCTAGTTGGATTAAGAACAAGATACACCAAAAATAATCCGTGAAACACGGACCCCTTTTGCAACAGATCATGCCAAAAAATTGCTTACATCACAAACTTCGAGCGACAGAGAGAATCAATTTAATCATCTAAAGAAAACACTCCAACTCTTAACCATCTATTGCATGAATTTTTATGACGTGTTGACAAAAATATATGGCTGTCAGTCTACTTGAAAATGAGCGCGTGTTATGAAATAAATAATAAAATTTTATTAGAAAATGCTATTTACTGCATTTTATGACTGTCTCTGTATGGGAACGGAATGCAACAGAAGGTTAACAGAGACAAATCTGTATCGCAAAATATGAATACCACGTGAGTGGGTGATGTCGATGCGACCTTAAGCCTATACCTCTCCCCTCTCAAAAAAAAAAGAAAAAAAAAGGAAGAAAGAGAAGAATAGAGAAGAAACTAGAAGACGAAGCGAACCACCCGGTGTATGTACCGGCAGACACACACGCAGAGAGAAAGAGATAGCCGGGGTACGTAGACGGTGAGAAGCGGAAGGGTGGCTCGGGTCTGCGACCCTTCACGGAGGCTAGGTAGATACGATAGCGTAGCCCAGGTTAGCTGGCTACGCTCCAAAACACCGTACGCCCCCTATCTGGCATCTCGTGGAGCAGCTTGGCTCGCGGAGAGAAGCGGCCGCGATATTGCTTCGTGCCGGCGTACGTAACGTAGCTACCCCCGGTGTTATCTACCCTTACATCCGGCCTGCCGTTTCCCTCGAAATTTAGAGGCCCGATGGAAACCGATCGTCATTAGCGCGAGGGCTGCTACCGCCCACACGATTTTCGCCTGGTCGCGCCCTTCAGCCTGGCCCAACTACAACACCTCTCCATCGAGCGCGTGTCTCGATCTCTGCCCTTCGATCGAGACCGGGCTGATGGCCGGTTAATTAAGAAGAGGCCACGGCGATTGCGTATTAACGGCGGGCAAACTATACTGGCCAATAAGCCGAGTCAGCGGGAACCGGCAGTGGCTAAACGATAGTCGCACGGGCAACGAGATGTTCTCGAGCTAACCGTGAAACTGGCTCTGGTTATTTACCGAGAGCATCCGAGAACGCCTATGCAGGAGGCCGCGCGATTGTGCGATCGTTTGTAAAATAGTGATCAACGCGGGCCGATCTGTGGCACTTTCGCCACTCGTCATTTCCGTATCCAACGACTGCAACGTTCGTTAAAAACGCGCTAATATCTTGCAAATTTGAACGTACAATTTATTTAGTATTTTATATTTCAATTACTATGCTATGTTTCATTCGTAATGAATAACTCATTCGATTTACTAATAAGAAATGAAATTTAATTAACGAGCTTGGAATTCGTACCATGGAAATAACATTTTCTATTTAATTTCATAAAAATCGAAAATTAATTAATATAATTAATTCTTCGATCAAATTCAGCGAAGCAGATACTGAATATTCTGTACGCAGTCTGGCGAAGGTTCTTTTTTTTTCATAAAAATAATAACAGAATTTTGAGAGAAACATTGTATCCGTGCATCGGCAGAAACTTTTCCTTCGGTAAATGTTTTTGGCGCAATAAAAGTGGGATGTTCGTTGCAACGTTTTAAAATAAATAACGTGTATTTTGGTATTTTGCTCGCTTTCTTTTCATGATGCACAAATACAGCATATTTTACTACTTTACTTTACTTTTCCGAGAGAAAAATTCTGTAATGCTCATGCTATGTTTAGGGGAGTGTTTTTTGAAAAAAAATTATTAAACATACGCATATGTTAAAAAAAATTGTCATTACTACATTGTATGTTCAGAAATATTACTTTTGTTGTTATTTATCCCAACTTTTTTACTACACAAATCTTTAGATCTGTTCGTAATAATATAACAAAATTGCTTTAATTTCTATCCTATCATTTTATACTACTTTCGCAAAAAAGTCTACACTCGCGAAACGATCATGCGGCAGTATCGCCGGACTGTTAAGCGTTAATGATGTTTCTGTTTCTCGAGGCGAGTCGAGAGAGCGTGATTTACAAATAAAACGATAGGTTTTATCTTTTCATGGACGATACCTGTAATAAAAGAACCTGCACGTACACACGTAGAACACGACGTTCTGACACTTTAAATATATTAAATGCGTAGACGTAGCCTGAATCTTCTTCGCGATCAGAAGTAAGAAACTCAGACAGTTGTCGCGTCGCATAAATTTACATAACATACATAATATCAATGTATTTGTGTATACGTTACGTCAATGGACCTCAGTATTTGTGTATACGTTACATCAATGGACGACAGTATAACGTGATAATAATTTATTCAAAAATTATGCAAATAGTTTACTGTCCAATCGTGTTATAAGTATAACCACGGTTCTCGTGTTATTCGTCGTTATACATACGTGTACATACGTCGTTATACATACGTATATTCAAAAAGTAACGCAATGTTCAATCACATTATAAATATAGTCTCCATCCTCGCTCGTACATATATATCTTTACACATTATATTGACGTATCTCAACAACAATATAACGTAATAACTATTTATTTACTTCAAAAATAACAATAATAATACAATGTCCAATCATATGATAAATATAATTTCGCTCATGCTATGTATATATACCTTCGTAATACGTTACATCAACGCTTTTCAATAATAATAATGTTACTGTAATAATAATTTGCTTCAATAACAACAACAATAATAATTTAATGTTCAATCGTGTTATACTGTTACACTGTTATCATTATATCATTATAGTCGCTGCATTTATTATATTATTGCTACACATTGTATTGATTTCATGAATGTAACCATCGCGTTCGTCTGGCGTTCTCGCCAACAAGTAGTCCTACGTGCACCAAGGTGATGAAATATTTATCAGAAAAACCGGAAATATCCTACGCGCATACACATAAGGGAGCGTACGTAAGGGAGAACAGTTTTCATTTAATTATTTAACGCGTACAATGGTGCGTCATTACCGCGTTCTGACATCTACGTGTCTCTATCTACATTTCTCGCTTTAGTTTCGCCGCGCACGACAGAATACAACAGAGCTGGACGAAATTTATTTCGAATAATAATTTTTCAAACAGCTGTCTTCCTTTAATAATGGATTTCAAATGACGTAGGTATGCGGCACGTTCGGCTCAGTCGAAGGAATTTGAAGCTATGAAAATAACTGGGAAATACGTGATAATTGAAAATCCGTCTTCGAAATAAATATCAATGGAGCCAATATACTCGAGTGGAAAAAAAGAAGAAAGAAATAATCAATGAAAATCAAAATAATTTATCAGTGTGTGCTATCGCGGTAGAAATTTGTCTTACTAATTAGCTTTTTGACAGGTTCCTCAAATAATTGGTCCGTTCGATCAACGAAATTTCGGGGGACATATTAAAGTTAAAGTTGCGAATGAGAATCGTCGAAGACGAGAAAGGAGTATTATATTTTACAAATACTTGTTTTATTCATATATGTATGATTATGAAGCATATCTAAATTTTTCCGAAGAATCGAGCGATTTCGAACTCATGTGTGGAATAACAAACATATAAACATATAAACATGCGGATATAAACAAGTTGAGAAACCAGTTATCTCTATCGAAATCAAACAACAAATAAAGATCCTGTATAAATAGTATAAATAATTCATCTCATCATTATATTTCACACGATACATTTGATAATTTATTTCGCGAAATGACAAACAAATCGTTCAATCGGAGTAAAATTGAATTTTTCATACGGAACACTTAATAATATATAATTCCAGTTATTTTTAGCTATTGACAAACAGATATCCGTTTCCGATACAACTTTGAAAAGTAATTCAAAAACAACGTTATATTCGAAAGTGTTTTCAAAATACAGGTCTGGAGTGCAATACCCGTACGTTACATACAAGGAGATTCGACGAGTACATCCTCCGGTTGTAATATAAATATATCCTCTATACGGAACGAAGGGAGAAAGATATCGAAAAGATTACAGCTGGGACACGTTATTCCGCGTCATTTAAGGATTTCGTGCGCGACAGCCAAAGGAGGAGAGATCGATATCCACTGGATCCGCGTCCCATTCGCTCATCTCCGGTTTCGCGGTAACCTCTGATTTATCGATGTCCCGATTCTCTGATCGGCATTTTTCCGCGGGACCGGGGGAAAGAAAAAAAAAAACTCGCGCAGCTCGGTTCAGAAACAACAAAGACGCGCGCGTGTCGTGACGAAGAGACAGGACAAAATTGATGTTTACCCGATGTCACACGTCGTGGCTCGCTCGTTTCCGATTTTCTGTAAGCTCGATCTTCCGACCGTTCGATCGACGTTTTCATCATTTCATTTGTACGCGATCCGTCACTCTCAGAGATATTCGATTGGCGCGCGCGCGAAGCAACACCACACGTTTATCGGAAGCTTGAACTTGACAAATCAATCGAGACTCTGTTAACTTTTCACTCGTGAACTGATATCGCGAGCAACAACGATCGAATGGAGCAGCTGGTAACGATCTCGAATCTTTCGATTTAAAAATGGAATCTTCATTCGTAAATGTACGAATTATATTTGAAATTAAATGTCTCAACGTTTGATTCTATTTTTTCTTTTTTTCAATCGACACTCAAATTCAGAAATTGGGGATTTGCATTCTTGCAAACTGGAGTTTCCAGTATCATAAGGAAATTTTTATACGTAAATAGTGGACTTCAGAATCTTGTATCATTGATCGTCAAACGAGTAATCGGAATATTCCGTATTCAGTATTTGTTTTCGCACGACGAAACGGGAACAGTTCTGAACAATACTTCGAACACCTCCAGCAATTCCGCGAATTCGATGCATTTTTCAATTATGCCGCGTGTTATTAGAGTTTCGTGGTGGGAAACCGGCACTTCCTGTGCCATTGCTCGGGCCGGAACAAAATCTCGAAATTTCGTACGCAGCTTCAATTCGATAAATATTCCATAAATATCCCCTCCTTCTTGTTAGCTGTTAGATTTCGACAAATTAACAAGAAAATATGCCCGCTAGATACGCGCGCACGCACACACAGATTAATAGTAATTAATAAAATTACACTCGTATCTCGGCGGTAAAACGTTCGGAATAACTCGCTGCTGCTACTGCTGCTGCTGCTGTTGCTTTGATCGTTCATTCTATTTGAAAACTCGACTCGATTTCCAGTCGGAAGAAAATCCCACGATGCCGCGAATAAAATATCAAAACCGCGGGACAAATAATATAAAAGCGTTTCAGACCGAAATCCAATTCGTCCGGGTCAAAGTGTACAGCGGCGGAATTTGCTTTTGATTAATCGCGGCGAAGCCTCTCTCGCCGCTGGTTTCGTTTCGAGAATTTTCTATTGTATATAATATTTCAGCCCGCGCGTGCTCGGCTAATCTCGTTTTCGCGTCTCGTTTGCGAGACCGAAACCGATCGAACGACGAACGAACGAAGCGCGGCGAAAAAAATCAACCGAAGGCATCCAACCGATCAGCGACAAAAACAAAAAAATAAAAAGAGAGAGAGAGAGAGAGAAAAAAAAAGAAAGAAAAAATCCCAATTTACGCGGCAAATTACGCGCGATCATTCTTCTTCATTCGATCGCGACGAGAGGTTGCAAATGGAATTCCTAACTCGGTTAAACGAGAGCTCGGTTATTACAGAGATCAGCAATTCCGCGAAATTCCACACACGCTTCGAAATGTTAATCACAGGATCACTGAGCACGATTATTATAACCGAAACACGGAGGACACGTCGTTCCGCGAACGTCAGCCGGTTTTGCGAACGAGCACGCGAACACCGTTCATAATTAACTAATTGTAATTTAATTAAGCGATCCGTTACGCGGTCGATTCGTATTTGTTATCGGCAGCGAATTAGCGGCACCGTTTCCAAAATAGGCCTGATAGTGACGGCTGTATATATAGGGCGGCAAGAAAAATGGTTTTCGAACGGCGTCGAACGATCACGCGATGTAAAAGTAAATGTTAATTTTGTTTATACTGTTGGATGCAAAGCGAAGAGTTTCAATGGCAAAAAAATCAGTTCAAAATGGGACCACTTGAAAGTGAGATGTTTGCTCGATATAGTTGACGAATGATCGTTTGTAATATTGAAAAATTTAATATTTCTCCTTAATTTCAAACGTAGAGACACCAGTGTACAGCCTCGATTGAACAAATCTTATGTCATCTATGTATGTTTCAAAAGTGAAAAAATTAAACAGTACTTCGCAAAGAATCTGTGTGAAGCGTTATGAACATATTAGCATTTTTGAGTGTGAAAGAGAAGAAGTTATAATATTTATTTATTTATTTATTTATACGATCAACTTCTCTTTCGTACGTAAGTGAAGTTTCTCAACGTACACGAAGGTTAATTCCAATATAATAACTTTTTATATTACAACATTTAATTCGTCACGGAGAATTTTTTGTACGTTTAATTAAAAAAAAAAAGAAACTATATTAATTAATCGAATCGAATTGAAAATTGACAAACGACGAATATTAGAACTAAACATACTACGAGATATTTATTCGTTTTTCTAAACGAATCAGCCTCTTTTCTGTACACGAGTGACGGAAATCGATTCTCGTACAACAATTGCAAAATATCAAAATGTTTACTACGTGTGTCAATTGAATTCAATTCAAAAGAAGATGCCGCAGCCAAAAGCAGTTCGCACTTCGTCACCGAATTGAATATATAAAAACAAAACTAACAAAACTATCAAACGCATGAGCAATATATAATCAACGAAATAAAAGTAAAAATAAAAATAAAAACAAAGGGGTGAGACGTCGAAAAACGACGGACTAAAACGAATCTCAAAAATCGCTTTTTTTTGGAAGCGCACGACCCGTTTTCTTACATCCGACAGTGCAATTTGTCCCGTTGAACCCGCGGCAGGAAAGGGTTAACAAGGAAAAGTGTATCCTCGCCGAGTTTTGGTTACAGGTTCGTTGCACACCGTTTAACTCCCTCTCGTTTCGAGAGACGAAAGTACACCAGACGCGGAAGTTCGCGTTATTACCCGCTAGCCTATATTACATATCACTCGAGACGGTGTGTGCACGCCAGAGAATAAAAACTAAAAGGGAAAAAAAAAAAAGAAAAAAAGAGAGAGAGGAATGTAAAGGAAAGAGAACAAAAGAAAAAAGGAAGGGGAGGGGAGCAAAATATTCCGGCGGTAGCTGGCAAATTATAGCAGGTATCCGTGCCACGCTCGATCGACACTGATAATTTCACTCGTTGCTGGGAATTCGCTCTTGCGATCCGATGCGAGCAGAACATTCATAAAACTCCGGGCGCGCAAACTTTTTTCCCCCTCCCGGCTTTACGTGAGCGAAGCTGAAAACTGCAACAAACGCGAGCCGTGTTTTCTCGCCGATAAACGAGGAAATGATTCGCCGACTCGTTGATATCATAAGCTCGGTAGCCTATGATATCCTGTGACAGCGCGGGTGTGCACGACAGTTTCCGAGAGTCAAGGACCATCACCGAGAAAATCGCGATTTTCTCTTCGATTCGAAAATTTTTTTAAAAAAGTTATCTCGATGTCTTTTTCTCCGCCCTCTGTTTTTTTAATAGTAGCAATTAACTGTTGATATGACGTAATTTCAATAATAGTGTCGATACAACGTGAAACAGTGAAATAATCGTTAATTGGATCGTAGGCTTTTCACGAAATGTACACGCAGTATGAAAAAATATATATTCGACACAATTTTCCACCGAGGTTTTGCCTTTTTGAATTATACTCACAGACAGTTAAATTAACACAGCGATAATATAAAAAAAAGTGATTGCAAAGCTAAAATGTTCGTTTAAAACCAAAAATTCGAAAGCTACTTCGATCTCTTTTAATAACACGATACACAGTACACGATGAATTTATTTTTATTTAATTGTTAATACAATACAAATATTGTTTTCAAAAAAAGTGATCGTAGCCTAAGGTGTCTATTAATTTGACAATGTTCAAAATGCTATTTCGATATTTTTTAACAGTAGTAATTGTTAATATATTTCGGCCTTTTTTTAACAGTAATTATTTATGTAGCGTTGTAACAGTTCACATTAAGATGTAAATGATTATCGTAAAACTTTCAAAAACAACGATTAACTTTATGGAATTCAATGGCGAAAATTAATTATTATGATCTCTTTTTTTTTATCGTAAATGATCATATAGTATAAACGTTTTATATAGAATACGACATATTTATTTTAATTGTTAATATAATATTAGTGTTTTCAAAAGTATTCGTTTATATTCAATAGTGTTGAAAATCTGTTAGAATTATTTTCAATATATATAAAAATATATAATATATACAGTGTAATAATATGTTATGTCATAGACATGGATAAGATAACATAATAATGAGAATAATAATAGAATGTGGAACTTTCAGGTACTTCTAATTCCCCTGAAGCAGACAATGTTAAAAAAAAAAAGTGTTTGATAACAAAAACGCACATTTATTTAGGTTAAATTGCACGATAACAATATAATACAATAACAGAATAAATGTTAAATTTATATCTACCAGTAATATAAATTCGACTGGTAGCTTCCAGCAACTAACTGGAACATCGATGTTTAAATTTAATTTTAATTTTTATGTTCTGTAAAAAGAAGTGTGTTTTGTGAAAAACATGTTTTAAATGCGCGGAGGTTGAAAAGCAGAATGCTTTTTTAAGGTTGTGTACCGCAGCGAAAAATGCGCGATTACTCTGCAATTTCAAACGCGAATACACATTTTCTCTCTTTCTCTCTCTCTCTTTTTTTTAATGAAGCCACACAATTTTTTGAATATTAAAGCAGATGAAAAACTGAATCCCTTTTAGTAAAAGGATCTTTAAAAATTCCATTTGCGTTGAAAAAAATATGCATGCTTTTGTAATTTCAGGTATAAATCCACCGCAACGAATTGTATATTATTCGATGTTTAATACTGTGCGTTATTCGATATCAAACGACAGACAGGTTCTTTTGCTTTTTAAACTTTTACGCGTTTCCATCGATTTCCAATCTGCGCGCGGCACTCGTTGGCAAAAATATATGGCGAAAAACCATAAATCGCGGCAACGAAAAGGCGAGGTGAAAATCCATAAATTAACTCTTGAAATGTCGTTTATTAAATTAAGCATTCTTTTTAAGATTCAACACATCGAATAAACACGAGTTTGTAAGGCGTTGTCATTCAAATTGCATCAAAATATTACATCATTGGCTGCGATCGCGTTGGCTTCCGAAATAAATTGTTTACTATTCAACGATCGTCAAAATTCATCGTCGTAACAATGGTGTTAATTCTTAACTGTTGGACATTTGAATATTTACACGTTGCTTAATTTTGCAATTTGATTCGATTCTCTCATCGGAAGACATATAACATAAACGAAATAAAAATACGAAATGAGAATAAGTAACTTGAATTTTTGCAGCCATCGCTTGATCCCATCACTTAAGGAAATTTATTTCAATTATGAAAAGCGTTTTCCCCAGTTTAGAATCGAAATTTCAAAAAACGATGACTTTGAATGAAACGATGATTGGCTTGAATTGATACTTTTTTTTAGAATTAACAATCGGCAACAAATTCGATTCTCACTATGCGACAAAAAAAAAAAATCATTCTCACTATGCAAAAAAAAAAAAAAATGAAAACGGAGAAAGAAATACAAAAGAGAAGTACAGATATAAGAGACGAAAATCTCTATATAACGAGAGAAACACACACAAAGAAAGATAAACGTAAAACGTCAAGGTAATTCCCGGAGCCAGGAGAGTTCACTGTTTCGACGTTTATTCGCTGAAACGCGCTATTGAATGCGGTAATAATGCTAAACGAGAAAGATACACGGGCAATCGAGTCCCCCCTCCCCCGTGGCCCTGGATTAC
The DNA here is from genome assembly GCA_032399595.1 of Tetragonula carbonaria. Lineage (NCBI taxonomy): Eukaryota > Metazoa > Arthropoda > Insecta > Hymenoptera > Apidae > Tetragonula > Tetragonula carbonaria. The sequence continues at coordinate 14,711,849 of JAUCRC010000003.1, forward strand.
CGAATATCTCCACCGCGGAACGTCACTACGTTTTCGCCGCGAGATAAAAAGGGAGGAGAAACGGGACAGAAGGGAAACAGAAAAAGGGGAAAGTGGAGAAAAGAAAAGAAAAAGGCAGTAACGCGAGTATGAGTTACATCGATCGGCGTAACGTGTAAACGAAACGCGGCGTTGTAATGAAAAACTCATTTGAGGCAGGTAAAAAAGAACAAAATTCGACAGCGCAGATTAATATGAGAACTTGGTGTGTGTGTGTGTGTGTGTGTTTTCTCGTTGCAAGATACGAAAATTTTTCACATTTCTCCCGAATAATTCGCGGAATAGATCTGGCTCGAATTAAAGAAAATATTCTGCCGACATCGTTGCGACCTGTAAGTCTTCTGACGATTCTGGAATTTACGACGATTTAATTTTTCCAATTAATTTCCCGCCGTGATTTTCAGTATCTTTTTTTATATTTAACGCTAGAATGGTCTAACACTAGACTGGTGACCAATTTAGAATTTTTCTTCGAAATTTTATACATTTAAAACAATGTATTTTTGGAGATTCCATTGCGTTTTAATAAAGTATAAAGCTATCATTAAACAGTATTTCTCTTTCAATTTTTAGCTTAATATCTCTGATGGAAATTTTCTGCTTCAGTCGATAGTTCGTGTCTTCGATCTTACTCTCATTTCAAGAGAAAAATTTATAAAGTCCAATGCGTGCTAATATAAAATTTAGTAAAAAAAAAAAAAAAAACCGAGAAGTTGAATTCTCGTTCTAACTTATAACGTTCTACGTTCATTAGATAATTTGTCGTCGTTGAAATCATAGATACTCCAATTATTTTACAAAATTGCACAATCTACGTTACAACATCTATGAAACACGCGTTAGAAAAGCGTGTTCGAACGCTTGTGGAGAAATATCGTGCCCGATATTAGATCGATAGAGAAATTTATTTATTAAAAAATCACGAGCGTTCTATGAGAAACGTATAAAAAAAGAAAGAAAGAAAGAAAGAAAAAAAAAGAAAAAGTAAAACGACGCGCGACTGGTATTTCCGAACAAAATGGCTGTACGCTAAAAGCGTCGAAGAGAAATTAGTCGGCAGATTTATTAATTACACTTTTCCATCTGGAGAGAGAGATACCGGATGCGTTCCCGCGCATTCCGATACATTAACGATCTTTGCTAAATTAAAACGCGGCACGCGGGTTCACACGAATGGGAATAAAATCAAGATAATGCGCACATCGTGCTCGACAAACGCGTCCGACGTATAAACGATTGTTTCGAGAGAGAATAATGAATGGGTAGTACATACGTAGTGGCTAAACTGTATTCGTACACTCGATGAAATATTGTCGATATTTTAAACTGTGTATGATTTCCTGGGAGGGGGAAAAAAAAATCGTACACTACATTTAGTAAAAGCGCCGTGCTTTAAAACGAACTCGATTAGATTGTTGCACGATTTTTTCTTGCAAGCTTGTAGCAATTTAAAATGTCGATAATTTTTCATTCGCGAGTGTGAGACTGGAAAAATTGTCGATGTTTTACATTGTTATAACTTCATGAAAAAAAAAAAAAAAAGAAATCGCAGAACAATTCAATTGATAGGCGTGAAGTCTGTATTTTTATGACGATCGGTCTTCTTTCGAAGATTCTTTTCACAGCGGACAAGCGAGGATGGTTTCTTTCTCAAAAATTTCGCGAAAATTCAAACCAGTCTTCTCTCTGTTCATTTTTTTTTTCCAGGCGAATTTCAAATTCACAGATAATAATTTTTAAGCCCAAGTTTCTCAATTATCCCTGATGATAATCCCGCTTCTTAAAAGTATCCCAATATTCGTTAGGATGTATAATAATTTAGATCAGGAAAGCAGTGGAGGGGGTAGCGCTAGCGATCAGGAAAGTAGGGGCAAGGGTGTCGCCAGTTAGCCACCTCTGATTTAAATAACTAGTAGATTTTTACACATTTATAGGAGAAAATTCAAAGTACACGCGAAAATATCTCAGACAACCTAAAATATAGTCGTACAACAAATGCAATTACAATACACAATTCGAGATCGTGTTTTTAATCGTGTCCGCAAAGTTTTAAAAATGCATGAAAATCCGCAGTTCTGATAATCCGTAATCTACGCGCAGTTGCCTCGGATAAGATCGAAATGAATCTCGTTTGAAGTGTATTTTATACGTCTGAACACACATCCAAATGATCGTGTACGTGAACGCGGAGCGAGCCAGCCGGAGATATTGCTTAAAAGCGTGACCGATCGTTCGTCGATTAATTTTTGCAATCGCGTTTTCCTCATTAACGATCGGTCGATCACGAACGGGCAAACAGAACGGGAAAACCCGGCGCGAATCTCGGCCAGTGGAAAACGCATCGACCATAAACGCATGCAAATAAATCATGATTATAAATCCGCCACTATGGCCGGTCTACCTGCGACAATGAAAAACCGATCGCGCTTGTCCGATGATTAATGAACATCGGGCCCTCTTATTTCGTGTTTTCAGCGTGCTCGTCCGGTTTCGTTGGATAAACGAATTGTGATCTGCAAACACGCGCATACATACGGCTGCGCTCGCGTATAAACGGTACTCGTATTTATTCACGTTCCTTGATTTCTTTGATTTATTTACGCTACTGATTTCGCCATCGACTTGAGTGTCTAAATTGAAATGAAAGGAGTTCGCGTTTCACAATTTGACATGTTTTTCTTATAAAATGTAAGTACGAAACATGCAAGATATATATCATAAAATTGAAAATCTATTTGTTTGAGGAAATTGAATGGAAATTTAGTCTATTTTCGGATAATAAAAGAATTTACAAACTTGACTATTTATCTTCTTGTATTGTTATAATTTTTTACTACTGTGTATCTATTTCACATCAAGGGGAAAATTTTTCATTTCACTTTCCTTTGCGAATGAGTCTATTTTGTACGTGCAAAATATTTACATATTCCTTTGCTGATGTAAAAACAATGGTCGATTTTGGAGGATTTCGATACGATTACCGACAATTCTGAATTTTGGAAAAATGAAGGCACCGTGATTTGAATTGCGGAGCTTGTTACAGTTCACGAAAATATTTGGACTCTCGTAGAGACTTTTCATAAATATATTATATGCGTTATACGAAATATTTTGAAATTTTATTAAGCATTGTAGCGAGAGTCAACTATCACGATTTTATTTAAGTCTAAATTACAAGATATTTGATGTAAATATTTAAACGTTAGTATAATTTTTCAACATTCAGGCTATTCACGTTGTGTACTAACTTTTTACTAAATATACATTGCACGTTTGCAATAAATATATTGTAACTTCTATATGTATTATCAGTTTGATTTTAAATTTTGCGAACGAAAGTTAAATTGTCTTTGAAAACTCGATAGTTCTGTAATTTTATGTTTACACTGTAAGGTTAATAGATATAAAAAATTCTTAGATGTGCACTGGCTGTTAATATTATTAGTCACATAAAAGTAATTTCGAATTGTACAAATTCAAATGCAAAACTGCATTTCGTGACGAACACGATATATTTTCAATGAACTCGTCACATGGGAGAAATATGGCATTTTTAGTAAAACATATGGAATGTAGAAATTTTCAAAACTAAAATTTTTACGTCGCATCAAGCGAGTCGTTAAAAGAAATTCCGATATTATTTCTGCGGCAAAATATTCTCCGATATTTTACTCAGAATGCAGCTGAAATTTCTGTTAAAAAAAAAAAACCTTTCAACTGTGCCATGAATTTTTCCAATTGAAACAAATTTCCAATATCAATGATCAAAAATTAAAATTCCAACGGAACCACTGTCTGAAAATTATCTCGTTGTTATTATTATTGCAGAACGTCGAAATTTTGTTAAATTAAGTTAAAAAAAATCTAATACTATTCCAATTAGTTGATTAATTTAATTTTTGTCCTCAAATAAATCGCGATTCAAATTCCAAACGAACCCCATCGAAGGGTCTGAAAATTATTGTTATAATTGTAGAAAGTTAAAAAACAAAATTTTAATATCATTGGTGAAGTTTTCCTCGGTGTCCTACCGAAACTGCAACTTTTAAATCATTTATTGAAAAAAAAAAAAAATATTCTTTCGGACTCGGTAATCACTGCAATTAATCCAATCTCTCTCTCTCTCTCCCAAACAAGTACGACTCACTTTTCTAATTAAAAAAAAAAAAGAAAAAAGAAAAAAAACGAACATTCAGCGAATCGATGATCAAGGATCGAAATGATTCTTTGCAAAGTTTCCCGCAGCGGGTGATCGACGCGTGAAAAATGATCTCGTTACCGTACTCTTAAAACGCGGCTCGGCCGTGAAATCTCAACTAACAAAAACTAATTGAACGATCGATAATAGCAATCGAGTTAAACGACGTATTCGATTGAAACCTTCTGCTCGACGCGCAGCGATAAAACAACAGCCGTCGAGGAAATAAATTTTCTGGTCTTTTTTAAATTATATGGATGAAACACGAGCACGCCACGCGCGGAAAATGCGATCAATTGTTATTCCGTGGCGTGCGAATGCATAAATCGGTGTACATTAAAAACCAGGTCGTCGTCGTCGTCGGTGTTCCAACGGTGTGCAATATTCGAGACAGTATATTGGTCCGCGATGGTGGACGTTGCGCATAAGTTAACGAAGTTCGAAGTTGTAACCGCGCCAACTGTGCCCTGGCTGATTTCCCGAATAAATTGGGATTATTCTATCATTCTGTCAGACGACGATAACTCTGTCATAGAAAAAAAAGGATCAGAGAGAGAAAGAGAGAGAGAGGGAGGCAGAATGATGCAGAAAAGGGTGGAAACTTCGGGTTTTCACTCGTTGACAGTTTGACGACACAGCTTTTAATAAACGTATTATGTCAGATTAAAGGGACGTGATAAATTTTCTGGATGTTGTGTGTATCATTGACATCCCGGCCGGTTTGCAAATAAAATAAATTCTCCTGGAAGCGTAATTCGCGATTAAATCAACGATCGGCGATAATAATAGATTCCCTCGAATATCGAGGAAACTGACAACACGAAAACACCGTCGTTTTCAGTATGATCGTTTGCATAATATCAAACATCGAAGCTTGCTCATCGAATAAAATACTTGGAAAAAAAGAATATAGAAAAAAATTCAGAATCTTGGTTGTTCGTTGGAATTTGAGCAAATTGAGTTCTCTTTCAGTTCAAATTGTTTCGTTATTTGATTCGATGTAATGCTATACGTGGTAACTAAAGCAAATATTTGTCGCACATTTAATTAAAATATCAAAACAAATTAACACTATATCGCGAACGATTCGAACTCTTTATTCTGCTTTGTTTCAGTTTCGATGTTATGTTAACAGCTTTTATGTTAACGCATAAATTATTTAGGCCGATTTTAAGAATAACATTTCGAAGCCTGCATACCAGATGTGCTTGGTTCAATAAAATATGATTATTTATTTATTTAATTTTGTCTAACTCGATCGTTATCTTGAAATAATCTTGTTAATTTATACGAACAAGCAAACTCAATTATTCTATTATTTGGTTATTGTGCAAAATAATTGTTTATCTTATTTTACACTGTGTATTTGCTTCTGCAAATAATTTCTGACCCTACTGTTCAAACATTGCATTGACAAAAATTCTTCTTTAATACTTGCATGAAGTCACGCTGACTGTTATTTACTTTATAGAACGAATAAATCGAATAAATCAATTAAGAAAAAAGAAAAAAATGCCACTCTCTTCATACTATTTTTCTTTTCAAAATAAAAACAAAACAATTTGCGAAAATAAATCATCACCTAAAACTCAGTTAGTACTGCGTCTTCATTTCTTCAAATAAAATTGCCCGACCCTTTCAAATATACCAATTTAATTCACCAATTTAATTCGCCATTTTAATAAGTAACATACCAGAATTCGCCAATTTAATTAATCATCGATGTAATATTGATATTAATATTAATCAACTATTGATATTAATATTAATTAACTATGAATATTAATTCATATCATTTCTCATTTATACATAGAAAACTGAAAGTACGTCCAGTTCACGAATTTATAAATATTTATTTTACCAATGAAATGAGAGAGCATCGGGCACGATGTCCCCTTTCAAAATTCAGCGACCCTTCAACTCGCTCGTTAAATACCGTACGTTAAATTAGCGTTAGATAACGAAACGTATTACGCGGAGGAACGATCCATGGATCAACTATCTGGATCGAAAGTTTCGACAACGGGAGCGTGGGATCGCGGGAATCGGCCCCACAACAGCGCTATGTTCGCGAAACGAGGCGGCGCATTATCGTCGCGCGTTTACGGTTTAATTAAGGCCCACGCATAAATATGATGGCCGATTAACGTTAAAACGTTGTCTGGACTCGCCGGTTTTCCACCCGCGCGAGTGTGTTTACGCGCGCGGAAAAAACTCGCTCTTAAATCTCTAGTAGCCGGTGAACAACGCACCGGTACATAAATTAGCGAAACGCGCAGGTGTTGCCGCGCCAAATGCGTTCGCCGATTCGTGGAAATAAATCATTATGACTCGTGTTCTCCCCCCGCATCCTGCGATACTATCGTTCCGCAGAATCTAACCTCGTGTATCACGATATTTTTCGAACCTCTTTTTTTTTTCACCCCTAACCCCTTCGCGTTCCACTCTTTCTGCCGAGCCAATTTACCCATGAAATCTAACCGAGCTCTCGTTCTTTCTTCTCTTTTTTTTTTTTTTCACTCGACGAATTGTGCGCTAGATTAATCATTCCCTTCGTATATTACATTCATTGATTTTTCACCGTTGAAAGGTGTTTTCACTGTACGAAACAGGCAACTCATCGTCGAAACGTTCTGTTCTGCAACACGTGCGACTTCGAGTGGAATGTTCGAACACGTGCATCTAATGCCGCCAAATATTAAATTCCTATATTTTCGAAATACTGAATGCAAACATCGAGAATTTTTAATTTGTACTGGTGGGGTATCTCGTTTCGTTTGAAGTTTGAAACAAAAAATCGTAGCAATTGTTTGATGTAAATCAGTGATGCACAAGCTTTCTCACGCATACCTTTAATCGTACGATGAAATAATACGACGAAATATTTCTTTATGCCAAGAGAACCGTCTTATTTCTTTCATATATTACCTTTATGACATAGATTCGTCACCACGAAGTGCATTACGGTCGTAATACATTTATAACTGTTACTCTAATTTATTACTAACACGATAATAAATAAAATTTCCACACTTCAACATCGGTAGGGAAAAATTGAACTTAAAAAATTAAAATTGAAATTAAGGGATCTTGAACCGCAACGACGAATTTATCGGGTAAATGACTGATAAGAAAAAAAAATGGCGAACGTTGGCGTATGTTTTCGTGTACTTTCAAATAATTTCAAATAATTTAAATAAGCAAACAGAGGAAATCGAACAGAAAAGAATTGAAAATTAAAGTTGGGTTGTGCATCATTGCTGCGTACAAAACGTACACGACGCAACATTCCTCGAGCAGTGTACGTGAAGTCGTGCAACATCAAACGTGTCAGTTAATTCAGGCAAATAAATCGCAATTATTCGACGACGGTGTCACGCGATCCCGTCGTTATAACGGAGGAGGAGGGCCCACGTGCTTCGTCTTGCTCCGCCGACGCGACCGTTCTTAAATTAATCGCACGCCCGCGATAAACTCGTCGAAGACAATGCATCCCCCGCGTGCATACGTACGACGATACACCTGTTAATCGTCGTTGATCGATTAATCTTCCGACCGGTGAGCGGCGATGCGGCCGCTCGTTATCGTCCCGTCTCGGAAAGTAGAATACGACCAATAGTCGCCGTTCTGGGTGCACAACACACACACGTCGCTGGTTCAATCTATCGTACGCATCTATGCAAATTCTCTCCCCCTTCTCGGAAATCTATGCGTGCCCGCTTCTTTTTCAACGTACGATTAAAACGAAATGCCCGAAAAAAAAGATGATCTCGCGTGTTCCGCGATAAGATATTCGCGTGACAACGAGATTTTTTTTACGCGAGTTGCTGGCGATTAGAAACAAGCAAGTAACGGGGTTTTTATTATTTAATTCAGAGCCCGGCTAACTGGCGGGCCGTTGCCCCTATTTTTCTGGTGCTACCCCCTCTCCCCCCCTACCTTCTACAGCATCGATCTTTCCATTTGCACAGACTGAGAGAATGGGGCTCATGCACGCCCACGGAATTTCAACGTAGCGGAGAGATCGATGCAGTGGAGGGGGTAGTAGCAGAGTGGGGGCAAGGGCCCGCAGGCCGCCAGTTAGCCATCTCTGATTTAATTCACGTTTCAAGCTTCAGAGCTTTTGAATGAAAGTTTTTGCGTTCCCGGCGGATGGACGAAAGGGCGTGAATCAAAATTTCGGACTTTCGAATTTGACGATATATGCTGTTGCTCCAAGGAGTTACAAGTCGTGTTTCAGTTTGGATATTTCACCATGAATATAACACACAACGCGAAGCAGATAATAAAATTTCGGAGTGTAGGTTACATTTCAGCATTTGAAACATGTGTTTTGCACTGTATTTCTAAATTTATAATCATATAAAGTTGTAGCGTTAATATCCGAACAATTGTACTGCAAGATACCGTGAAATAAGTTCAAAATATTAAATACAATATGTAATATAAACATATGATGTACTGTACATACAGATTCACTGTCATATTATTTGATTTCTCCATATTCTGGAACGTACATATTATTATACATAAATATGTTTTGAAACAATCTGCTGAGATTATATCGATCAAACCTTCAACTTTTTCAACGAACGACTCGTTTACTTGTTGTTTGGAGAATAAAATTTCGTTAATTTCGAAATAATTCCGTGGAAACGCTCGTCCCCAAGTAATGACATAAATAATAAACGAGAATAGAAAACAAATAAACCGAACAGTGAACTATTTCTCTATTTCGTTCCGACTCGAACGTAACTATTCGGATTAATTTTCTTAAAAGCAGCCTCGTTGCAACCTTTGTATCTCTTTGAGAAACCAAGGTACAAAACATAATTTAGCGAAGCAGTTCGAAACAAAATGAACGACAGACATTTTTAAAAGAGTTCGGTACAATAGAAGTCAAAATGTACGGTGAAAAATCATGATATTAGTGCGTTAATTCAGTCGTATCTACGTCGATTCGTCCCAAACACGAGTAAACAACGCGGTATGAAGTGTGTTGCAGTGAAATTCATGGGTCAAATTGCACAAACATTTCCACTGAAATTAAACGCGTGTCAACGGTGAAACGCGGCGATGATGTTCGCGACTAACTCGAAATTGTTCCACTGTTTTCGACGAATTGTTCCTTTATGGCCAGATTTGTCCGTTCATAGAAGAAAAATGCTATGAATTAATTGTAGCTATTTTCTTCAATTTCAAATCCGACGAATTATCAATTGTTATAAATCGTTTGTTATTTTAAGAATAGCGTGAAAGTGGAATTTCATTTACTCGCAGAAGAAAAATACTGCCAATTAATTGCAACAGTTTTAAACTTTGACGAATTAATAATCATTATAAATGAGTCATTTGTTGCTTTAATAATAGTCTAATAGTATAGTACCAAGTTGATCTTTCTAATTCACAGAAGAAAAGTATCATTACATAATTGATTACGTAAAAAGTATCATTACATAAAACAGCAATTTACTTCTGATGAACTAATAATTATTACAAACGAGTCATTTGGTATTTTTTATGACGCAATGGAATAGTATGGTAATAAATATGTATAAAATGAAATTCTCGAAATGTGATCGTATGAATACAGTGACTTTTATTAATATTTGGATACTGTGATATTCCAGAAATTATTGTTGTTATATATTTGTTCATAAAAGTCTCGCTGAATTGTTTCCAATATTAAAAATTCTAATCAACGAAAACAATGATTCCTATCCGTCTAGATGTATGAATAAAACTTATACATATATAAATGTAATATGTACAAAATATAAATGTTATAAATGTTACATGTATGAATAAAAGTTATATAAATGTACGGGTAAAAGTTGTTAATAAATGTATGAATAAAAGTTTTATATATATAAATGTAATATGCATAAAATATAAATGTTATAAATGTTATACGTATAAAAGTAATAAATGTATCAATAAAATAACTCTATGTTATTTTCAAGTTACACGATTTTATTATTTAAGTAACAAATGATTCTTTTATAATAATTATTACATGTTGCATCGTATTATATCATAGAAAATTAATTACTTTACGATTGTTAAAATTAATCGCGAACATTTGTGAACAGAATTCGGCTCACAATCGAATTTCGTAATTAAACGAACATCGCATCGAAACGCAATAACAGAGCAATAACAGATTTGCAGCTTGTCCCGCCTCTTTCACATAGTTTTGTTTCGGTTTCGGCAAAATACGAGACAATTTAACGAGCATTACGCTAATTCAAATTTTAGTTTTTGAATTAATTTCGGTGCACCAACAGGCAATAACGCCGCTAATTGATGGAAATTTGATTTCGGCGTTCACAATTCGTTGAAACGGATTTCCCCGCAGAAATTTGCCAACTGTGATGCCCGAAAAAAAAGGAAAGAAAAAAGAATTCCACTGTTCTATCGCGCAGAGAATTACGAACGTGTTAATAGCTGACGAATCGATACTGCGGAGACTATAACGTGTCGTCTCGATTCGAGTAAAAAAAAAAAAAACCAACTCGAACAAATGATAATCGTCCCGATAAATTTTCGCTAGCTATTCGCTAGAAAAATGATGCGTTGTTCGTATTGTTTTTTTAAATGTGCGATTCAGTTTGCTCAGAAAAAGGCAAATAAGCGAGTGAAAACTGTTCAATTGTTCGAACTGATACTTTCAAGTCGTACTTTTAATTCATTGAAGAATCAGTATTACAGGTCGCTCGATTTCTTCGAATTTCACGAAATTCTAGGTGGAGAGCATAGCGATGAGACAACATTAAAATTCTCATTGCAAAATGTTAAGAAATAGAAGTGCGATGAATGTACGCGTACTACACAGACGTACAGAACCCGAGTGTTCGATGACACAAACTGACTGAACTGAACTGACAAAAATCAAAAGCCGTTTCGAGGAGAATTGCAATAAATTGCAATAAATTACAATTAAAGAATAGACGATAACAACGCGTTCCTAACATATATCGTTGTCACACTTATGTAATATCTATTTGTCAATTTGTTCGCCACGATCGTGTTCGAAACGATATATCGTAAATAATCGTTAAAAAGACAGCAAGATGTGTAATAGAGCACCTGCCAATTTTATAGTTCGATTAAACTTCGATGTACCGACAATGAGGTTCACGTATTCGCGCAAATAACATCTTTCACTCAAAATAGCATCCCGGTTTAACTATCGAGCCCTCCTCTATCCACTCGGTGAACACCTGTTTGACGCTTCCGTAAAATGCATCATCGCTAATTGAAATCGCAGCGTGTTACAAAGCCGCAACAGCGGTTCTCAAGCCATTTACTTTCCATTATCCCGTCCCCGTTATAATAAATGTTCAAAAATTATGCTTATATACCTGTATTACGCTGTAATGTACGCCAATGTTCTCGTTTGTTATTTCATAAATGAAACTGAAGTTGGACCAAGTTTCTCAATTTATTGATAGATTTGAGGCATGGGCTAGATTACTATTATTATTCTATTATTATTCTGATTATAATACAGACTGTTTTCGAACAGTAAATTTCGACTGACTACTCGTTGTACTTCTCCTTTGAATCTGAACAAAGATAAACAATATTTACTCACTCGGAAGTTAGCTTGATGTCTTTTAGCTTATATTTAGTATTTGCTCTTACCTGAAACAAAAAATGGAAAACAATATCTGATTAGAAATGTTATTTCACGGTTGTGCAGGAAGTTAACAACTAAAAGTGTGAACAAAGATTATTGGTTGTTTAGATTATAAGTTGCAAGTAGATTAGTTAAATTATAACGCAGAGCAACGTGAAGTTGTTAGAATATAATACATATAAAATCGGTATCTTTTTTCTTTTAATACAAATTCACCATTTGTTTATTGGTTCTGTCCTCGAGTCAATTGCAAATTGACGAGTGAATTGCAAATTGTTCTCTTGTGATTGCGAAGAAATTCTTCTCACGTTTGAGGAATAATTGTCTAATTTTCCTAATTTTCAACTTCTAAATTCAAATTAATTTCCCCTATCTGCTCCATAGATCTGCACTATAATGCAAGAAAAGAGAATACGTTTTCTCAATACATGATCAAAGAAAATATCATTTTCAGAACATTTAATTATTACTTTATTGAAATTCTGACGCCTCCATAGATGCCCTATAATGCAAGAAAACAAGAATACGTAATAATAACATACAATATAGATTAAGACACAGATTACAGATCAAACGAATAACTTTATGGCAAACATTACTAATAATAATTATTATTTTAACATATGCATTACGTAATTACAAATTCATTAAACACGTGTCATTAAAATAATATTCGTAATTCGCCATTTCAAATTAGTCGAGATCTCCATCCATCAAATTCAACAAAAACAATTCGCGTCACGACGAATCCCAAGATCAATCCAGCGTTTCTTTTTCTTTTTTTTCTTTTTTCATCTTATTTTATTTTACCAAATATCGAGCAATTAACTGCAGCAATTAAATCGACGTTCGAGTTTCACCGACAGCCGGCGGTAAACACAATCGAGTGACGAGGCTCCAACATCCCGAATGGGACGCGCGATGGATTTGCTGCAGCGATGTCGAGAGATCGCGATTATCCGCGCGCGATTACGCGCGATAGCGGGTGTCGGGATCTCGCTGGAAACCGGAGCAAATGGCGGAAAAATACGAGTCACCGGGCTTTCCGGTAAACAGCCAGCCAATCGATCGATCAGCCCCGCGGTTGGTGTGCGGTGCGCGCGTAACACGCGAGAGCAACGCGAGTAAAGTACGAAGGCATCGAGAAGCCGGCCAAAAATATCTTGCCACATTTTTGCAACGCTTTAAGCTTAACACGTTGACACGCCAACTACGAGATATCTCGTAATTTGTGTTATTTCGTAGGACGCCAACTACGAGTTATCTCGTAGTTTCTTTACTTGTCGTATTTTTGAAGCTACGATGAAATTCGTAGTCTAACGGTAAATATGAATAGATAGCCTCAGGGAAGAGAACAAAAAATCATTATTGGCTTACATGAACAGAAAACTTAGTAACAAATGAACAGAAAATATAATAATACAATGTTTATTCGAAATCAAAAGAACAAGCAAAAGAATATTTTTATTTGCGATAATTTTTCAAATGATCTTCCACGCAAAGGACTGGCTTCTTTTGACAGATCGGGACACTCTGCAAATAATGAAACTCTTGCGATCTAATTTCTTTTGGAACTAGTTGAATCTCTTCTCCAATCAATGCGTCGACGAATGCTTCTCTAAATTTTATAAGTTTTATTTTAGAAGAAGTTGCTTTATGAAAAAGTTTGTGCGCATTGTGTATATATATATATATACATCTATAATATGTAATGCAACCTTTTTGGGCTATCTAATAGTCTTTCTTTACGTAAACCAACTACGAGATAATTCGCAAGATCTTTTTTTTTCAAAAAAACACATTCTATATGCTTTTTGATGATTACTATGTGTTTTGTGATCAATATGTACAAGCAACATAAATTAAACTGTTTGCGGTACATTCTGTGTTACTAAAAAAAAAAAGAGAAATATGATAATATTTAACAAATCAAAATGACAGTACATTTCGTGAAAAACAATAGATGGAGACAAAAGGGGAACGAGTTTGATAATTTAATATTTGATATGACCTTTTTTGTATTTAATAACAGCAGCTATTCTTCGATACAAACATTTATATAGATTTTTAGTGATTTTTTGACCTAATTCTTCCCACAATACAATATTTAATTGTCTTCCATTCTGATTCTCACGAAATTCCCCCAACCAATTTTCTATAATGTTTAAATCGGGCGACCACTTGGTTGGCCATTCTAAAGCACGAATTTTTTGTCTGCAAAATATTGTTTAACTGCTTTCGCGTTATCGCGTTAGAAAATGTACCTATTTTCGGTAATACGTGTTAATTCGTTCATCAATCATTTCAATATATATCTTACTATTTAATTTGCCCGCAATAAATTTTATTTTCATCTTACCTCAGTAACCAATGCCTCTCGAAATCATTATACCGCCATCTCCCATGGGTCGACGACTCCGAAGTTGCTGCTCCTTTAGTAAATCACGATAATAATAGTGGAGGGCATCAGATCCGTCTTAATTGAAGCTCTTTTCATCGGTAAATACAACTCGTCGTCGTTATTCTTTATTCATATAAACATGTTGCAAATTGCAAACGGCACAGCTTATTCTCTTGCTTCGACCAAGCAATTTTTGTTGCAATATTCGTCGTTTCAGATATTCACTGTTCTTTAGAAGACGTCGAACATTTCTAACAATTGTCGTAACTCCAGCTTTTTCCGCAATTTGTCTCGCAGTCGAGCTTGAATTTCACGGCATACGTATTTTAACAAGTTTATCCCGAGCTGTTAGACACCGCAACTTTTTCTTTCTCATAATTATTCATAATTATCGGGATCTTTTGGTAAATTCATCATCACTTTACGACTTCTGTTAACTGTTTTAGCTATTCTTGTCATGGAACAATTCTTCGTTCAATTTCAATATCGAGCGTATATATCACGGCTGGATTTCAGATTTTTCTCGCGACTCATATTTACGAATTAACTAACCGTATATCACACGAATGTTACGCTTTCGATAGCTCGCGTACGACTGAAGAGCATAAATGTGCGAACCTTGTTCAAATCTGCCTGCCTCGAGGCTAAGCCGAATATTTACATTTTCGTTTTTGTGTCTCATTCGGAAGTTGATTTCTCGGAAATGACGGACAACATGAAGATTCCAAGAATTCAATAATCTACGCATTGTCAATATAAGACGCACGGAATTGTTATATTCTTGCCCCGGAGAATATATAATAAATGTAGTAATGAAGTATTCAACTAGTTTCATGATTTTGAATAGATTTATCGTGGTAAACTAGAAAATGGAATGAAATCTTCAGATAGTACTAAAATGAATCAACGAAGAAGACTAAAAGTCCTACAATTTCAGTGAATATCAAGTGATATAATATTAAAACATAAGAGTCTCAGAAGATTTACATTATGTCACATAACTATAAAGAAATATCAAATTTTTGAACAATTTAACATTTAACATTCTTTTGCTAAATGTATGTTTCAAATAAGCACCTTGTAATTTCAGATTAATTTTAAATTATATCAACATAACAATTGTCTCTTATTATATACATATAATATATGTATATATATTATATATATATATATATAATGCATAATGTTAACGTTAATATCAAAATGTTTGATATATAATACAAATAAAAGTTCTTCTATAATAAATGACGAAATCGTTGTATACCGTTCGTCAATCCTTTTATGACGATCTCCAATATCGGAGCTTTTTCTCGTTACTATTTATACAATTTGTACAAACTGTTGACAAGATACAAGGAAGAGAACTTTCCATCGGAAGAAAGAATCTCGTCGCGAATTTGTCATGCAAATGTCCCAAACCGCGCGGTTGCAATCCGCCACCGAGCGATTGTTATCGGGGAATCGACGCTCGGGGGGGAATCGGGGGCCGGATTTAAGGCCAGCCATGGATTTCGCGGCGGATGGTCGAAATTTAGAAGTGACATCGATTTGGTAATTAACGTGGCCTCGCTGTGCTAATTGCGAAAATCGACTCCTCGTGCTCGACCTAGCTATAGCTATCTCTGCTACATAGCGCCCACGAGTTAAGTTCAATGGATTGATACGGATGAAATAGCAGCGTCGGCGTAACGCGTGCGTCGATATTTCGACGAAACACACTGACTCGAGACCCGAGACTGCACGAGGGATTGTTACACGTACGATCGCGTTCCAGTCTTTCGTGAATGCGATTATTCGGCTCGGCCAATGAATCGCGTTGCACGGCGGTTTCAGCTTTGGAATATCAGGTCGCTCGATACAAGCGACGACGTTGCCCCGCGACGCGAGTTATTCCGCCGCGAAATATTAATAACTCGCGGCGGAATATTCGATGTTCTTACGAGGTTCGTTTAGTGGACCCGGGGATGATTAATCCATTAAGGTTGGCCAACGATTGCGTCGACGGGAAGCACGACAAAGCGAATGAAACTCGTTATCGAATTACGATTTAATAATAAAAATATTTCGATGCTGCTAAATGCTCGGTTTTACCCACCCCTGTGTGGGGCAAAAAACCGGATGTATTTGAACTGTATCTCATCAGGAAATTTTGTACAATTTTTTAACAACTTTTTTTTTCAAAAAGTTTGGTCATTTTCTTACCGTCTGTAATAACCAATTTGTGCGAATTTCTTTCTGCCAGCCGATTTTCACGTCAAGTATCCTTAGTTTTTCCAGCAAACAAACACAAAAAGAACGTCGTCGTATATTAGCGGTCGTGAAATGTTAAAAAATTTCATTATTTCGTTTTAATTATTTGTCAACGTTTGTTCCTCAAGCGATAAGGTTGCAAGTTTTATTAAAAACAACAATAACAGATAATTTATCTGAATTATCACAGATATTTCAATTTCTTCAAACAACGAAGAAATATCAAACGAATCTGTGAAATACACTTTCATCAAGCCAAAGATACCAAATAGATAGAATTTAATGGCACAAATTGATTGGAAAACAAGTTAAGAAAACGAACGTTATTGCAACAAACTATTCCACTCTCCTACGCTTGCTGTGCGCAAAGATCGATCAGTAAGAAAAATTGTCGGCGAGATTCGCACCGCGTGAAAGCTCGAATTTCCGCCAGCTCATTGGTAATACAAGCCCAGGACTGCACTGATTACATTATCTCTGATAAAAGCTTAACGCATCAGAGCGACGTAATACTGTAATAATAATATCTAATCTCATAAAGAGCTGATAAGGTTCGGATTAACCAGAGTTATGCTGGCTGATAAATAAATCAACTGTTGAAACCGTTGCTTAGTTTCCCCTTAAATAATTCCAATTTTCGATCGACCGATACTTACTCTATTACGATTAATTGTCCGCGAACGAAACAGAAAAAATCCCTTCGCGGCCGCGTACATCTTTTTCACCGATGTCTCGAAAGACTCAATCCGTTGGCCGTAGAACGTAGAATATTCACGGTGTTCTCTTCGACGTGGAGAGATAGAAGATTTACCGGGTAGAAGGGCAATGTCCACAGGCAAGCGGAATTCTACGGGATTCAATTGGGAGCGGCGGAGCTACGTCCCCGAGGCTCATCCAGCGGCTCAGCGTGTTCCTTTGAGGCGAACAGCGGAGAAAATGGACAATGAGACGACCCTATTAATTATTCCAATTAACCGCGGTGTGTCCCTTCCGCGATTCTTTATTTAACCGGGACAGGCTACCCGCTTGAAATCTTCGTGCCGCAACGCTGAACAGCTTCTTCTCGTCTGACCAACATCTCGGCTCTCTTCCTCCCCTCCCCTCGGGGAACAACCGAGTCGAGTCTCGTAATTTACGGATTATAAACGTGTTGCTATATTTTTAACGTATCAATTGTACGGCCGAAATCAAACGAACAGGCGTATGCGTGTCGAATGCAGAGTGAACGCACCCTACTTTAAAATTGAATTGAATTTTATCGTAGCAGTTTTTTTTGGAATCAATACTTGTATAATTATTTTTCGCATTTTTCTTACTTATAAAGTAACTATATTATTTTTATATGTATATATATATGTAATTATATAAGTAATTATTATATATGTATGTATATATATATAAGTAAGAAAAATACGAAAAATAATTATTAATTCCAAAAAAAAGAACCAATTGCTACGATAAAATTCAATTCAATTTAAAAAATATATATAAATATATATATATTGTTATATTATACCATATATTATATAATAATGTATAATTATACTTGTATAATAATATATACTTTCGTACATCTTACTGTGTAATTATATTATTATATATATTGTTATTATTATTACGTTACATATGTTACATTACTACATCACATTGCATTGTATTATTATGTCATGTAATATGTAACATCGTGCGATTATTTGTACGAAAATTAATGCTTGCACAATATAATATTTACAAAATTGGAAAAATCGCCGTTAAATCGAACATCTTCGCAGCTGAGCTCTGTGGAAGCCGCAGAATGTCCCGCTTAGGCGAAAGCCTTCCGTATACCCATCGGTGTAACGCGCGTTTGCCAGAACACGCGGAAGATATTACGACGCAAGAACTCGGATACACGTTTCGTAATGATAGGTATCCGCGCGCCTTTACCAGAAGCCGATGGTTCGAGTCATCATCGGTTATTTCGAACGGAAGAGCCGCGGTGGAAATTAACAACCGCGGCGTCTTTTTCCAACCGCGTTGGCCGCGGTATGTAACAGCTATCGCTGTCGAAATAAAAAAAAAAAAAAAGAAAAAACCGATGATTTTTCGTTGGAATGACAACGCGACGTCGACGACTGCGAGAAACTTTTAGATGTGGAAAAAAGCGTATCGCCTTGTACTCTCGGTCGCCGTCGAAATTAAAAAAAAAAAAAAAGAAAAAAGAAGAAGAGGAAAGAGCTGATTTTTTCAATCGATGGAATAATAACGCGAGATTTTTTTGACACATGAAAAGCGTATCTCGCCTTTGAATTGTATTCCCGTCGCTCTCGAAATTAAAGAAAAAAAAGAAGAAGAGTACTGAATTTTTCAATCGGTGGAATGATAATACCGCCGATATCAACGATTTTACGAGGCTAAGATCACGTTAGATCACGCGAAATCGCAGAGAGGAGAAGAGCAGTGCTCTTGTATTCACACTGTCCTCGTCTTTCTCGTAAGTGTAGATATCATGAGAATCTTACCTCGTGTGAAATCTGAAGATTTCATGTAGCTCAAGAATTTCAATCATTAGAAGTTCAATAAAATTATGAAATTGAAATAAGTTCTTTGAATTCATTTAATGAAATAGAAATACTCGAATATTTCACAAGCGCTCGTCTATTTGCTAATTGAAATTCTACGAATCCAGAAGACAACGACGTCCCTTCGATTTTCCTATTGGAAAATATAAGTTACTTAACAACGAAGTCTAGTATCGTATAAATTTCTAAAGTTTAAGAGCTTCGACCAATTTTGGCCATTTCGTTAAATTGATCGACTTCTATCGATTCTGAACTGCCGAATCTTGATTATCAGCCATCAGTGGAGCTGTGACGAGACCTGCCTGTCATATAGATATCGGCGTAATTAACTCTCCTTGGCTTAAAGTACTCGGCAAACAGGCTTTAATGGAAACTGTAAAAGCATTTAACAAGCAAACGAAATGCGTCGTACGCGATACGTCGTCGACCGGCCGGCAGCTTCCTAATTTTAACCCCGAATCTTATTTTAACTCGTAAACGAGACACAAAGAGGGTTTGCAGAAGCTTGCAAGGAAAAAGCTATCCGTGAGATTTCCCCTCTTTTTTTTTCTCTTTTATTCGCGTTTCTCTTTCTCTCGTCGTCTTCCACCTTCCACACATGAATCGAAAGGAAACTTCTCCCCCCCCCCCCGGGGTGAATTCGCCCCGGTGTAATTACATGCGAGATATTTTACAATTGGTATTATCGTGCTCTCTCGCATTGTTCCCGCGAGGCATGACGAGCACGTGTTTGTCATTCGTACAATGCATCGCCTGTATCGCCGTATGGCGTGAGAAAACTTGAATCGCCATTGTCATGATAATACAATTATCCTGCTTCCCCAAGTGGAATGATGGATCGAGAGTATAACGAAGCGTACCGGAGCACGCGACGAAAACGTTGAAGACGAGACGAGACAGCGACGAGGCTTTGTCAAAATATCGCCCGGTGGTTATCCTCTCTCTCTGCACCTTCTGCGTTACAGATACAAAGTCAAAATTATCGAGTTAAAGCTTCGTTCGAAATAATGGAAATCGTTTTATAAAATTCGGATAACATGGTTGATCGCTTGACGACATTATATCGCCGGAGTTAATTCGATTCCCGATTTTTCGAGCGAAACCGACGTACACCGGAATCAATTCGATCCGAATTATTCATATTTGTACGAAATCGTGGCCAATCGTTGTTTTAATTATCTCTTTGACAATTGGATTTGGCAAAACAATTTCTCTAAACTAAGAATTTCCCTCCAATCATTATCGAACGTCACTGCGTCGATGATTTAATAAATACTTTTAAAATAAATATTTTTCGAACATGATTTCCCGAATATCGATGAGTTTTTAAATAGTTAACTCTGTAACGATTAAGAAAGAAAATAAACAGAATATTTAATGGTCTTTAATACTAGTGGTCTTTAATAGGTACCAAAATGATTATACTTTAAACGATAATTAAAATAGATCATGTAACTGTCAATATTTTGACAAACATATCTGCATCTTTTCAGTAATTGGAGACTCTGAAATCCGCGAAAATGACAAATTTGGTAGTACTAATATTAATATAGACGAAATGAGAGCATCTCGAAAAATATAAAATAGGAAACACGGAAAATATGTTATTACTTCTAATTTAAACAAATTATACAAAATATTATTTATTATATCGTTTGTGGCTCGGATACATAAGTCGTTCACCAAATCATTCTGATTAGCTGCACGAACTAAGAGAAGTAGAAAAAAGTGACGATATATCGAGAATAATATCTTTTTAAATATACTTTGGATGCTGTTATTCACGACATTCTCTTGTAACAAACGAATCCACGGCAATGGTCGATTAATTTGTTAAGAATCTGACAGTGAAATTTCGAAGGATCACACGAGATTGAGAAAAATCGGCCGATTAGTTCGAATTTTCGTGAATTGAACTCTAGAAATGAAGGATACGAACATCTTGTGTAATGTCTGTGTTTAAAAGTTATCGAAGATTCGATCGACGAGGACAGAGAATTTTCAAGGAAGACAAAGAGAAACTTCACCAGTCAATTCTCGACAAATATTTTCATACTCTCATCCGGCGCAAGATTTGTTGGAATGATCTAATTCTCGTCACATAACGTAAAACAGTTTGCATCTTCTCGATAGAGATATCAATTTAATAATTGAATACGTTCGTTCAAAGAAGCAAGGAGAGAAAACGAAAAAGAAAAAGAGAGAGAGAGAAGGAAAGAAACTTAATCCGGCATTCATGAAATCTCGTAGAAAAATATGATAGCTTGGGAACGCGATCCTCGATCAAACGGCTCGTTCAGCGAATGAAAGAACTATAACTGAAATCGTCTGAAAAAAAGAATTCGTACGATCTTTATGGCAGGGAGATAATCGCGACTCGATTAGTGCGATTCACGCGTTCAGGAATTCAAGGATTTGCTGGCAGGAAAAAAAAAAAAGAAAAAGGAAAGAAAAATCGATACCTAATGCAATTTTGATATCTCTCGCATCCGGGATGCGCAGTTTCTTATATCGGCAACCACCTCGTACAAACGTAATATTCTCGTTCGGTAATATTAGGTCGAGGTTCGTTGCACAAACGAGCGAGTCTGACGTTAACACTATTGTAACGCTCGGCAATTTTACTGTTTCGTCGTGTGATTTTCAGCTGTTATTATCACGAATACGTTTTCACTGCGAGTGCTTCGGGATTTTTAACACCGGAAGTGCCGACGATTGAAGCATAAAATTTCCATCAGAGATGCCAAATTTTAAGAAGAACTTTAATAGAAGAACTTTACAGTACACGAGCTTTTATTTATATATTTTATGAAGAATCATTTAAATCTCATTTAAAGTACACTGTTTTGCGTCTAACAAGAATTATAAACTGATCATTTTGTTAAAAAGAAAAGGGACCATCGGATCTTTAATACTTGAACAAAATTCGCTGTAATTTTTGTCAAAACACGAAAAACTTAAAAAGTCATTGATATAATTAAAAAAATAAAATCATTAAGTTCGAAAAATTTGATTGCGAGAAGTATTGTACAAAACTGAATCAATGAATATTTCTTGTTTCCAGATAAATAAACGAAAAAAATCTCCGCTATTTTGGAAAATTATTCGAACTTTGCGATAATTGTGCAAATATACTTGTTTACAAATTGTTCAGTGACTTACACTTATTAGTAGATTGTCTTGGTATCATTGTAAAAGTTAAGATTAATATTCCAGTTAAAAACATTCGACTTCTCTTTTGTGCAACACCGTGATACTACGTTACAGGAATAAACTGTATAGTAATTAATATACTACATAAATTTATTTTCTTTTCAACCTGTCGTAACATTAAGGAAACACTACACTGTGCCTCATTTCCCACAATCACCGTCGTTATTATCAAATCTCGTAAACTTATTAATCATTCCTATTTACATCGATGGATTATTAAATAAATAAAATATTTCTCTAATATATATTTTTTTTTTATACTTCGATATTAATATAGAAGAGAAGAATCGACCACTTACGTAATCAAGAAAAACACACAACACATTCTGCACGAAATTTGCAAGCACCTGCTACGTCACTCCAAAAAGTAGTCGATCGTTGTAACGTCACGAGAAAAGGAGCCTATTCGCGGTTCGAACAAAAGCGCCAAAAACGAAGAACAAGAATTTCCCCGGGAAAAGAGAGTACGTGGAAATTCATGGCGCGACACACCAGCAACGTAGAGCTGGATTTAACATATGTAGATAATGTTCAACACACACACACATACCGTAGCCGGGCGCGTGTACACGCGTAATTTCACAAATGGCCGCCTTTTGTGCACGGTCTCGTAAATATGCGAAATTACAGCACGATTGGACGTTCGCGCCTCTCCGAGCGATTTTCACGACCGCGGAAAATCATCGTCGCAGCGAGCGCGTTTCGCAACCATTGCTGAAGAAACGACTTGCACGCGTTTTTTTATTTCTTTTTTTTTTTTGCATAACATTAGACCATCGAGTAGTTAAAGAGCTTCGTAAATATTAAAAACATTGAGACATTAGCATTAATATAGAGAGCATTTTAAGTATTATAATAAGTGCAGTAATTATGATAAGTAGTCTCATTGTCAGTGAAAATCGAACTCGTATAATAAATTTATTCATACGTTATGCCTGTTTAAATATTCCTACGACATCTATAAAATATATATTCTTTTCTATTTATAATTTGTTCTCTAATTTTTATACACGATTCATCTTCTGTGGACCAATAAATGTAATTCATATTTTAAAATTCAATACACAGGTATCGTAACTAATATTTGCGAAAGTTTTTATTCTCGTCAAGCTTGATCGTAGTCGTAATTTTTCCTCTCCTGAACGAAGAAAAATTATTTCGTCGAAGAAACAACAACGGTAACGTCTAGATTCATATTAACTAACTTCTGCGTTTAATATTTATAAAAGTTCCCTCGTCACACCTGATCATGCTCATAATTTTTCTCTTCTCCGAACGAAGAAAGATTATTTAGATAAAGTAATACTCGGCAAAAAAAAAGAACATCCAATTTCTACAACTAATATTCATAAAAGCTTCCTTGTCGCGTCTGATTATAATCGTAACTTCTCTTTCCAGCGCGAAGAAAAATCGCTAAGAGATAGAGATTCCAAGAAACATCTGATTTCACACAACAACTGACCTTTTATACCCAATATTTGTAAAAGGTTTCTCGTCGCATTGACCGCAGGTTTTTATGCAGGTGTATAGTTTTGAATAAAGAAACAAAAAATCGATAAAAAATTGTGTTACAGAAAACACTACACTTGGGATATTATATTTTTATTGATAGAACGTTATATTCTAATTTATCTTATTATATTGTTGTTGAATTAAAAATGCACTACATTTCTTGAATTCCGCGCAATTTCCTATAAATATATATAAAAATATATATATATATAAAAGTAGTGCAGCGATAATTATCACCACAAACAAGATAATTTTGTATCAATATCGCGAAAATTTCCCTGCCGCGTTTGATCGTAATTGTAACTGCTCGCGGCACTGAAACGAAGGGAAATTGTTCGAAATTGAAGAAGACACGCGAACAAACGTAAGTCATTTCGCGTCGGTTTAGTTTCCCTCCGATTTCCGTGTCTCACGTGTCGTTTCGTTTCGTTCCGAAGTCTCACGAAGGCCAGTCACACGCTAGATTTCACGGTTCTGTTTAGAATTTCATTTACCGACGGCGAAGCTGCTGCAAATTCCTGGCAACGTGACAGCCCCGAACGCTGTCGAGGGAAACGGAGAGAATTGAGAGAAAGAGACACAGAGAGAGATACATACACGCGGACGAACGTGACTGCACGGCCACCCGTTACACGCGAGGATACGCTCGCCACGGCTCGAAGTGTTTGATCTTTTCTTGACTGCTGGCCAATACTAACGACCGAGGGAAACAAAACAATTTTTCCGGATATACGTGGACGTTGCACGACGGCGTTACGTCGCGGAAAAATTCAGAGACATTCCCCTCGGTCTGGCATTCTATTGCATCAAGCCTGAAATCTTCCCTCGAGCCTCGAGATAAGATTGATTTGGTAAGAGCAGTATCGAAGTCTCTCGAATTGAACAAATGACTCGAAGACGTAAATGTTAGTCGCTTGGAAGATCCCGACAAATACACGGACGAGTGCATATAAGATCGATTGAATGGCAACACGCTGCATCGATAGAATTTCGTGCAACAGAGATGAATCTTGGCAGTGGAATTGACTTGCAAAGATATTCTTCACTCTGGAACGAACAACGTGGTTCAACTTGAATTTACATACGACGATGAAGTTAGCGATGATTAAAAGGATAAATTTAGAAAATCTCAGTTCGTGTTCTTGCTCCCGAGTTACAATATAGGTCATAGGTCATCGAGAACGTTGGAATTCAATTTACACGAAATAAATGCATTTTTAAAGTATATCACACACGTGTATATTTACAAAAATAATTGATCGGTGTCGTGTACGACAGAGCGGGCTAACTGGCGCTCCCCCTCCTATTTTCCTGATCGTAGCGATATCCCCTCCACTGCATCGATGAGTGAGAGAGTGGGGCTCATGCACGGCGAGAAAATTTCAATGTAGTGAAGAAATCGATGGAGGGGATAGCAGTAGCGATCAGGAAAGTAGGGGCAAAGGCCCATGAGTCGCCAGTTAGCCGACTACTGAGAACATCAATTTTCAAAAGATGTCACTATTCTACATTCGAGAGTTTATTACATACATATGTTAATCGTTACTCAAACTCGGAACTGTACAATCATCATTCTACTCTTTTCACGGTGTTTCGTTCCAACGTAGAATATTGAGTGATTCATCTAATCACGTGAGAAGAGTCCAACGATTCTAAGTCATTAGTCCACCACGATCTATTCATTTATCATTAAATATTTCATTCAAACGTTGCTGTCAAATCTTCACTAAGCTGTGCAGTACCGATTCAACGTGCAACGTTTCAAGATTCCCCGTGTTCTTCAACATTGCACACATTCGGAATTCGTTTCAATCGCGCTGCATTATTATTACATGCGAACCGACGAGATGAAATCGACTCGGAACGGTACGGTTCGAGCGAAATTCCAAAGCGTCTGTTTATGCGGAACTGCAGAAGACGGCGTGCATTAACAGATATTCGAAGGATTATTTTACGTGATCAGGTTGGCAAGTCGGTGCCGCGTCGAGTGTGCTACGAAGAGAGAGGGAGAGAGAGGATCGCGAACGGACGATGAAAAACTGCTTGGTATTCTTGCGAAACACGCGTTGGAAATGCCTGTTTAGAATCAATGGTGGAAACTACATAGCCCAGAGCGTTTCGTCCGACTTGAGAGATTCAGAGAATCAACCGGATTCAGACCGTCATGAGATCGTCTCATCAATGGAACTGATTCATCGATCGTTACACGTGTCCGGCTCGTGAAGAAATAGCTGGCCGACTGATTTCATTGCGTTGGCATTGCGACATTTGTATATTAAATAGAACGTACGTAGCTGATGAGCTACACAATCGATTTCGAATGCACGCGGTGGCTCACGAAAGTGCTCGAACATTCAGAATTTTTACATATTAAATGTGATTTCATATTTACGATAGTTTAGTTTTGTTTCTGATTTAAAGTATATTCTTATAATTCGTTACAAATAGTACGAAGAAAGTCTAACTGCAATAATTTTTGTTTTTCATAATTATTTTATTATTTATACACGAATATTTGTAATTTATACCACAGACTACTATTACACAAGAGTTAGTTGAAAGCTCTTCTGTGATTTAAATATATTTATGAATTATGTGAAATGTATACTTGTAATTTCTATACATGTGTCTATTTTTAGATATGTTTCACGTTTACTCGATAATTAGATCTTATTGTAGTGTTAATGAAACGTCAAAATGTTGTATACAACATATGTAATATATTACAAATAGGTACAAATGTTTCTCAAGATCATTAATACAGTGTTGATAAAGTGACGGAGATTATTTTCCATTTTTTAATAAACGGGGAGCCAGATTTGCACGCATAATATTTTACATTACTTTACTTAGTGAATGAAAATAAAATGCAACAAAGTAAAAATAATAAAAATTAACAACAGCAAACGACAGCCAGTATCACGAGAGTTAATCTACAAAAAACTTATTAAAAATATAAAATTCGAACTCGAATTTGCTTTCTCTTGCAATTCGAGAAAGTACCATCGTAAATTGTATAAACTTGACGAACGAGAGCTACAAAGTACAGAAAAAAAAAAAGAATTTTGAACAATTAATAATTATTCGAGAAATGGAAATATTTCTAGTAGGAAAATTCTATCACGAGTACAATAATAATAATAATAATAAAAAAGCAAGTTACGGCAAGTTACGCGTCGGAATGACACGACGACGGAGGTAAATCATGCCATTTAAAATGAGAAATCCGTACACAGCGGAATATAGTTGCACTCGGGAAACTTGGCCAGACAGTCAATTTGTAGCCTCGCGTGTTTATTGCGACATGGCGGTTCTCGTTCGTTGATAAAGAGGTAGAATTCAGGGGTTCGACAAGTTTGAGGTAATAGTGCCCTATATCGCGAACCGCTGTCGAGGGAGATGTCCATTTAGAACGCTATGTCGAGTACACAACTAAGAGAGAGAGAGAGAGAGAGAGAGAGAGACTCCCATCGCACGTCTCCGTGGGATCAGTCAAACTTTTAGATTTGTCCGGCAATTACGTCAAATATACACAGGACGCGTACACGAATTTCATATCAAAGTGTAGGTACACTATGTAAATAACCGAGTTAATCTTCAGAGGACCAACTAATTATTCTTTGTTTCATTTTATTTTCATTGTACGAACGTTAACTACCAACACATCGCGATCGAAAACGATCAATTTGTAATTTTTCTCAGAAACTTTGCAAATGCAAAACGCTGTATATATTCTCATCGGAGAATTTCAAACGAGCTTTCGTTTAATAAAAGATCCTACTCTGTATACGGTTCAGTGTAATAGAGATGCAAAATAAAAGAAACACAAAACGAAGAAGAAATTAACACGAAAATACGAAATAAACAAGATAGTTCCGACGAAACGTTCCATCACCTCCGGCGAAGAAACGTGTAAATTTCGCGTTTCGGGGTTAATAATCTCGCGGGGTTGAATTCCTCGCGATGAATCGACAAAAACGAGGCGATTCGCAGCGAATTCCAAGAAAGCTTGCGGAATTGGTTTGCCGCCTTGCGGAACAGAAATTTCATTTAACGGTGAATTCTCTTGGAATCCAGATAAATTAGCCGGCCTTCTTTATGCCGGTTGATCACCAACCAATTTAGGGTCGCGCCATTGGTTTGCGCTTAGCTACCGCGAGAGGAGAGGAGAGGGAGGGAGAGAGAGAGAGAGACTCAAGCTTCGCGGTAATGGTGATCGATATTCGGCGGAACGATCGCGGTTAATGCCTGTTTCGGATCATGCAGAATTGAACGCGCATTACGACGTTCTAAATGCGATTTTCTATTCGCCAGTCTTGAACCGAAAGCTACGCGCAGTTCGATATTAATCGAATTTAAGCGACGTCGATTATTCGGAGCTTGTGAATGAAACACGCTGCCGACTGATGTTGATTTCACTCGGACGGATCGAACGATTTTACGATTTACGGTGATTAGAAGGTAGGTCGTCAGTTATACGCAGTTTGCCGACAAATATATTTGCTCGTACTGTAATTGTTCAAATTTTCACAATCAATTTTTTGCAAATTATATTTACAATTTATTTTTGCAATATTCGTTCGAACATTAAATCGTCGATGTCGAACATTTTATTTTAACTTCTTCAAAGAAAGAAATCGTACGACTTTCAAAATGCATCGTTCATTTCATACTCTAAAATATCCTTTTCGAAAATATCGGAAATAGTCAAAATACGTATTTTATAAATATTGAAAAATCTGTTTCACGACGATGGATCTGAAGATCGAAATATTCTCTTTACAACAAATCCTCAAAGTCTTAGTTTTCACCAACTAATGAATCACAGTACTTGAATATGGTACTTGGAGATTGAAAAAGCAATTCAATTGATCGTCTCTGATTTCCAAATTTACAAGTGAATTAAAAGACACATGCGAGATACAATAATGTAGATGTTTAATGCAATATTTACGAATTAAAGGAAATTTATTTCACTTTATTCATTTCATCTGCTAAATGAATGTATTATTTAATCTGACAAATATTCTAGTTTACGTAGTTTTTGAATATTATGTGTATTATTCTATAAATTCCTGGAGCAGAATTTCGATTCTTGTCGAAAATTCTGCCGCGCGATCGTTTAAAGAGATTCAAGATTATCATTTTCGGTAACATTCGTAATAAGCGTAATAACACACGACAGGAGGCAGCAGTACGCGTTAAAATTACACGTGATTTTCAAATAAAATCATATTTATCTACGACCAATTACAAAGTTACGGTAAAAGCAGCTCGTTTGCAATTTAATGGCGGAAACCAGTTGCTTTTTACTGGAAGCTGATGAGCTCGATGCTCGTAACCAAGCTGGCTCTAATGCTCATAATGAATCAAACTCGAAGCTCGTCGTACAACCCATGAACACGACACAATATAGTTGGCTAAAATTCGCGTTCTAGTTCGAGAACGAGGGAAATCTCTTCGGACAGACGCTTCGCGAGCTGATTGCTATACTCTTACAACGATCTATGGGCTAATCGATCATCACGACAGACGAGAAATTTTCGAAATTATAGTGAGTGAAAGAGCTATTCACACATCTCTCTAGTCTCTTTAGAATATCTTTATGAATACAATGACGTATGTATGTATGTCTCGTTCAGAATTCGTAGGACAAGTACTGTATTTGTACAGGGAAATTAATATAACAATAACGTAAATTATAAGTTATGTACGGTAAATATTTACAATATAAATTGCACAATATAAAAGTATAAATTATACAACACAATGTAAATAATATACAATATAATTAAATACAATTCTGTTAATATATTGTACTATGTTATATTGTACTATGTTATATCATCATATATATTATTATATTGTGTATCATAAAATATGTATACATGATAATTCACGATAAGTACTGAATATTAAAACCAAAACTGTCCTAAGACTTTTAAGCGAGACTATATAATGGCTGCCATTAATATTTAAATGTTCGAACACTGAATATTGGAATTGTTATAATTTCGAGAACGAAATCGCGTAATAGAAACCTTATTTTATAGCTCAAATTTTATTCCGAGATGTTTTTACACCAATAGCTGTAATAGCTGACAAAGTGCTACAAATTGTAATAAAATATTGGACAATCTTTTCTTTTTTTCTTTTCACTTAATTTACAACAGATTTATGAAATATCAAAGTCTCCTTTACAACGATCGTTCAGAATTTGCTGCACGATTTTTCAAGGTTTCAATCTTCGAATCCATTGTATATTCAGTCATGAAAAAGAATTTTTCAATATTTTTACATACCATGAAGAAAAAATCTTCACTTTGTCGTATGCCGTATATAGTATAAAAACATTTTAGAATAAAACGAATAATCAATTCTGAAAGTTCAAGTTCTAAACTTTAAAGTGAGCCCAAGTTTATTACAATTTCACGAAATTATGACAGTTTGTTCAATATTTAGTGTTCGTATATCAATGTGCGAAGCATAATCTGTTCCTATAAACAGTTTCTACTACATACATAATAAAAATTTCCAGTAAAACGAGTTATACAACAATAATACAAAAGTATCGATATTGCACAAGTATATTACACATTTTTTCCTCTCTGCATTTTAATTTCCCCAGCACACAAGTTTCTTACACTCCACCGGCATTTCCAGTAGTTTCAGTATTAAATTCGACCTGAAACGAACGTCGAGACCAAGGAAGACTGTGAAAAACGCGCGAGCTCGCGAACAAAAAAAAGCGAGTTTCCAAAATCGCGATGCCCCACGGTGTTTCGCGGCGCGAGGTTTCGCGTCGAAGTAGGCCACAGAACGAATTCGTTAACGTAGCCCGGCGCCTTAGAAACCCGGCGTTATTTATTTCTCAGTTCGAGATTTAGATCCCGGACCGCTGAGAAGCCGGATTCAGTCGGATTCGCGAAGTCGACGGCTCGCTTGCGATCGATATTTCAGTGTGCCGCGACATTGCGTCGTAAACGTTTAAAGTCGGCTCAACACCGTTTCCTCCTCGAGGGGAAGTGGTACGCGATTTACCTCGTATGTGTACAAATCGCCAGCACACGATCGTAAAATTAATCAAGCTGACCGCGAGAGAAAAGAAATTAGTCAACCTGTTTCCGTGCGCGGCTCCAGCGACGACAGGCTAATTCAGAAGTGGCTGACTGGCGGCTCTTGCCTCTACTTTTTTGATCGCTAGCGCTATCCCTTCCTCTGCATCGATCTCTCCACGACATTGAAATTTCTTCGACCTGCATCATCCCCACTCTCTCACTCATCGATGCAGTGGAGGGGGTAGCGCTAGCGAAGGAAATTAGGGGCATAGGCTCGCAGGCCGCCAGTTAACCACCTCTGTGGACTAATTTGTCACTAGACCGCCGATTTTTACGGATTTTCGCATTTTCGCGAGCGTAATCAACGCTGGAACTATCAATTTTTGACTTTTGATTTTTGTTAGAAATTTCTTTTTTATGGATAAAACGGTGTATTTTCAGAGATTTAAATGGCTCTTTTATAGGTAAAAGTTTTAAAAGACAGCCGTACATTCGTTGTATTATTCTTTCATTTTTTCAAAAGAATATTGTAAAATTGTTTCATTTTTTCTTTTCTTTTAATTTGAATATCTGACGATGGGAATTTTATGCTTCAATCGTTCGTAGTTCTGATGATGAGAAATGAAAAATGAATACTTGCCTGGAGACTTTGTGTCTCCTTCATTTCGAATGAAAATTCAAAAATTCAATATTATAAGACGATATTTTTATGCTACTTCATGTAATATAATACTCCGATATTCTTGTTCCTCTGCGAATTCACGTGTCGTGTGGCGCAGGTTATTTTCAATCAGTGTTTTAATTTGGTCTATCCGAGCGTGCTCGATTTTTAAGGCTGAAATCACTAGCTCCAAACTTAGCGAACTAATTGCGTGCAGTTCTTTCGGCTAAAAGCAGACAACGTGTATGTCGTTCGTTGCTATGTGGCATTTTTACCTTTCCAGTAACAGAGAAGCGAGTACAAAACTGATAAAAATCGATATGTCCTAGCCAATCTTTTTTTTTTCTTTTAAACGTTTGGAATCTCACATCTCTCAGAATATACAAGTCATTTTGTTTTCGATAATTCTGATACAATCTTCTAGCGAAAATCGGCACAAACTTTCCAAAGAACTTGGCAGATTCTTTTACACAAACCAGAAAACTCTTTTATATAATTCCTTCCACATGATATTATAATTAATGTTATAACTTTTCTTTGGGTATTTTACGTTTGCATATTACATGCATCGTGAGCATTACAACTCTGCTGTAAGTAGAACGTACGTTAATTTTGCTATAAGTGAAAAAAAAAACTGTTCAGGAGCAGCATTTCCAAAACCTGCGATCACTCCGTGACAATGAAATCGTCGACGATCTTAGGAGTCGCAATTTTATCGATTTCTTCGTTAGCCATGATATTCGTCGAGCGTTTAGTTTCCACACCGGGGGATTTCCTCGAGATTTCCATCTAATATCCTCTCGTAATAGACGAGAGAAGGAAGGTCGCACGAAACGAACGGGCAAGGCCTCGAGAGCGTAGCTTTCTGCAAGGAAAATCGGTCGGTCCGGCCAGCGGTTTCCACGAGAATTTACACGATCAAAGTTCTCGCTCGGTGTCTATTCAACTTTGATGCCGATGAACTGCAGCCCGGAGTTAATTACTTCGGGAGATGCCGGCATAGACTAAGGAAACGGTCCATTTGTAGCGGTAAATTACACGATCCGCGAGCGAGAATCGTTTTCCATGACAGACTTAACTGGAAAGAATCCTCCGACTGTCTGGAACGGTTAATTAATCAGGGAGATTGACCGAAGAAACGAAAGATATGGCCTGGACCAAGAACGCGCCGCGAAGTCAGATCGGATCGGTATGGAATCGACCATTGATACTAGCCTGCAAATTGTCAAAAAAAATCGACACCAGAATCGTCGACGATTCGAGCCTGAAATTTCCATTCGGATTAAATTTTAAAAAACGACAGAGTACACGAGCTTTTCATTTACGTGCATCACGAGAAATTATTCAAATCTGCAAAAACACACCTTCGCGTTTATAAAATTTTTAACGAAATTCTAAATCGAAAATTATACATTTCAATAAAAAAACTATAAACTTTCAATTTCGAAAACTATCTTCACCTATACTGTCGATATTGTGCGAACCTGCGCGATTAATTATTGATAAAATATATTCTCTAGCATGTAGAATGTTAATCAACGACATGTTAGAATGTTAATGAACGACAATCGCAGTGCCGCGATTTCAGAAACAGCGCCGTAATTCGCGGTTCAACACCGATCGATATCGCGCGAAACCTACGAAACGCCGTGTCTCCGCGGGACAATTTAGCTAACTGCGTCCTATCGAGCGCATCTATCGACGGCAGCAGTCGACCATTGGACACGGTTAGATGGAACACGGGGAAAAAATTCAGGATAGTGGGTTTCTGAGCACGATTCTGAGCAGACACTCGCCGGAGAACAACAGTCATGCGGGATATCGATCGCCATTACCCGGACTTAATGAACCCAGCGGCCCGCACCTTAACCGCTGAATATGACTTTGCCTGTGCAATAAATAGACAAGTGGCACACTCTCGGACTCGCGTCCGATTGTCCCTCGAACGAGTTCCCGTGCTCGTGGTAATTTCGGCATCGAGCGTCTCCATTGGTCCCGACGATCAGGGCAATTGGTGATACGATCGAACGTCGAAGCCAAGTTTGTCCAACGATCGTTGATACAATTGACAACAACAACTGTTACGTTAATACTGTAACAGTGTTCTCGCGAAATCGTTGCATCGATGCGCGTATTATACCGGGGGTTGGTTTTAAATCTGGCGATTTTACGATGCCAATTTGGAATTGGAAAGAGAAGACACCGCGGATCGCCGATCAACGCGAATTTCACGAGTTCTGTTGGGAAATCTTCGGTTTCTTATTGGCTCTCGAGTCGTCTCTCGTCTTGGAAAGCCATGGCTCCACGCCAATTCTGTCTCGTGGCTTTTAGATATCGAGATGTTCCTTGCTTCTTTTCATCGATCGTCGTTATTTAAGAAAGACAGGATCCTGCATTGTTTCAGTTTTGTTACTCGTACAGCTGATACAGTGTAGACGAGATTTTACGTTTTTTGGTTTGTTATCGATAGATATCAAAGACATTATATATACATATATATGTATGAAAGTATCTGCACCAAAATATTAATATAATGAAGAATAAATCGCGAAATCAATTTGGGAGCGGTACATCCAAAAAATGTATAAAATACTCGAAGTTTCATATCATTTCGCGCAACACAAGAAATATGAACTCGCGTAAAAGTAGCGATAGACAAAAATCCATCAATATGATATACAGTATCTAAAGCAGTTAAAGTATCTACTAAATCTAATGATTTACACCGTTTACAGAGACGGACTTGCTAACGTTTGAAACCTTCGGAGGCTACGGCGCAGCGTGCCAACTTTTGTGCAACCGGAAATTAACTTAGTTCGGTAACAAATTAGTTACAGTCTGGTATTAAATATCATTAATCAACGCTTGACCGCTTGACTGCCCCACCGAAATTATTATATAATTACAACTTAGAGTCTAAATCGTCGACATCAAGCCATCCATATCTGAAGGATTAAAAATTGCGATGCGACCAAGTTGAATTTCCTTTTTTTTTTTTTTACCCCCAGCCGTAGAAGAATTCAAGAGTTCAAGAATTCATCACAGAAGTAGAGGAACAAACAGATCGCAATCCTCGTGAAAATAAGCCGGAGGTATTTCGTAGAAGTGATCCAGCTCGAGCAATCGGAAGTGTGCCCTTCGAGCCAGGGAAACACGATAACAGTAATAAAATCTGTAGGAGCGGGAGGGAGAAATGATATCGGAGCCAATTACCAGCCGGATAATAAAATCATTTTGAAACCGCGGTTCGTGCGTCGGGGCGCGCGTCAGACAACGTCGTCGTCGAACATCGGGGGAAGGGGAATGCTCTCGAATCTACTTATTGCACGACAAAGGGCAACTTTATTCAACGATGAAAGGCCGATGGCAGGCGAAAGAGGGAGGAGGACTGATTAAGTTGCCGGGTCGATATTCCCCACGCGGTCTTGATGCTCGTCGCGAAACGTCTGCGAACGTCTGCGTAGTAATTATGCTCGAGTGCTCGCGAGAAAGTTTCCGCGGCCTCGTGGTTACGAGGCTGTGAAATGGTCCGTCGATCCGTCGAATCTTTCGTTCTCGGACACCGCGTACACGCTTCGTGACGCGGCTCGCGAACGCGAGTCTTTTGCAGAGGAGCTTTTTCTGAACGGAGCGACACACACGCTGATCAACGAGAAGCTAAAACACGCGGCGACCAACTTTTCCAATGGACGATTCTACTCGTGCTCGTGGCTCGTTTCTGGAGCGCGCAACGTCGGTCGGTCAGCTAGCTGTTTCTCCAAGGAGATTTCTAAACGAACTTCTGGAAAATCCGACGTAACGTGAGAGACTACCGAGCGAAGCACAGGTGACTTCTTATCATTAAGCACTATACGAGCTACATAACAATTTAAATATTTGAGCATTGAGCTGTTTAATTGTTATCGCAATTTTCAATCAATTTCAGATACGGATGGACTTATGTCGATGATTTTGACTTTAAATTATTTAATTAGGTATATAATAATTGCGAATAGTTAGAAGAATATTCAGCGAGTCCTTCGAATTCTCTTTCGGTATTTGACAGAATGTTTGACAATACATTCGAATATTCCCGTACGTGACAGTACGTTTGATAATATGCTAGATGCGATAATACGCTCGATGATGTAAGATGAAAAGAATTGCGAATGAGACGTTGAGTTATTAATAAGTGAGTATTTTGAAATGGTCTATATCTCATTGTATTAATTGCTCTTTTCATATGCTTAGACGAATCATTATGAATATTTAGTATAAAAATTATATTTTTGTTATGTGAATAGATTTTTCTCGTGACACAGAAGAAATGTGGAATTCACGATACATGATGTTATTAACATTGGAATATTAATTGTTTTAACGTTTGGAGAATCCTTCCACGAGTAATCGTGAAATAATTTGAAAATACGCATATCATATTTACTATATTAATAATATCGGTTTCAAATATTTCAAGAATCTTTTCACGAGCAATGGCAAAATAACTTGAAACTACACATGTGGAAATTTCTTGATGAAATCTTCAGAGCGATTTAATAAAAATGTTATTTAATCTATTCGCGATGAATAAATAGCGATTGCTGCAAATAACGATTTTTTATACTTTTTCAAGGAAATATCAATGAACTTATTGTACAACCTAATATGCAAAATTAATCATTTCGTGCAACTGGCTCATTATCCGATTTTTCTCAACTACACTGAATAAAGACACAAATTTATTTATGCAAACGCTGTTTTTTTTTTTGCACAAGAAGTGGTAAATCAAATGATGTAAAGAGGTTCAAATAATAAGCAAGTTACGTTAATTATATAGAAAATGTATACGCACACAATCTACATTTCTTTGCAATTTTAAACATCGTCATTGTTTAGTTTGCTGTTTCCCATGCAAAAAAATCATGTACATTAAGCAAACAAAATTTATATTTCTATCAAATTCAATAGATATTTCGACACACTTGAAAGCAATTATATGGACAAGCAATCGTTGAAATACTAATGTTATATTAATAACTCGTGATACGTTATTCTGTAATCATTGAAAACATTTTTGCAACAGAGTTCAAGAGTTCGCTGAAACTTTACTTAATATTCTTCCTAACTGTAAAGTATTAACCCTTAACGATCCGGAAGTATTTCAAGTTTACTTCGCACCAGGTCCAAGCTATTTTTCATACGAAGAGAAAAAGTATTGAATTGTATCCGAGGTGGAATGTCATCAATTTCTGTAACATTTTTCTACTCGGTATTCTCATCAGCAATATCATGTTCATCTTCTTCATCCTCTGTAACTTATATTTGGAATTTTTCTTCTTTTTCTAAGAACTACTTTGCTATCACTACTATCGTCACTATCATTATAGTCTGAAAACGTAATGCTTCTCAGATTTTCATTTTCATCGATAAGAAATACCGAATTCAAACTCGTCGTCACTACTGCTAATATCATTGAAATTATCGTTATCATCGTGTATTATTCTTTCAGAGTTTCGGGCCATATTTTACGTTTTATTAACAAAATAAAATATAATAAACTAAACTGTGTAAAAGAACGCGCACGTTCTTTTGAAAAATCAAAACAAGACTGACTTTGCATGCGAAGAGCACAAAAGTGCACGTACATAAAAACGGTAAAAGATAACAGAACAAGATAACAAGCGAAAACAAATTCACAGAAATGACATGGCACAATACTTAACGCGTTAATAGTGAATATGACAACTCTAACAGTGATAAAAATAATAAATTGGTTTTTGCTGCTATACGCGGCATTGGAACCAATAAGTAAAAGTGCCATAATACCGCTTATATGGCGGCATTGGTCCGTTGAGGGACTTAAAAGTTATCGTGTGAAAACTGTAAAAGATTATTATTTACCGAGGCGTTCGTAAATTCGGAGAAGCAAGGTAGAACATAGCTCGGTACGCTTGTTACGATTGATATCGAAAAGAAAATGCTATTGAAATAATGTAACGTGCGCGATGAAACGCAACACGATGGAATAAACGCAGCGACGCCAAATGGAATTATCGCTCGGTGTATTAACCGACCGAATTAATTTATTAATTAACCAAATTTAAATTTCGGCAAATCAGCTTCGGAAACACGGACCGACGCGATATTAACGCTTACGTACACAAAGTAAAATTCGAGTAAATATTGAAACACGGGGCGTTGCATAAATGCAGATTTCTCGAAATTGCCCCGCCATTTAGTATGCGAGTGCCATTCTACATTTTCCTATCGAACACACAACTGGCGGCGCGAGAGCTTGCTAGAGTTTTTTTGCATGTTGCCTCGACTCGTGTCGCGACGAAACACGAGTTACACGAGTTGCTGTAGAGAAAGAAAAAAAAAAGGAGAAAAAAAAAGAAAATCGAAAAAGAAAAACTGAGAGGCACCCGACGAATGAAGGAAAGAATTCTTTTATTCCGAATTCCGTCGTATGTTGAACCGCCGCTGACGATCCTCGAAATTAGTTTAAAACTAAGCTCGCCACGAACGAATTCATCGGATAATCGATGGTCCCTCGCTTAATCCCCCCTGGAATATCGAGTTCCATTACGGCACAAATGAAAAAGCAAATTGTAATTCCACGGAATTTCAAATTTGAATTTTAATCGTGGAACAACGATCGTAGGCCTGCACTTGCGACATTTGCTTCGTTAAATATCAGCGATCGTTTCTTTAATCGTGTCCGCGGATGTCGAGAGTTTCTATAACTCTAAATCATTCTCGAAAATTTTCATTTTTTTTTTTCAGTATCTACTTTAATCGTATCTCTCGATATATTAGAATATTAGTTTATTAAATAACAAACGATTGTAGTGTGTAAAAATAACAGGAAAAGAAAAGTTCTTTCGCACAATGGAAATGCACTTTAATCTCATATAAATTATTTAAAGCGAATGACAGATTGCTTTCCACAAAAATTTTTCACTAACTTCTCATTCAGATGTTGCATCCAAATAACGATCTCTCTTCTTCTTTCTTTCTTTTTTTTAATTCAATGTAATGATTTTCTCCTGAAATGTCCAGAAAAGACATTCGACAATGTTATAAAAATAATTGGACTATATATATATATATATCCAGAACCACAGAAATTTCCAACTTTGAACGATTGATATCTCTTTGCGACATAAACTTTGACGAGCTTCTTGTGGACCAGAATGCTGATTAATTAAACTCAATCGTTTCGAGATACATCGTCGTTAATACGTAAGAATTTTCGAATTTTGGAAGCATCGTTGTAAGATACGGTTCTTTTTTTATGAAGATTGATAAATATAAATCTTTACATCTCGCGCGACGTAACAAAATTGTAACTCGTTGTTCGCCTGAAAGAATTGAAACGAAGGATCGCAGGGCAAAAGATTGACAGAATCTACGCTGCGTCGTGGAAATTCGAGGGAATTCGCGTAAAAAGCACTGACGAATAACAACGAATAGCAAGCGTCAGTTTCGAAGGAAATTCGAATACGCGTGTATATTTCCTTGGAGAACGTTTTGCAAACCACACGGTCGACTGTGCAAACTGACAGAACAAACGAACGAATCTGCAGAAACTCTGGAGTTCCAATTTTTACAGATTGGCTCGCGTGTGTATACTCACCGGGAGATTTCGTGCCCGGAACGAAAGTGCATTTCAATTAAAGCTAAAGTTCTCGATAAAAGAAAGAAGAAAGAAAAAAAAAAGGGGTAGAAAGAGCAGAGCAACGAGCAGATTGCGGCGCAGCGTCAACGCGATGTCGCGAAATTTGCGAAAACGAAACTCCGTCACGAGTCACGCCGCCTGTTTTTTTTTTTGAATATATTCGTTCGGCCGAATGAAAAACGTCTCTGGTATTTGAACAAGCGTCGAAACAGAAACTCGGGAGGGGGGAGGGGGGGAATTGGAAAAATCGCGACGCGGCGAAACGAATTTTCCCTCTTTCGGCCCGATGCGGACGAGCAACATACACTTTGACTCTGACTCTTGCGACTCTCCAACTGATCGATTGTTTTCTGGATCGTTCTTCATTGTAGAACAAGTTCTTGCGTTTCTAGAGAAGTTTCCATTTGATCTGATTGTTCGAATTTCCAACTTTCGAGTTAGTCTTGATCGGACGTGATTGAGAAATTTTCGATTGCGAATGAGATAGAATGTATTGTCCATTTCACGATCTGCGTTTCGTAAATGTGGGAATTTTTACTTGGAAATTTAATGAAATACTTTCTTGATAGAGAAAGATTCAAATTAAAGGATCTGGTTTGAATCTTTATTTCTAAAATTACCAACACTTCAAATGTTTAATATCGAACGAAAAAAATTATAATCGCGTAAAAGAAATTAAGAATACACTCACTGACATACACTTCGGGACACTCTAAAAATTATTAAATTTATTTCTATTAAACAAATGATACAAAATATCTGTGTAGTAGAACTCTGTTTGTGCGCAGATTAAACGAAATTCTAATCGGTGCACTGTTAAACGAACTCTCGCTATTATTTATTTGATAGAATAACTCTATTATTTGTTTGATTGAAATGACCGTGATACCGTATGGACGAAAAATCATTATTAGGATCAGCGGACTTCCATTGTGTAAAAATTCAATTATATGAAGCATTTGTTTCACAATAAATTAAGTCTTACTATATTTAATACAAAAGTTGTCGTATCTTGAACATGAAATGGGTATTATGTAATTTAATGAATATAAATTAACATATTATAATATATAATTTAACATGTGTTATACAATTGATATAGGATGTATGATTTTAACCTATGAGTTTGAATTATGTAATCTGTTTAATTAGTTTAATTAGTTTTTTCTGTTGACGTTATGATCTTACGAAAGTTCATACGAATTTTTCACGCATCAAGACAATATCTCAGCTTTAAATTTCTAGAATCTATTTTACGAAAAATAGGAACAACGTATATATTTTTTTCCTTTCTTGCATAGCAGGTTCTTCCTTCTGAAATTTAAAGTTCAAGTATCTAGTAAACTAATGGTTTTTTAACATAAGTAATATTCCATTTAGAAGAACTTATATTATTTTCATAGGACGCGAGAATTACAGAAAATTATATAAGATTGTGACTCCTTCGAAATTATTCACTTGCTGTCCGAACTATTTCACACGTGACTGATAGTTAATTACCAGTAATTTGCATAACTTTGATCAATCACAATTAACCAAAATACATTATCTATATATATTGCATCATACATTATTATATATTAAATGTATCTTTTATTTAAATCAATTCGTTTCTTTATTCGTTCATAAAATCAATTCTAAAGGCGCAGCAATGAAATTCGAAAGGCGCGCGTAGAAAATTTAACTAAACACTTCGCTTCGCATCCAAGAGAGCAATTAAAACCAGTCGAATTCGTTCGTGATATCAATTCTAAAGAGCAATGGAATTTCGAAGGAGTCACGCGTAGAAAAAAAAGGAGAAGAAAAGATGCAGAAATGCATCCAAGAGAGCAATTAAAAGATAGACAAAACTCGTGTATCGAATCTTGAATGCAACGACGAAGCTCACTCGTCTACGTCGAACTCTTAATCTAAGGCGGGAATAGCAAATAAGATTTTGATCGCAGTGCCAAATTTAGATAAAAATTGATTTCAATTTTCTTCCCGTTTCAGTAATCCAACATTTATTATATATAAATGAACATATTGCATGATGCAAGTTCATGCAATTATATTTATCGAATATAAAGAAATGGTACAAAATTGAAATATAGAAGTTAACGTTATAATAAATTTTTGAATCTTTAGCCAAATTTTTAATGCACGCGTATAAAATATTAACGAATGCAGGGTCAACTTGGTGGCAAATTTCGAAAGATTTTTAGAAATGAAATTTCGTTGCGAAATCTGCGACGAAGGGTTTCGGTGCTACGTTAATTAGAAATTTAAAAAAAGTACAAGTTCAATAGAAGTTTGTTGCATAAAGTTAAAGTTTATTACAAAATTTCTTCTTATATAATGTTTTAGGGTGCCGTGTAAAATCTTGGCACGCGCGCCATGTATTTGCCAACGCTGATCTAAGGGGCAGTACCATCCCGTTACTGATAAAAATCAACGAGCCGACTGCGATCGATAATTCCCACTCGTACGACAGCGTTCTGTTGGTAATTACGAAGCTCGCGAGCAGCTATGGAGCGGCTTCGACGCGGTGCTGCCAGTTGCCATCTCGCATTAACCGTGTAACTTGCACGCAATTGCACGGGGGTGGTCACTGGCGAGCTATAGCACCCACGCGAGCAAGGGGTGTGTGTGCAAGCGTCGAAACTCGACACCCCTCTGGCTGCGGCAATCCGCGCGCGGTTTCGAGCGTAATGCGGCCGGATACGTTGCGACAATGACCTATGGATATCCGGTGCAAACGAGTGAACCTACTCTTCTCCGTGTCTACGGTGGGGGCGAGGAAAGGATTCCTCTCGTTGAGAGCGTAATTCGAGGCGGGAAACGATTCGAATACGAGCGCGAACGCGAGGGAAAATTCGACGCACTGTTTGACGATGAAAGAAAATGGCG
The DNA here is from genome assembly GCA_032399595.1 of Tetragonula carbonaria. Classification (NCBI taxonomy): domain Eukaryota; kingdom Metazoa; phylum Arthropoda; class Insecta; order Hymenoptera; family Apidae; genus Tetragonula; species Tetragonula carbonaria. The sequence goes on from JAUCRC010000003.1 coordinate 14,753,933, forward strand.
CTGTAAACGAAAGCAACGCGGGGCTGTGTGCTTCGCTCGCGACGACTGAAAGGTTTTGCTTGTCGGTCGGGTAATTAATGAGACAGAGAGGGTTCGCTATATCACCATAACGTGACCAATACGTGATGGTATTTAACCCCTCGGCAATCACGCCCGACATTGATGATTTCCATCGTCTGGACTGGTCGATGATTTCCAGAGATTTCGAATGAAAATTTCAATTTCTCTCTCGATGTTTTTGTTTTCTTTAACAGAAGATATTTGTCACATTTGTTGAAGCTGGTTTCTGAAGTTGATCAAATGTTGTATCGGAGAATAAATGAAAATAATAATACGATAATACGTTTTTACTAAAAGTCATTGAAATCTGTAAAAAAATTCTTAGCACGAAGAGTTACTACTGTCGCTCACAGTCCCGGTAATAATTCGTAATTTGTACTTTTATATTTTAGGTCACGAGTGGCGCGGAGCTCACGATGACAAAAGGAAAATTGAAAGTCTAGCAGCTCGCGAAATATAAGAACACCGCTTTTTAACACCGACGAAGTCTCTCATCCCGTCGAATCAACGTCGAAACGAAATTTTAAATGCGCGTCTAATTTACGCGCGGTGAAAATTTCCAACAGACGAAAAAGGAATTCTTATTTCGTCAACAGGGCGACATGCCTGCATAAAAGATCGGCAGCACGCCGGCGAGCGCAAATAGCTTGGACAGCAAGATAGGGGAGATTCAGTTTCGCCCCTGCGTCGCTAAGTTTTCGCGTGCACCTGCTGGCTTTTAAGCAGAAACTCAATATTTGGTTAAATTTCATTCGCGCCTCTTTCCGTCCACTCTCGCGAATATAATCTGGCTTGTGTAAATTAGCCTTCTAGCTACGCCGCGCACGCAACACTTCGAAACACATATTTCAACATGCTACACACGAGAGCCACACGCATAAGAATCGCAAATGCGTTCCACTTATACGGGACGAAATGTTCAGTCTCCGTTAAAAGAAGGCTCGCCTTTCACCGTCTGCCCAATGAAAAATACGCTTGCGCGAGAAGACATAGACAAGTCTCCATTGTTTGATATCAGATCATGGTTTTGATACACTAGATGAAAATGAGAAATTATTCATTGGCCAGTTTCGACGAATTTTCACACATATATATTTTTGATAATTCTTTATAAAATCCCTGTGTTAATCCCAGAACACTCAAAGCGGTCGAATTTGGTCAATTCGTAATTTTCCATGAAAATCTTATCGATCTGCAACAGTGTGTTTTTTCAATGTTTGAATGACTTTATGAAACGTGCAAATAAATTTTACATTAAACGATTCATCAGTTTTACAAGTTCCTTGAGCTTTAACTCTTTCGACAAAAGTTTGAGAGTTAAACTATTCTTGGTTTAGAGTAGATAAAAATTTCAAATACGAATTTGTAGTCTAAACGACACTTAACACATATCCGCATGACGAAAATTCGTCATTTATATATTGCAGTAAATAACTGATTGTTGTTTTATTAAATCCGAATAAATTAAAACGTAATTTTTACCAAACAGAGATAATTCTACGAAAAAAAAACTTATTTCAGCTTCAGTTGCGTCGTATAAGGATGCAAACGCAAAAAAAAAAAAATTAATTTAAAAACATATTAGTAGGTACTGCGTATAGAAGAAGTTTATTCAAAGTTTAAGCACTTGGGTGTTAATTACTATTGATTATTGATAAAATTAAAATTTCGAAAATAACTTATTTTGTCTAATAAAATAATGAGTACGTTTTCAGTAATTCATTTCAACTTTTTTTGTGGATTTAATTTTTATTTAACTTCAGAAAGAAAAAAATCAAAAATAAAGGTGTATATGTAAATACAAATTCATTTTATTTCATTTCCCAAAATTTCACTAAAAAATATATGACTTTTTAAAAGTTAGGTTGTTTTTATATAATCGAGCGTATCGTTTCTACATATAGTGTCAAAAAATGCCGGCATTTGGTCAATGGCGGTGCAAATAATGCCAGACGGATATGTGTTAATAAACGAAAATGAATTATTCTTCTAAAGCTTAATGATAACAACTGGACAAAAGAATTAAAATGAAAAAGTCGTAATTTGTAAGAAATGAAAAATTGTCAGTACCGACTTATAATCAAATTGCAAGATTTTGAATTCTAAATAAAATGATTATTGTTCTCCTGATTTACGTACTTCATCATTGTCCAATTTTTTTTTCGTTTCAAAATTTCAGATATATTTCTGCGAAAAAGAAACATAGAAAGGCTAATTTTAAACTAAAGAATTTTATTACACTATACATGGAAAGAAGATCATTGGCGACGAAACGTAAACTTTAACGTAGTAACGAAAATAAATTTTCAACTTACGGAATATCAATGTCAGTAATATTGCTCCAAAATATGTTACACTGCAATGTTTGTTTGCTCGTCAAAATAAAATAATAATATCGTAAGAAACTAAGTTTGATCGGTATTATGCGAATCGGTATATCTCCTCTAATTCTTCGCCCTCTCGTACTATGTATTATAATAGTTTGTGAAACCAACGTAGCAACAATATCCATTATTTCAAAACACCGTTCTCAGAAGGGCTCGATTTACCAAGAACGAGCCGATATCTCGAAAGGATTAATCGCAACGAAGCGCAAGAAATCCCCGCTTGTTGCAAACTTCCCTAAATGGAATTATTATATACGATCGGCGAGGACAAGATCGGCGTACAAGACAACAACAGTTAGTTGTTAAACTCGAATAATTACCCGGCTCGCCAGAAAAAATCGTTAAAGGCCTAAATAAGAAAGACAATGATTCTTTGTTTGTCCGATGCTCCTTTAATTTAAACGACGTGTGCCCTTTTTCTCTCCTCTGAGCACGTTTAATAACCCTGAAATCACGGTAACAAAGAGGATGTAAATTCCCCATGGCGGCGAGCGAGCGAGCGAGCGAGCGAGTATATCGAACAAAGGGAACGAGAGAACCGAGCCAAATAAATACAAGAAAACGATGAATCCCCGATGCAATTGCGAATCGATGGGAAGTAAAAGAAAAAAAAAAGAAAAAGAAAAAAAAGAAAGAAAAACCTGGATCCTCTGTATCCGCGTATCGTCGTCGAAGAAAAAAACGAAAACAGAAAACAGAAAAAGGAAACTGAAAACGTTACGAACGCAACAATGGTATTCGTAAAGCTGCAACAGCGAAAGGTATTCTTCTATCCTTGCACGCGGTTTCCCCGTGAAACGTCCCCCGGGAAACGCGAGAGGGTAGCGAATCTAACGAGAAGATAAAGACAAGCGACGCGAGAGCGGACAGATCGAAAAGGAGACAAGATGGAATATTTCGTCGAATTTTTAATGCCTCCTCCTCCCCCTTGGAAACAGAAGGCGACCCTGTGTACAGGAACGAGTCGCGTAATTGCGGCTGAAGGAGGCCGAATGGAAGCGTAACAAGGTTTTTGTCTTCTCGCGGGTTCCGCTTTCCTTCTCGCGAGAATAACGAGCGACGCACCCGCCAAATGGAATTTCCACTTTCCTTTACTTTCCTTCGCTTTGCGCGGAACACCGTTTCGTAATTCGGGTAATTCCACTCGTTTGAATACGCTGCGCGTAAAAAATTATTCCGCCGTGTTGAGTGTTGCTCGAGAGAGGGAGAAAGAGTCGCTGTATATTTTCCACAGATGTTTGTTTTTTTTTCTTTTTTTCTTTTTAACTGTTAGAATTGCCAACCACTGAAGTACAAAGTTCATAGCGGAGAAATTACAACGAGACTGCAACGAGGAGCGCGAGATTCATTAAAAATCACATCGGGTCTCTGAAAGCACGATCAGATTTTCGCATCTCTTATAGAATAAATAAATGACACGCACCGTTGTAAAAAGAGGTTGTTAATTTTTACTATCGGTCGTTGAGCCAAAGGGTTGAGGGTGAATCAAGAAGGGGGAAGCGAAACGCGAAAATAAGTTTCTAACGCGGAGTCAAAGAAGAAAGCAAACTCCAGCGAGCGGAAAAGGCCGGGGCCGAGCGTAACAATGAACGTAACAATGAACAACCGCTGAGGGAGAATTCCGCGCGTCTGCGTTTTTCACGCGAAACGAGAAAGAGGCGCGTGTGCTGTTCGCGCGATAATTCCCGTAGGAACTCGCTCGCTCGCTCGCTCGCAAGACGCGGCGGTAACCGCGCGGAATGGAAAAGAAAAAAAAAAAAAAAGAAAAAAATAAAACTGTCGGAATTAGAGTCGCGGCAAGTTCGCGCGGGAATATTTAATGAAACTGTGAGAGCCACGCGCGGCAACTTCGCGCCGGTGAAAACAATGCGGCGGGTAACGAAGCGCGCTGCAGCAACTTTCCGAATCAATTTTATAAGCCGACGTGTGTGCTTGAGAGAAATGCGATAGAAACATATATTTGTTTGAAACGCGAGAGAAGCGTCCATCTTCTTTGCTCGCAAAGATTGTCGATCGGTTGAACTCCGATTGAATCTGTCACGGAATGGATTTACTCTTATTAATGAGTGGACGTTTGACGGTGAGGAGGACAGTTGCATGGTTATGAAATAAATGTAAAGTAATTACTATCGCGTTCGTTTCGATGGGAGAACGAAATAATAATTTGATAGGACAAGGTATCTGAGAACAATTGCAACTATATCGTGAAGCTTACAAGTGTGCGGTCTAGAAATTTTGTTAGGCACGATAAATGCTGAATATTAAAGATAAGAAGCATTTTAGTAAAAATGTGATACTAGAATAAATATAAGTATTGTATTTATTTCCCAATAGAGTTGCATCAAACGTAAAGCAGAGAATTATTTTAAAATTGTAAAATGAATGTATATTGGTAAAATAAAAATGTAAAATAAAATATTGGTAATATTGGTAAAATTTGTACGTTCTTAGTATAGGTTCTTTTATATATGTTTGTCGTTTCCAGAATAAATATTCGACAAAAGGAAAATCTAATGACAAAAAGAAAAGAAATATATTATTGAGTGAAATCAGAGAACGAGAGTAATTATATAAAACGAATACATTTTAGCAAAAATATAATCTTTCCTTCGTTGGTTATTGTTTACTAGAATAACGTAGAACGCAAAGACATTCGACAAGAGATAAACTCTAATATAAACTTAACTTGACTATATCTAGAGAAATATTAATGTATTATTAGGTGAAAATATGCATTGGCAAAAATATAATACCGGAGTAATGCATAACATACTAATATTAATACATAAGTATATGTAATACTAGACACAATACCTGCTTCAATGAAATACTAAAATAACCGCAGTAAAACCTGAATTATTCAATAAAAGAGGAATCCGGTGGAAAAATTTGCTTTACGTACGATATAAAGCGAAACATATTACAGAGTGAAATCTGACATCCGACTCGGCGACCACCAATGTCAGTACGAAACTATCTCTGGGCCGTGTAATGCCGCGCGTAAAAACAGATATCGCTCTGATATTAAAAAAATTTTAATTTCCAGAGAGAGAAAGAGAGAAAAAGCGAGATTTAATTTGTCGGGGCGATAGCCTCGGCTATTTCAGGGACCGCGGAAAAATTGAAGCAGACGTCGGGACAGTTACACTCGGTTCGCATCACGAAAGAAAGCGTTCCTTTGGCCGTGTCTCCGTGGAAATGCGACACGACAGTACGAGGAATCTTCCTCGCGCGATTCATGCATGTACGAATAGTGTGTTCAACACTGGAACTACTCGAGTATGAAAATCGAGTCAAAGAAATTAGAATGCAAGAAGTAGGAAAAGGTTTATGATACACCATACAACCAACGCGAACTTTTATTCATTCTATAAAAATCATTCGAACCTTTGAAAAACGCAACGCTACAAGTCCGCGAAATTACTCTGAAAAAATCATAAGTCGGTCATTTCAAATCCTATCGAACGAGCCAAATCCAACTGAGAACTGTCAAACATCCGAAGAAAGTGCACGTTTGGAACTGTTTCAACGTTTCGCGGGTTTTTCGGCTTTTTACAATATCGAGACGCCCGGATGACGATCAAATTGTACAAAAGGATTTCAAGACTTTCGACAGTTTGCGAAAAACACTGGGTTTCAACGAAGGAAACCAAGCCTTTGATACTTCGAGTCGAAGTCGCGTTTGCATGCGGTGAAAAAAGGAGAGTCCTTCCTGATGAGGAATCCAATCGAAAATGTTTGGTCAATCACGAAGACACCGACTGCGAGGAACACGTGTTTTAACAACGAGTTCGAGAAAATAGAGAAGTCCAAGTAATAATCGCTAGTGATGGAGATTGGATACGATAATAACATTTTAGGTGCAAAATTTCTTACAAAAATGATGTTCTTTTCAGAGAAGTAACGAAGAAAGCACAAGTCGGCATACAACTCTCTCAGGCAGGACTATGCTCAGGCAAGTCGAAACAAGCGTAAACGAAGGAGATACGCGGAGAGAGAGAGAGAGAGAGAGAGCTTGCTTTGAGCCCCGAATTGGAACAATGGAAGCTAGTTAACTTCAAACGAATATTCGATAGGATTCGAGCGAGGCAATGGGAGAAAAATATTAAGAGGACGTGCGTTGATACGCCAGAACAATGAAGAGTGTGTATATAACCTTTCGTCGCACAACGCTCTCCTATTCTCTCGGTGGCTCCCGCACGATTGAGAGAGAATTGAGCAAGATGAAACAAGAGGTCGAAGGGACCGGGTTATTGACATTCAGTTTCGGAACTATGATTTGAAAGGATAAAAACGATTAGCGCGTGCCAGTGTTGTCGTGGTGTGGAATTCTCATCGAATTCGCGACATCTCTTTTTAACGTTACGTGATCGTTATTCGATGAGAGGTTCGTACGAACATTGAATGGGAAAAACACATGCGCGACGATTGTAACGTGAATGATAATAAACACGCGTTACGAATGTACAAGTTGTAGAAGTGTTTTGAAGTGTTTAGTCAATGTATTTTATGGGTAGAAAAATATTGTGCAGTAAAAAGTTTACAAGTGCTTCGTTAAAAAGTAGCAAAAATATGAGATGCATCAAATATGTTAACCACTTTTTGGTCCTGCATTTGAACACTAAATCTTTGGACATATTCAGTGTGATTGAATGATGATTGCATCGAGTTCCAGCGAGTCTAATATCCAATCTATTGTACGTGGACGACAATTTTATTTCAAACAGTTTTGCTATTTTTTGTTGAAAAGAAATTTTCATATCCCTGCAACTATGAATGAAAATAGAAATCGCAAAGATTTAATGCTCTTTCTCTCTTTAGTCTGATACAGGATATATAACATTCATGGTACGTATGGATATTTTTATTTTCTCTGTGCATGATTTTATTGATTGAGAAAGTCGTCTACTTATGACGGATCCAGCAATAAAAATATCTACACGAGATGAATCAATCATTTTACAAGACACGACGATAAATTCAATAACACGTTGATATCAACTTCGAACTGATAAAGAGAGATGACACTTTGAAATACACGAATTAATATGTACAGTACTGTTTCATATTTTTGTTGCGATACATCATACTTCGGTCTCATTTCTACAATATACAACGCACTGTCATTTGAACGGTAAATCTTTGGACGCTGTGTACGTACAGAAATTGACAGAATGAACAGAAGATTTATAGAACGTACCGTGGCTTGTGAAATGTAACGTTATCAAATTTTTGTCAGACGAATCGCGCGTGGTAATGTATAATTTAAACTGAAACGAAATTACAGTTCGTTTCCGGGAACTTGCCACTGTATTTATTCGAAATTTTCGAACAGGAAAAGAGCGTGTAACAAAACGTGGAACAACTATTACGAAACGGTAACTACATTCTGATACGTTCATCGAAATGATGGAAAACTTACCGTCTATTTTTCTTATTTTTTTTCCCCCCAACCAAATATTCGTATAACAACTTGATACTTCCGTATTACATAAATGTCTACGTTTTTTTCGTCACTGAAAAAAATAAACTATTCGCTGGGGGATCATTCTCGTCTGTTTTTTTAGCAAATATTTGATCCACAGCGGGAATTAAAATTTCCGTGTTTTAATTTGAACATAAATACGTATGTATATTTTTTCGCTAAAAAATGTAAAGTTAGACAGAGGTTTCTTTCTCTCCCCCCCCTTTTTTTATCAAATATTTTCTACAACATAAATAAACAGTGTATTGTAGAAAATACTGTAAAATACTAAAAGTGAAAAATTTTGTTCTCTTTTTATTGAAAAATGGTCAAGAAGAACAGCGTAATATACGATATAAATAAAATTGTATCTCTACTAAGAGATAAGTGCCATTCGAGAGTACTTGTCAAAAATAAATGAAACATAGCAAACATTCTTACATTCACAAATTTAACTCTCAAATAATATAGTTAGATAATGGAAGTCTACAATAATTTATGAAATTTTAGGTTACTAAAATTTTCGGTATTTAACCACACTTTGTGTTTCATTGTTATATCTCTCGGAATAAAGTCTGAAAAACTCTAAAGTTGATTAATGCAATTGCTATGATTTTCAATCTCACGTTTAATGATACGAGTTAGGAGTCAAATAAATGGCACATTCAAGGTTTTCTACAAATTTCCATTCTCGAAAATTTTATCTTTTGACTACATTTACGTAAAAATCAGGAACTTTAACGAAACATTGGACTTTTAACGATGTCACTGTTTTCTAAAAACACTCTTCAACTACTATAAATACTTAAAAAAAAAAAAAAAAAAAAAAGAAGGAACCCTCAGACGAGCCAGTGATTATTCGCGCCACGAGTCGAGAGGAATTCGACGAGATGAATGTTCATTTCGTCCTAACAATGGCACTGATACTTACCATCTTACCAATTACAGTCGAGAAAAAAAAAAATGGACATTCGCACGTTGCACGAAATTGCGGGCGTCGTTGTTTGAGGACAAATGGCAAACCGTGTAAAGGTTAGATGGAAAACAGTGCCAAACGAGCCGATTGCGGCCATCGGTTCACGTATCCCCTTGAAAGTTGGAACGGCAACTTGACTATTACCTTTGATGCTCGTACACCCGGAGGATTTCCGGCTCTGTATCATACGTTTACCCTTCTGTGTACATGTATCAACATGCCCGATCAGATAGCCCGGGGTAAATACATCGAGGGAGGAAGGCAGAAGAGAAGCTTTGCAGTCGTCGAACAACTAGTTCGGGACGGTTCCAAGATTGAAAATAGATCCGGAATAAAGGTCAATCGGTTGGCGAACGGAATGGTAAGTTATTGCCTGCCCCGTCCGTTCCGAGCGAGCCAGCGGCCGCTTTGAATTGCAAAAAATTGCCGGCGGATTGAAAATGAAAATCAAGGGAAACGGAAGTGGGACGATCGTCTTGCAACAACGAATGAAATAAGAGGCAATACGGCGCAAGAACGGAGGCACGGGATGGACCCGTGAGATAGGGAGCCGGTGAAGCAGGCCACCGAGCAACAACATACATACATACGTAACACACGTGCCCATGTGATGGGGAAACGGATTTATTCGATCAACGACTCTATCCCGGCCCTTGGATAAAGATCCGCGAGATTCTCATTCCGCCCGCTGTTTTCCAATTCATCTCGCGTCTCTGCGATTCAATACGTTCCTTTGATTCGTCCACCAATCGTCGAGTCCAATTCATAACACCTCGCCCACGACCGCTTTTGTCGTATATACACGTGTATACATTGGAATTCTACATTACTAGTCTATCATAGAGTATAAATCGCGGGTTAATTATTTTTGTTATTGTTAGCCAGGTCTGGCTTCTATCTCTGGAAGTTTCTTTAAACAGCCACTCGACTCAAACTTTTTTGACAAATCAAGGCTTACATCAAGGGGACCAATTTTCAACTCTTCGATTTACTCGTGAAAATCTCAACAGAGAATTTATCTCTGAAGCTAATTATTACAATCTGCTTTCTGCAGCTTTCTTGCTTCGTATCGATGTTTGCGAATCTCGATTCAGATCTCGGAGACCTCTATCATACACAGCTTCTACAATTCCTAAAAGATCTTGTCAAGAACCTTGGCGAATATGAATTATTCTTGCTCCTAAAAGTCGACATAATAATTACTGAATCACATATCCCGGCCTGCTACTGCGTCTAACACCTTAATGTATAAAGCTTGTATTCTCATTTCCTCTGTTATTTTAGTTGGTTCTGCAGAACGAAATTTCCAAAGCTTAAATAAAAAAAAAAAAGATTCCTTTTTTTATTAATACGGGGCGTTCACAGGAGCTCGTTATATGGGATCCAGAGACTTTCTACTTTCTCGATGAGACGATCTTTCAACCAAAGTACGCGCAAGATAAAATTGACAATTTTATGCGCTATCGCGAGAATGGTATACCTGTCGAGCGTAAGATAACTACAGAGGAGAAAACAATAGGATGACCTATTAATCTATTGTTAAACCAGACGTGATTTCACCCATGTTCGACTCTAGCTCGGCTTCATGCTAATCCGAGGCGATGACTGTCTCAAGCAAATAAGATGACGATGTTGCTCGTCGGGCACAACACAATGCCAAGAACAGGGTTTGAACAAGGTATCATTTTATAGATGACTGCGGGGAGAAGAATTACGTTTACCATTAGTTCGATTTATCTTACAGTTGTAACAGACAATTTATTGCGGCATTTACTGGCTAATTATTTAATCAGATTGTATCATTCGGTTGTGTCAATTTTGCGACAAAAATTCAACAATGCGAAAGTCAAATGTGGAACCAGATAGAAATATATATATATATATATACTTGGAGAGTATAAAGTAACGTGAAAATATTTTTTTCGTTATCATTGTATGCAGTATGCGGAGTGTATCTTCTATCTTGTCATCTTTGTTCGGTAAAAAAAATACACGACAAGGTCATTTCGATTTATTTATTTTCAGAACGAGAAATATCGTAAATCGCGACTCTTTCACCCTCGAAGCAATCTACTCTCTGAATTTTTCGAAAGACTCGTTAACATTTTTTTTCAACGAAGATAAATTTCAATTTAATTGAAACGCGATATAAGAAACAAGGAAAGACACCAGACAATATTTTCGTGTTCGTGTTTCGCTTGTCTTTCAACGAAATTGATGATTTCGTCATTTCCAGACGGAATCATCATAATGATAGAGAAAAAGCGCATTGGTCAGAAAAAGATACATACAGAGAAAAATATTAGTTTGAAATTAATCTCAAGAGGAACAGAGAATCGCAAACTACACTTTCCTTCCGCCCGACTTATCTTTAAAAATACTAAATAGACTAAATAGAATGGAATAAAATAAAATAAAATAAGAATATTAAATACATTAAATACACTAAATACGCAGAACGTTGAAATTCCAAAAAATTCGATTGCTGCATTTGCTGAAAAACGCTTGAAAGCTGCAAGCTGAAAGTACCAAAGGGACACGCGCCGTTTAAAATGGCCCGAATCGAATGGGTAGGAAAAACTAATTCGTCAGAGGGTGGAAGGAAGAGGCAATGGCCGAACAATGGCCCCTCTCGCACGCGGGACAATAATTACAGCCGAGGTACTTCATTACACGCTCCTGCTTGCGGATATACGAGCGTCGGGGATGTTGATTGACAACTCCCTCGGGAATATGAGATCAGATAGCGAGAAAGGGTCGAATGAAGGGACGGTTTCGGTGTCAAATATTGGAAGTGGCACGGATGCAGCGTCGAGTTACAGAAACGTGGAAAAAAAGGGGCACGCGGATGCATGCCGGAACGAATGCCCGTCGCGCTGAAATAACGAACGTAGAAAAGCAGAAAGGGATGCCAAGATGCCACTCTCGTAAATATTGGATTACTCGAATCCTTATCAGAAGGGAAGAAAGAAAAGAAGAAAAATAAAAAAATACCGTAGAATAATGGACATGTAATGAATGTGCGTGGACCTGTATCAATTAAAACGGAAATTGAAGAAGGCCGTCGTGTTGTTTCGCTGACAAAATTAATATCGGGGAAAAAGGGAACGTGCGCTTGCATTTTTTCTTCTTTCTTTTTTTTTTTTTTTGTTTTGTGTTTGAATGATTGAAATGCACGAATAGACTGATGAAATTTTTATTTTTCAAAAGCAAAATTAAACAAAATGGAAATTTCTTCTCTCATTCATATTCTAAATGTTTTGAATATTTGAGGTAGCATAATAATTTATTTGTTAGGATAGCAAGCAAGAAGGAAGGCTTGCGATACCTTGATCGAAAGTTTATATTTCGAAGATTACAATGAAACGGAGCCATTTTTTTCGTATTATATGAATTCAGTGTGTTGTTTAATGAAATTATGTGCGAATCTGAATTTGCTGCAAGTTCGTAACCAGCGCGCACAGATCCATCAGAAATGATTATTCGCCGTTAAAGAAGTGACGAAAATTGAAATTTATCGTCAACAACAACATTAATAAGCGTCCTTGTATTTACATCTTCACATACGTATCCTGCTTTCTTTCCAAATTAAATATTCCTGGAAACAGTGAACAAGATGTCTTCACGTACATTTTATATCCATACTGAGTACACGAAAGAAAAGAGACGAAATAATTAAAAAGAAAAAAAAGAAAAAGAAAGAAAAAGGAAAAAGAAGAAAAAAATTTCGCATTCTAACTGAAAACCCAGAAAGAAACATGATACAAACGCGTGAGAAAGTTGGATGCAACTGGAAAAGAAAGGGTCTACGGTGCGCACGGTTTGCAGAGAAAACCGAAAAAGAGGTTAGAACATCGCACGTAGAAACCTCGTAACAGTAAAGTAACAACAACTTGTGACGTGAACTATGCATGCTGGTTGGTTGCACTCGTATGCGAGGAACACACCCCCGGACACACGAGGTTAGGTGCTCTTAAGCCAAACAATTCTCTTTTTCTTGAATCGCGCGGATGTTGAGAGAAGGTCTGAGACACTTGAATCCGCACAACTGCGTATCTGGCGACAAACTCGAATCGCTTTCGAACGTGTCTCGAACATTCACGCTACGACTAAAGTATAAAACTTACATGTAGAGAAATTCAAATCCAAACAATTTTTTTTTAATTCAAACGTTCAGAAATTCACCGTTCGCAAATCTGATCGGATTCCGCGTAAAGGAACGACACTTGTAGTCTTTTTGGGAGAGTTTTATTCTACATGGTTGCAAGGATTATGCTACAACATCTCTAGCATCCCAGCACTTTTCACATTGATGTTTCTTTAATTCACCAACTACTGGAATTTACCCTATGAATAAGTGTTAACACTGAGCCAATATTATCAGGTCTGGTCGTCCAACAAATCTATCAAATATCGATGAAAAATTACAATTGAGAAATGTATTGAAACCTTCATTCAATTGTAAAAAAAAAAATTACTTATATTTTGAACTCTCTCCATCTCTGAATAATCTGAGCTATTCCTTTTATGTAGCGCAGAGTTCACGAGTGATTTGCATTCACGGATTAAAACCAGGTAAAACGTTGTAGACTCGAGAGTGCAACAATGTGTCTGAAATCCGCGCGTGCAGCGAAGATATCGAATCGTCGGCAAAGGAAAACTGAAACACACGGGGCTAATGGAGAACATGTAAAACAAAGGAAGGTCGAGTTGAAGCGTAACTTTAATTTCAAAACGAAAGATCACGTAGCCAGCGTAAGAGATGTCGCGTTTCTCAGCGAGTTTTCCCAGATGTTGCTCCTTTCTCTCTTGAAAGAGAGAGAGAGAGAGAGAGAGAGAAGGGAGAAATAACGGAGGAAAGTAAGTTGAAGCTCGTAACCGCACAAAAGAGGAGCATCGGGTAAACAAGGGAAAAGACTAACCCCGAAGGGGGTGACTCGAGCGGGAACGCGGCAAAGCAGAAACAATACAGCGAAACGAGATATGAAAAATCAGAGAGGATCTAACAGGGCGCTGCTTTAAAAACCGCGTATCAAATAAAGAGCTAATGAAAGCCGTGCTCCGTCTTCCAACGAGCGAGTTCCCAGCGAGGCAACTCTTAAAACTCCTCCCCCGTCTGTGTTAAAACGCCGAATGGTCCACCATCGCAAGCGATATCGCGCGGCATTTCTATTCAAAATGGAAAACTCTTCTTCTCAACTCTGGTCACAGGTCCAACTTTCGCTTGACAACGATAATTCATAACTTTTTGCAACTAACATCCGCGCTTCTTTCGCCTGCTTCGTCGCTACGGTACTTCTCAACACTTTCACGGAAGGTGAGATAAAACACGCGAATTCTGACTACGTCATCCATTCTCAGTTCAGATATCCTAACGTATTCGAAACGACCAAGTCACTTGTTACGATATATCGAATAAATAGACTAATTGAAAATTTGTCGATATTTCGACACTGTCGTAGTAGCACTTGGAATCACGTATCGAAGCGTGAAATTCTCTGTTTTATCGTTAGCCAACGGAAACTTTTGAAAAGCATCTTTCTAAGGTTAACTCCACCATTGTTTCATCGAACTTTGAATGTTAGAATTAAAACTGACAGAAATTCATGTCTAATTGCAAGAAAAGGAAAAAAGACCGCAACGAAAGTTCCAAGGAAGAAATCGAAAAAATGAACAGAAGACGTTAGAAAGTAACTTCCGTCGAGCCGGAAGACAAGTGGAAAGAAATACGAAAGTAACGAATGGACAGAGCGAAGTGAAATGATCTCCGTCCAAGACGCGAACCGCCCGAAAACTATGCGAACGAGAAATGTTCCTCGGCCAATCGACGCGACGGTGTCAGAAACTTTCTACCAGAGCGGAATATACGAAGCCGAACGTCGACGAAGTTTTATCCGCGGACGAAGGAATCACAGCGTCAGCGAATCACCCCGGGAAACGTCAGCTTGGAACAAATACGAATGAAAAAGGTCCGTGGGACAGGATCGCAGGGCAAGAGTGTTGCGATATTGACGGACCATCGACGAAGAAGCTTCGAGGTGAAAGAAGATCGTTTCGCTTCTCGGAGACGCAGTTGAACGAGTTGAACGCTCGAACGAGCAGATTAGCGAGAAGAAACAACCGAGTGAAGGACCGCGAGATTGTCGAGGTCGTTCCGTGGAAATGGATGACTCGAGTGTGGGGGCGAGTCGAAAGAGACACGCGGGTGAATAGGTGAAGAGGTGAGTTTCGGGAAAAGAAACCAGGAGGCCAGGTAGAAAGGAACATTGGACCAATTCCAGAGCACTCGACGAAGGAAGGAAGGAAGGAAGGAAGGAAGGAAGGAAGGAAGGACGGAAGAAAGAAAGTGACTGAAAAGTGAAGGGAGAAATCGTGAATCTATGGTTCAAGGAGGAGAGCTGGTTCCTTCAACACGGAGCCTCCAAAGGGCTCAACGAGCAACGACGAGGAAGAAAGGGGGGGGGAGAGATAGAAGGAAAAAGAGTTGAAAGAAAATGGACCAAAGGTACAGGTTCGCATTCGGCAGCCATATCAGGCCACGTGATCCGAATAAAACCGGCTACTCGAGTTTTCCTTCGGCTAGACGTGAGAATTAGAGTCCCGGTAAAGCGTCAAACGACTCGGCTCGGGGATCAGTGCCTGATGCTCTGTGGCTTTCGGATGCGAGCAGTCGAAAGGGCACGTTTTCTATCTTTTCCATAGACAGAGGAGAGGGAGGGAGAATATTTCCGATAAACGTCGACAAAAAAACGATCCGTGCCGAGTCCACCCCGCTATATCGAGAATTCCGGCTATCTCTGTCGTCGATGGAATTTGAAAGATTTTACTCGGCTCGCTGCGAACGGGATACGCTTGGAAACGGAGTACGCGATAAACCTCGGTTGTTCAACTCCATAATTAACGCGCTTCTCTCTAAATATCCGTGCCCTCTATTAAGTAAACCTGACGTTCGATCGCGATACGGCACGGTTATAACGTTGTATTTAATCTTTGGAGGACTGACAAAGCCACCTTTGTAGCCTTGTGATTAAGTGTATTAATTAATAATCGTTTGGATTCTATAGTCAAATACGTAAGTAAGAGCGTAGTATGTTCGCTTCGATGTCATACAAGCTTCGACCCGATCATTTCTTTCCATCTTTCACATTTGTTCGTTACAATCAATGAAATTGAACAAACATTTTTACAGAGTTTGCGTAAATATGCTTTAAAATTTTAATTAATGACAGATAAAAATCACTTCGATGGTTCCGTACGAATCTTTATGTATCTATACACAAATATATACAATACGTGAAAAAGAAAGATTTGTTATCAGACGTTGTGAACGATTGTTACGAACGTCGGTCTTCGGAACGTAACAATTTCCAGCGAAAAATTACTATCGAGCTTCGTCCCGTGGGGTTTGGGTATTTCATTAAAAATCCGAGAGAGCCGCGAGTTTTATGATTCAGTCAAATAACTGGCGAGCAAAGTGGCTCCGGCATTCTTTTCACGATAGGATAACTGTTGAGACGAAATGGAACTTCACCTTTTCCTCCGAGGATATAAAATATCGAAGCAGCAATCGCTATCGAGTGTCGCTGCACAAGCCACTCGCGCCAAGCCAATATCTCGAATCTTTCCATTTCTTAAATTTGAATTGCTTGTTTATTTCAGCAAGCACGGCTTTATTTCTACGAATGGACTTGTTGTCTTTGCTATTCTACTCGGCTATCGTAATTCGACTGAAAATTTCAAACTGCAAAAATGCGTACAATATAAGACAAAGGCATATATAAAATACTCGAAGTATAATACCAACAACTGTAATACATAACTAAAACAATTTTCTAACGGGATTCTATTTTTTTCCAATCTTGATTGGCATCATTAGAATTCTTATTCACATTCGAATTTTTAATCGGACCGAGTGACTAGAATTTTTAATCTCTATCGAATTTCATCAATAACTCTTGTCAAGAAAAGTGTAAAATAATACAATTCCAAATGTTAGTAATCGTCTCCGATACTATTTGAGAGTTAATTGCATTCCTCGAACATGTGTGAATTTACAACATAAAAGTTTGGTCCACTGAATTTTTTGAAATCCCCCGGTTAAAAAAAACGACGAGAGAAAAAAAAATTTCAGTTTGAAACAATTTTTCAGTTGTTAGCTCTCCTTCCATCTTATTAATTTCCAAGCCGCGCATCGAGAGTATTCGAATCAAAGTTCTATCGCATTTCTAAATAACGTCTATCCGACGAACGAGAGAGTTCGCAAACTAGAGAGAGAGAGCGAGAGAGAGAGAGAAAAAAAGGAATGTCTGGAAAACTCGGCTCTCACAATGACGTCCAAGTTAAAAGCCGCGATGCGAGAGGCAGCGCGACAGACTCGATCAGATTAAACTCCATCTAAATTTTGAGCCGGTTTTTTTCATTCTCCGCGTCGCGAATCTTCCCGCGATATTACCCCGCGAATATAATTCAACTCCTCTCGTGGAACGCCTCCTTTTTTTTTTCAATCGCCTTTCCCCCCATTTAATAATTTCTTTGCTATTCGATCCACCCACTCTCAGGGGCTGGCTGGCTTTCTTCTATCCTTTCTCTCGTTCGCCGTTCCTCCATTATCCCCGGGTCCTTATTGACTTAATTAATCGATCTCGCAGAAATCCTCAGCCCCCAGGCTCTCTCTCCGATCCCTCTCCTCCTACGAGAGCCTCAACAACGACTCTTCGGGAATAAAATTGGCGCAGTTTCGCATTCGGGATCGACAGGATCGAATTCCCATATAGATAGAGCCAACCGATCGAGAGCTTTCTTTCTGACGAAGCGTACAACTCGCTGGCGAATCACGTGCGTGCGGCACCGATCATCCTACTCTCTCCCACGCGACAGATGACGGAGTATCGATGACGTCTAACGTCCTTCGAAATGACACCTCCTCCACTTCGGATGGAGGTGGACCGAGGAAATCGGCCTCGATTGATCACGCCCGGACATTCGAGCGAACGACACTCGGACGTTCACGTGAGAATCACGACGTTTCATTCAACCGGGTTCGTTCGATCGCCCCCCCCCCTCCGGTTTCTCGCCACTTCTCGCGGATATCGCGTTCACGTGAGACCGATCCTCTCTTCTCACACGCCGGCAAGTTTGCCTTGTTACTGCGCGGTAATTGCGCAACGCGATACCCTGCAGCACGCCCTGCGATCGACACCCTTTCCCTGTCTGTCATTCAAGTCTAACCACGACTTTGCCCCGTCTACGGTAGCCTTCGCTACTGAATTTAGGACAACCGACGAGCGCGACGAATCGGAGTAAAACGTTCGCGAACAAAGGAGACCTCGTTTCTTGCATCGATATGTGACGTATCTATTTTGTTTCTTTTTTTGGGGGGGGGGAGGAGAAGGTTGAAGTTAAAAAAAGATTTATCGTTGCTGGATCTTTGTGTAAGTTTATATTTTTGCGAAGAGTTAACTGTATTTCGAGTATTATATTTTGTATAATTATAATTATGTATATTATCTACCTATATTTTTTACGTATTTCTACATTTTTACGTACAACTATCTTTTTTGTATACATGAAATGCATAAAAATTCACAGTCTAGTTATCATGGCAGTTGCATTCTCTAAAATGAAAATGTTCCTTTCCTCGTATATATACTGAATCATCTTGTTATTCTATGGAAAGAATGCTGACGAGTTTCAAGAGTATTTCAACTTTAATTTCACGAAAGAGGGGGAGGAAGGGGGGGAGAGGGAGTGAACGACAAAAGTAGGGCATAGAGCGTCTTTTCTTATCAGAATAAATTGAAGATAATCAATTTTCCATCGTCCCTTCCTAACGTAATTGCAAAAAAAAAGAAAAAAAAAAAGATATAATACGCAGTCCATCTTGAATCATTCATCCGTTTTCTCTGACATTTTTTTTCTGATCTCCAATCAATATGTTACGCATTTTATTTTACGAATATATATACATACATACATACATACATACATACATATATATATATATATATAACAATAAAGATGTGGAGTTCGCTTAATTTGTTAAATGAAATCGTAAACGAACGATTATCGCTTTCAGTTAGTATTACAATGCCGAACGCACGGAATAACAGACAGTTCACAAATTAAAGAGACGTTTCCATTTCTTGCATCGATAGTTAGATTGCTGCAGAAGGTACAGAGACACGTGCAAAAGGTGAAGATTCATTTAGATCGTTAAATGGAATTGCAAACGGATACCGAGGACAATTTGATATACCATTAATTACTTCGAATCCGCAGCGGAGCCTCAAACAAACAATTAAAAGCACGGTTTCAGAGACACGAAGCGCGAGAGAAGCAAAAGAAGATCGTTCGCAGTCGGCCAGTTTTTGTCGCGCGTTGGCCTATAATGGAAAAATTGCCGTGAATACCTTTATCCGCTTATCCCTTCGTTTACCAAGCTGTAATCCAGTATAATAGGCGCACAGCATGCATCCTAACACGTGCATGCAGTGCTCTCCTGTTCTCTTTTCCTCTCTCTCTCTCTCTCAGTCTTATCTAGCTTTTCTTTAAAACGTCGATTGCTACGTTCCCCGTAATCACGTTCCGCTCGCAATCACCGGTCTCTCTATTGGTCCCTCGCATTGTACTCTATCCCAGTTGTCGTTTTGTCACCGACCAATGAAGACATAGACACCGGCCAAATAATAATTGAGACGATAAAAAAAAATTAACTCGTTTAAGGAGCGATCGATTTCCGATTGCAATTCTCTTCTATTAATTTCGGTAGATTTATTTTCGTAAAGTCTAACTAAAAAGCGATTTACGTTGCGAAATTCTATTCTAAAAAGAAGTAATAGGAAATCTATTTGGAACACAGTCGCTATCTGAATTCTGTAAAATTTTGTAAAATTCGAAGAGATTGAAATATTTATAAAGAAGATTCCCTTGTGATTTTCATATCTACAAAAAGCATTTATAAATGGCGTGGCAGTCTTCCTTTGCTAACTATACGTGTTGAACGTACAATAGAAAGTGCATACGTCAAACGTAAAATTTGAATTAAACGACAACGAATTGACAAATATCACGACCACGTTTCATTTTACTTTTTCTTTCTTCACGTTTGGTGTAGGTTTATTCGCCTAGAATGGCGATAACTCGCTAGTACTTCTTACAGGGGTTAACAGGTTAACATCGAATAAACTTGACGCGATTATCGCGGCTGCTCGACGAAAAGTCGAGCTGAATATCTCTATCGGGTTTATTCAGCAGGTTTACTTCGGGAAATTACGGCCGGGCTGTAATAGCCGCGAAACATGCATCAAAGCACGTACGTACTAGCGGCACTCTTATCTACTTTTCCTCGAAAAATGTCACTTAAGTTACAGGGAAAGTCCTGGCCTAACACTCGCGCGAATTTGCCCATACATGGAAACGAGCTCACCACTGGTAGAAAGATACCGGGTTGCTATTTGCCCGAGAGATCGCGAGAAAGAAAGAGAGAGAGATAGCGATATGCGAGCAGATAAATCACTAGTTCATGCCACTTTTCGTCCTCTTCCCCGTCTTTCTCACGGCTTTGCTGGCATGACGGCGCGGTTCCGCGACGTGCCATTATTAAGACGCTGGGCGCCACGATGCCTCGCCCCTCTGCCGTTTCTTCCATCGTTTTAACCTCAGCACCGTTGTCGCGCGCGCGCGCATAAAGAAGTTATCTTGCGATTGCGATTTATTCCCCACAAAGTTTACGCCGGATTTACGTCGCCGCGAGCGGTCGATGAGAAGAGGAAAGTTCGCCTGGCGATCAAACAGAGGGCGGGGGGAGGGGGGGGCAGGTTTTCGAATACACGACGCGTCCCGAGGGATGATCCCAAAAAGGTGGAGAAAGGTATGCCACAAAATAGCAGAACGAAACTTCTTTTTTTTTTTTTTTTTAGCTTTTCGATTTCGGAAAGATTGATCTTGGACTTTATATTTTTCGAGAAGCTTGTTAAGAGGTCAGACAATGAGCACATTCTTAATAATTTCATAATAATTTTCTTTACAGAATATAAAGTTCTTCGACAAATAAGAAAAAATATTGTTAAAAATACGAAGATCGGTCGACGATAGTAGAATTAAATTGAATTGGACAGGGGTATATAATTAGTTATTCTCGAAAAAAAAAGAAAATAGAATAAAGATTGAAAAAAAGAAATGAAATTTGGACATGCTTAGTTAAAAATTATTCTGCTACACTTGTGATAAATTTTCAAGTTTAATCTTCTCAAAGACAAGACGAAAATTATTTTTTTCACGCAAAATATTCTCGTATTAATCATTTACATTTGTCTAGTATAAAATTAACCGAAATTCAAGTAGAATTATACTGATTTATTTTTACATGTAAAATCACGTTTATCCTGAGAACTGTCTGCTAAATTTTTAGCGAATCATCTTTCGCAATGCATATTTTCAGCAAACCTGGATTCTCTGCGAAACGAGTTTAATTTGATTAACAAATTCAAATGTCTTTTTTTGGATTAAAAAAGGATAGTCATGCTTTATTTAAAAAAAAAGAAAAAGCTTTCCAAATGTACATCAAATGTAAGAATAAAGAAGTCAGGAAAAATTCGATCGATCTCGGGTAAAATATCTTCGCAGTGCCAATTCGAATTATTATTTTAAACTTATTATTTGAGACTTCAACTTTTTGCACATAGCTTCCTCGAAGTACGATTAAAGATACTTGTATACATTCAGCCAAAGTATCTTTAACCGTATCCCAATTACATAATTGGCATTTGCTCTTTCCTACTCGCGTTCGATTATTTTCAATAGATACAAAACCAACCGACGGAACAAACGTAAAAAGATCTCTCAATCTTGCGCAGTTCTATGTTTCTACGAACGTACATTGAGCCAAATAAATATTGTAAAGAATGGGCAGACACTATAAAGAGCAATATTAAATAAGAGAAAAAAAATATCGTAATACACGTAAGAATGTTATAACTGCGTTCTGTGGAGTTTCACACGTTCAAATTCTTCAAAAATGCACGAACTTAATCCACGGTTTAATCACAAACCGCAATACATCCACGCGAAACAACAACATCCGTTAAGATGTTTTATTAAAAGCGCGCTGTGAAAACCATTTTACTTGTAACGATAAGCCACAGCCTGATATAATAACAACAGGAACAACCACAGCTAAAAACCGCAGCGTTAATTTGCAAACGTACAACACACCGTTGAAACACCGCCGATTCGTCTCGCAACGAAAGAGAACAACTTATCGCAGTTGTAAAACCGCGATTCTCGTTTCCCTTATTGTGTCTGTGTGCGTTCGCGACGTGTTCAAGAGGAGAAGAGCCAAGAGTTTAACAGATCGCGGCCGAGACACGGCTGACAGACTTAAAAAGGGGGGACGCGGACGAACCATCGTCGAAAGCATCGCGTAAATTCGTCTGCGAGCGGCGGAGCCGTCGGCGAAATCGCCGTTAATTTCTCTTTTTATTTTTATCCCTGATTAAAAATAGTGCCTGCGAGCAACGAGGTTGTGTACAACGAGCGTGCAAAGCTCGCCACGGCATAAAGAGACGAAGAGGGAGAGGAGAGAAGAAGAAAAAGAAAAAAAAAAGAAAGGAACGATTCCGTCGGCTGAGGGGGAAAGGTGTATTACAAGCTGAAGCTTGCTTTTTCGAAAGCTCTTCCGTCTTTCTTTCCCACCACTTCCTCTCTCTCTCTCTGCTTTTTACCCGATTCTTCAGAGAACGGCGCGTTTGAAAAGTCCTTTTGAAAAATCTTACAGCTCCCATCTCTGTTGAAGCTTCTTTGGTCTTAGCGCGGATATCCGGGATGCAACGGAGCGAGAATTCGACGCAACAAATGATATTAAAGCTCGCGTGTTCCAACAAATTTGATTAAAAGCCAGCGACCGGGAAACCGATAACAAATATACATAGCTGTCGAAAATTTCAACAATTTCTCTCTCACTTGGTCATAAAAAAATGATTCTACGAGTTTGTTCTTTGCTCTGCGCGATATACACGAATTTCCGTGCTGTCGAACGATACTCGAGCCAAAAAGGAAGACTGAAGGAAGGGATAAATCGTTTGTTGGATTTGTTTTGAAGCGCTGAATCTAAGCCCAACGATGTGATACGTAGCAATTAATTCAGTCAGGGACGTGTAAATTTGATAGTCGATTGTATCGACGGCTGAAATAGAACGAGCGCGCTTGAGTTTGATATTCATCAGCGTTTTCACGGTAGTTTGTAGTTTTGACAAATAATGAAATCGGAGAACAAAAAAGCTTTTTGGAAAATGTAAATTACAAATTCCTTTCTCGATCTTGACATAATTTCAACGTACGAGATATTGTTTCTTCTTTTAAAGGTATTTCTGTAGGTTAACGATACGTTGTATTGTGTCATATGAAGTTGAAGCACGTTAAATAATAATATTTGCTTCGAAATGATACTATTGAAGGAAATAACGAGCGAGTGTATTTCAGCAGCGTATGATTTAGCGATATCTCGTACAAAAGTATCGAACTCAGGAGATACGAAATTCACAAATTGTCTTTTATTAAAATCGGCGGAGGTCGGTCTCGAAATAATGAATTTTCGCGACACGCGCGTGAATATCAATTTTCGAAATTGAAATTCACGTTGAAATCCGACCGTTTAATCTGACAGACGTATCGAGCTAATGACTGAGAGAATTAATATGTCGCGAAGGATAACGACAACAAATTCAGTTTAGCTGAGGCAACGTTTCCTCAGAAATGTATCAAATTCGCAAGCATAATTGCTGAAATGTTATATCATAACTCGCGAGACTGTAAGTAGATTTTGTAAAAACATCAAATTCCCCGGCGAATGAATTACTTTCGCGCAACCTACGTAATGAAAATTCTTATGTTTTTAGAAACACATACATATATCTGAAGAATTTGAAGTTATTTAATTTTTTGTTCTTCGTTATATTATATTTAATTCTTTACATGCTTATACTCGACGTTGGAAGGAAAAATTTCTTCGCAGCACGAGTCTACATATCTCAAAAAGAAACTTGATAAATAAATTACAAAATCACACAAAATGCTGTTGCAACTTCTCCGCTTCGTTTTTCTTTCAACGATGATTTATTAAAATAATATACCTATACATGCGATAAATATTCGTAAATAATGTTGTACCAAAAATAATTAGAAATAATTAATGACAGAAATTGTGTTATGGGAAGTGAGCATAAAAAAATAAGAAATTCTTTTATAAAACAATACTTGAGGTCACAGATAATCAAAAACTACATGATCATTAATTTTAGAATTAATTTAAAATTTTAGAATATTAACAAAAATATTGCGGGTATTTATTATTCGCATGCATGTACGGTAAACTTTAATTAATTTTTATTGCTTCTGCAGACACGTAAATTCATGCTACGAAGCATATCTTCTTTGCCATTCTAAGAAAATATCAAAGTTTCTTATATATTTTTAATTTCGTAATCGAGTTCTACCAATAATTTTCCTCACTTTTTTAAAGTTCCTACGCTGGTCCCCGATAGCCTTTTCATTGGAAATACGTATGAAGATTAATGACACTTCTCACATTAAACGTTCATAAAGTAGACACCATACCCAAGGACTTCCAAGATATTAATTTTAACTATTTAGAATTAGAAAGTAGCGCTGTTTGATTGCAGTTATAAATAACTGCTCGTTAAAACGTGGAACGTTAAATGAGGGGGAGAAAAATTTAGAGAAATACGTTATTACGCCGCTGTGAAAAATCGTTGCTTCCGAGATAGGAGGAAGAGAAAGAAAAACGCGAAAGCGTACAACATACGATAGCTTCCAGGAGTAAACTATTACAGATAGATACAGTATTAACCGTGTTTTACGAGTTATTATATGATATTAGCAGTGCAGCGTGATAAAGTAAAAAGTTGGGACGAACTTCACTCTACTCTAACCTAGTAAAAGATCCCATAAAAGCCCACAACTTCTGCTGTCTTGTATTTTCCTGAGACAACAACCTCGATACAATATACTCTCTTTTTATATAATAAAAGTGAAATCAGCATTCTCACCGAAACTTCAACTTGATCAACGTCGAAGCTTGACGTGCACGCCTGAGTCATTTAACTCGGCCACGTTAAATCATTCGAAATTCATTTGCTATGTGAAAAAAAAAAAAATGTTTTGCGTGCGAGCATCGCATTGAGTTTATATTTAATCCTCGTATTTCGAAAGGGTATTGAACGACAAATAAATAAAAAAAATTATTAAAAATCATCAGCAATTCCTGAGATGTTGTTTGAAAATCGCAAATCGATTTGTTTTCGAAATTTGCGACGTTACATTTGAAAATCTGAAAATGATACTGCTATTAGCTATAACATTGCACGACTCCCTTAATACCGTGCAACTTTTCCTTGAAACACATTTTGTCGCGTAAAACAAATAGTTTACGAGTAATTTAAAGTAGGAAAATTAGGTGACTCGTTCTGCGTAACGAACGAACAATGAGATATTTCATACTTTTCTGTGTCATCGAACACGAGCAATTACAATTTCTTAGTGACTTACTATATGAATTAATTCTCAAAATTTATAAATTTCAATAATTTTTTTAATCGTCTTAAACTTAAACGAAACTGAAGAAAAAAAGAAACAAAAATACTCGATTCCACAGGCGTTCTTCGAACTATTCGATCCCAGTTAGAAAGAATGATAAAACGTCTTGTATTATTACCACGTGGAATTGACGAGAATCTGATTATAGTTCTCGTATCGTTCCTGCTTATTGCTACCATTGCGTAATCGTATTACGCGTTCTGTTTGTTGCGCCAATATTTACCACGGAACAATAAATTATCTGCAAATTCTACGTTCCTAACGTTATTTACCAGTTTCAGTTTGCCCTGAAAACGTGTCTGACTTTGCAGTAACGCAACTAAATCGCCATCCTTTCCTCCCGCATTTCGCTTCGCCTTCGGTCGTGTGGATGCACGGGCACGTGGTTATTAAATAAACAAACGAAACAAAATCAAAACTCAGACCATCGTCTATCTTTTTTGGGCGCTCGCTCATTAAGTATCCATATATCGTCGTGTAACGTTCTAGGTAATCAATTTTCTTTCGTGGACAACGACCGCCATAGTTTAATGCACGCTGATTAACGAAACTTTTCGTTTCCATACGAAAGTAAATACGAATTTTATAAGAAAACGAAATTAATAAGTATTTCGATAAAATCTTCGATTTCGATCGAAAATTACCAATCGTGAGATAATTTTGTGGAAATTTCAACTTCAATAAAAATTAAATTTTTATAAAGTAAGGAGTGTCGTGCGATCAATTAAGATGAAATGGAAAAATAATGATAGAAATAAAAATACTAAAAAAAAAATAATTAAAAATAATATAAATATAGATCTATATATTTGGCGTGACGGACTGACGTTGGAAAGTTATAGAGTTTGATCTTGCAACACAAAACGAAAGTTTTTAAAACTATGCATTTTTATGATGTTTAACCTGATATATATATAGTTTCCTAAATATCTTATTACGTAGATATAAAATTTAAGAAATGTGAACGAGTACTTAGTTTTATACATATACTATACATATATACTATAATATGTATAACATTTTTGTATGTATAATACTAAAATGAGAAAACGTTAGAGTTGAACATTATTTAGATTCATATAGTTGATTTGTTTTCATCATATTACGTTCATTATCATCATTACACTCATCTGCATGGATATAAATGGATACCGATTTAATTATTATTCATTATAACAAAATGGAAACGAGCCATAATACATCACTCGTATAATTAATGTTAAATGAGCAATATTTTAATGGATATCGCTCGTACATCTGACATTGTATTTTTATTGATAAATAGAAAATTATCAGAATATTCAATTATACGAAGACAAAAATTAGTATCTAAAGAATCATTGCGACCGATCATAATGCCATTAATATTTATCTTGTCTAATTGTTATGAATTGAACAACATTACACACATCTCTAATTTAGCTGTGTATTCTCTAAATAAGTAAATATATATATATATATATATATATATTTTTTTTCTATTGAGTTGCACGTTGCTTTAATATTCGAGCACCACAGTATTTCTCAACTTGCTTTTCCATTATTGAGATACGGATTAAGATAAGTAACTTTTATGTGCGATATATTTAATGAACATATCGAGCAAAAACTAAAAATCTCTTTGATAAGGTTAATACTGGTCGGTATATACTGTAACACGAGGAAAAATATAATACTACCTCGAAGCAATGCAATAAATATTTCACATAAATATATTTTAACAACACGATTTATTTCAGTGACCACTGTGCCGATAAAATGTATTGCATATTCGTTTAACTTTTTACGTTACTACAGTTGTTCGCTGATGTTTTTAATAAACAAAAAAAAAAAGAAAGAAAATTAATTCGATGACGCACGCTTTCGCTATTCAATTTCCATAAAAATATTTCGCTCGTGGTTGATGCAATTAATCCAGTGTTTCAGCAACCAATGAAATGTAGAGCTTCCGTCGAAATAAATAATCATTTGAAAAACACACGTCGTTCGATCAAGTACTGATAAATGAACAGCGTGCTTGTAACATTATTTGCGATTTCCAATCGAATAACTATACACACTTTAAATTTTATTGCGAATTTTAATTAATGATATAAAAATATTTACCAACATATGACATGAACATATACCGACATGAAATATCGTAAATTCATATCGGATAAAATTGATGAAACACTAATTCCTACACTGCAAGTGTAGGTTAGGTTAGATTAGGTTTATATAAACATAAAGTTACTATTTCTTATTTCTATCTCATTTGCTTTTAATCACATTAAACGTTACACAAGTAGAAATTATTCGTACGTTAATGAATTTCGAATAATTCTTCGTGTAATCATTGTTTATTAAATAATTTTTATAAAAGATAATGGACTTGTACATATTTGGAGTATTCTGTAGAATACAATAATATTATTAAAAAATATATATATCATTCGCGTATATAACTTGCAAAATTGATAAAGAAAACTGATCACGTGAATAATCATATAATAACACCTTTAATACACACACGACTAAAAAGACTCTATCGGAAACAATGGCGCAGACAGACAAGCCGTGGCTCGCCGCAAAGCTCAATTTCACTGGACGATTTACTTTCGTACACGCGGCAAACTGTGGTGGTCGAGCATTAAAGTGACCGGAATCTGGCGGTTTGAGACAAAGGGCTACTTATCGAACGACCTTGGTGTTCCCGTTCGGTTGAAAAAAAAAAGAGAAAAAAAAGGAAAAATGAAGCGACATGAAGCGCTTACCTTGATGGTGAACTGCCTGCAGAGCGGCTTGTACGCGTTCGTTCCACAAACAAGAAATCGATCAGGCCCTTGTCTGCCGAATACTCGTACATAATTCTGACACTGGTCCTCGCTACGTCCTTTCAGATAACAAAGTTCGCGATGCGCCCCGCTGCTGGTCCACTGCAACCTCTGTAACAAACAAGATCGAACAAGAGTTTACCTTGGAGTCTAATTCCCAAAACGTAGCACTTCGCGTCATGTTACGACGTCAACACGTACAATTGCGAAACGAAATTCGTCCTGCTGGGACAAATCGAAACACCGAACACACGTACCAATTGTTAATTGTATTATTTACACACTTATGAAAAACTGTTAGAGCGCAGAAATACACGTATATCGTATTTCTAAGAATACGAATGACATATTACTTCCTAAAGCACTAATAAACAGACTTGTTAGAACGCAGTGGTGTTAGTAAACGGCATCTTTTGTTCATATTTACAATAAAATTACAAGATTATTGTTAACAATAACGCGTCACGGACGAGTACTTGTCTATTTGAATAAGAATCAAAGAGATCGAAAGCTACACTGACGTTAATTATTAGTAATAAATGTCCAAATTGCAACGCGTATTGCAAGTGTCTAACGCTGGGGCGCCATATTGGAAAACTATTACGCGCCAAAGTTGGATTCAAATGAGGAACTATTATATCGTGCCTCGCGCAACTAACTTGTAAGTTAACAGTAATTAATAAATTAATTGATAGTTTTTATTTATATTTTTTTGTTTTAGTTTTCTATTTATTGAATTATAAATCACGAGTTAAATTATTTTCGTTTCGTTATACAACATTAATTACTAATAATTAATGTCCGAATGTTGCGACTCACGTATTGTAAACATCTAACACTCGGGCGCCATAATGGAAAACTATTACGCGCCAAAGTTTAAATCAAATAAGGAATTTATACTATTATATCATAACTAAATAAGTTAATAGTAATTAATAAATCGTTAGATGTTTTTTCTTTATGTTTTTCTGTTTCAGTTTTTCAACTGAATTTATCGAATTATAAATCACGAGTTGAATTATTTTCATTAAATTATTGAACATTATACTAAATTTAAAAGACATTATTTATTGCTACATTCATCGAACAAGTTACTGTATTAAATATATTATAAAAAATAGATATATTATGTATTATAAAATATGTAGAATTAATATGTATTATATATTATGATATATCATGAAAAATAGATTTTATGATTTTAAATAAAAAATTAGAATTTACTTATTTGACAAAAAGGGCAGTCAACTTCAAAGCTAATAACAAAATATATCAGAGATTTCAAATAAAATAAAATGTGCAATCCGTTGCACATGTTCGCGGAATTTTCGTTATAAGCGAAAGCAACGTGTAAAAAGTTATCTCAAGGGAAGCAAAGGGACATATTAAATCCGGCCGTATGAATTCTATTTCTATTTTGAGAAGAATTTTACGTGTCCCGAAAAATATACTTTGCAAGAGAGAATGAGATTCGCTTGGCGTGATGATATAAAATAACTTCAAACTTTTTCCCGTGCAACCTTCGATATTTCAAGCTTATACGAACAATTTAATTATAAAAATTCGCCGAGTCTACGGTAGCTCAGTAAATCGTACAGTCTCAGTAAATCGTAAAATCTCTGTAACGTTTCTTCGAGATCCATTTTTTAAGTAAATGTTACACGACATTTGCTTTTTTCTCAAACGTAAAATAATAATACAACCATTATTGATTCATGCTGATTGCTCTGCAGATTTTTATGCAGATCCATATTTCCATAGAGAAATGTAATTAAAAAAGCAGAATCTTGTTTCATATAGTAAATGTTACAGAAAGAATTGTAATTTGCATAATTCTACGTACGATATTTTTTTCATATTCTGCGCGATCTTAAACCTTAAAATTTAGAATAAATGGATAAGTGAAATGGATAACGAAAAAGAAATAAGTTCTGAATGAAAAATCAGAAAGTGCGATTTGCTGCAAAAGTGAACGAGCAACTTTGTGAGCATAATTACCAACGAAACAAGCGCGTGTACGCGTAGATAATACATTCGCCTTACGCACGTAGAAAAATCAAACGTCGTTCACCCTGACTGGAAATTCTGAATTTCCTTGCACGAACCGAACAATCGCTCAAGGCGAACGCGCAAAGATCCAGTATATGAAACAACAAGAATCAAGGTGGAACGGAGGCTGAAAATCGCGAAGAGGTAGAGGGCGGCGAGGTTACGGCAGGAACTGCAGCTGCATATCGTCGGAGAAGAAATCCTTGAACAGACGATCCAGCAGCTCTAGATCACGCCTTTCCACCGTAAGTATCCGCACGCGTTTCATACTATCTTTTTTCTTTTTTTTTTCTTTTTTTTTTTACAACTTTTCACGGTCGACCTGGAAATTTTCTTTCCTTTGATAATTTCTGACCTACACAGCTGCCGGTGATACTTGCACGGCACACGGAGAAGGTAAATCTTATCAGCGTGACTGCTCGGTGGATGCACTTTTCCACGAGTAAGACCAATGCCATTACTCGATCTCGTTACGGTGCATTATCTAACATCGTATTTTGTTCTGACAACCTACATGTCGTCGTAGGCGGTCCCGAGTATATACGTAGCTTCCATCGCTACTGCATTCTTTCCTGCCTGCCTTACACATTTCCCTTTATCATTTTAATATCCTTGTATTGCTTACTTGGGACGGTCTCTTAGCTACGCTCCTCGACGATGCGATACACCGGCGAAGTCCCGATAGATTACTCGAAAATTTATTCTGATGCCTCTCCTCCCCGTGACCCAGAAATTTTGTCTACCGTAAAATTTCATTTTGTCCGGTGGTTTCGCGTGGCTCGAGCGTATCGCCAACGATGGAAAGTAAAGGATCAATTTTATCACTACGTAGCTTCCTCTTACCTCTTTTCCTACGTAACTTCTCCTTTGCTTTTCCTTCTACTTTAACGAAATAGTAGCTTGATACTATCGCTCAATCTTCGAGATTTCTTTTTTTTTCTTTTTTTTTTTTTTTGGTTACGTGTTCTTTTAGTAAGTAGTTTTTAGGTAAACTGCGAATTGTTTTAAATATCTTGGTGAAAGGAGATTTTAAAATATATCGAGACAACATCCAACCCGATAACGATATTACAACGTCGATTTTGACAATTTTGCATTTTAGTTCGCTTTCCAGGTGTTATCGAACAGTTTCCAAATAATAACGTTTCCAAAACAATGTCTAACTCGACAAAGATGCCACAACGAGAATTCCAGTAATTTTACATTTCAACAACTGCATTACCAGTAAAGAACTCCACTGAACAATTTCTAAACAATATTTTGAAAAATTGTATAGGGAGTATAGGAAAAGTATAAGATAGAACTAAATTTTAAAACGACGTCACAAGGATAACTTCTACAATTTTATCGCAACAACTACCAAGAACTTCGCACACGAATCACATACAGAAGTCCGTCTTATCGAACAGTCTCTAGAGAATTTGAAAAATCACACCGCTGGGAGAGAAGGTAAAACTTTTTTTCTTGCTTCTTCGATCGTACTGAAAACGTGTAGCCAGCGATTTAGAAAACAGACGACAATTCAAAAACGAAACGTCAAATTTGGATCGCTCGATCCGGCGATCGAATTAAACGACGAGAAAAGACGATTTATGATGTCGCGCCATCACCAGGAGGACACTTCTCTCTACTTTCGTCCACCGCGTTTCAATCAACGATCAAAGCGATCGCATCGAGACTAGAGAGATACCCTCGACAAGCCAATAAGCACGGGGTGTCGCAATAAGAAAGACGAGACTCGAGCTGACTCGACCAACAGTTGCTCGAAATCATCTAATCCATCTACCGAACCGTGGCGACTCGATAATTCGATCAACTTTTAATCATCCGTTGAGGCATCGGCCACGTCGGGCATTGGCGATGCAATTTCCCGTTTGACTTACCATGAAAAGTGGATCCTGAAGGGAAAGACGGCGGAAAGGGTCGAGAGGACTCGGGAAGGGATCTATTCGAGAAACGACCGAAAGAACCGGCACACCATTGCACTCAATGGTGGTCAAAGAAAACCAATTATTTCCCGAAGAAACGGCAGCCGCTTCTTGCGCGGCGTCGAACACAAAACTGCCCAATCCTGCCCGATGGAATTGTCCAATTAAATTTGATTTAATCGTTACTCAGGAGATGCCGATGCCTAATTAATTCCCGGACCTGGCCAATTTCTTGCCCGCACTTTCTGCGAGCGAGACCAATTAAGCCGCCGAACGCAAATTTCGGTCGAGTGTGATTTAGGAACAGCCCCTGCACGTTCTCTGTACACTTCCCCTTCCCATTTTCCCCTCTTCCCGTCCGTACACTATCGCCGCTGCTTCCTTTTCCCGCTTCCGCCGTGCCGCCACCTTGTTCTCCGCGCTGGTTTTTGCGCTAATTAGAATACGTCTGGAGATCCGAGTTCCACGGTTCCACGCCGGCCGCTTACCCGGCAGACGGGGGCACCGAGTTACAAGCGGAACCGAAAACTTTCGACCGCAAAATCGCGCTGCATATTCATCGGGTAATACGATTTCACATAGTTTCGAGGCAGCACCGGCTGGCGGGGAGGCCGTGGCGCGGCGCTTTCACGCGCTCTAACCTCGCGGATAAATTCAGCCTGGGACAAACCTTCGCTTCAATCCGCCGCGCGCCTCTATTCACCGGCCAAACTTTTTTTCTGGGACGCTGCATACATTCTGCCGGATTCCGACTTCGCTTTGACGAGGATTGCCCACACCGGTGGCCGGAGCGCGCGGATCATACCCCGAGAGCTGCTTCTCGGCCGCATTTGAAAGGGTAACGATCCAACGGGGCTATCGAAAAAGTTAGCCGCTCTGTTTGGACTTCTTGCTGCGGAGAGGAGAGAACGATCGACGACGACTGTGTGTCTCTGTCGATGTCTCTGTCTGTGCCTGGTCCGCTGGCCTTTTCGATTCGCTCTCGGTGTCTCTCGTTCGTTCGGTTTCGAGCGATGATCAAACGACGACCAAAGGAAACTTTCTTAACCCCGTGGCCTCGGCAACGAGTTCCGATATACCGTCTCGTCGTTTCCTTTTGCTTTTCTCCCGGCTTTTTAAAACGCAAGCGACGGTTTTAATGCGCCGAGTCGATTATATTTTATACGTCACGAAAAGCGACAACCGTACCGTGTTCTTCCGTTTTTAAAATTCGGGAAATCGAATTGGTCTGCGAAGCGTTCGTATATGCATTAACGATCGAACATGAAAACCTCGAAACGTGAATCTACACGATGCATGTTTTTTTTTTCTTTGTCAAATTTAAATATGAATTCCAATGACGTCTAGATTGTAAATATTTCGTCGAAAGGCAATGTACTTTAGATATTTCAAAATTTACAGAAGAAACGTAAACGTCTACGCTGCGGTGATGCCTCAGAATGCAGGAAATTCTCATTCGAGGTTTTTTCATCCGATCGTGTCATAAAATGCATGTTAGACACTGAATATTAAAGGATATTGCGAGCGAGAGTGTATATACATTGCATAGTAGTAATACGCGAATAGAAATACGAAATAATCCGAAATAACGAGCTATGTATTTAAATATCTAAAGACTTTTTACATCTAAAAAGATCCAACAGAACGTATGAGTTAATTACACGGGGATTTATGTTGTATTTTCATTCATTCTGCCGAATATACAGAATTTTTGAAGAATTCTTTACAAGTTACTCGTTATCGTACAATAGTTAGTGTATGCGTATTACACTACTGAATTCTAATGGATTTTCCCCCTAAAAGACTTTATTATTCTTTGCACAATAATAATTTTAATTTCCCAGATTGATATCTGTGAGATTGCCTTTTCAAACTATTTGTTAGTATCTTAGCGAATAAGTGTAATAAGTTCATATTTATGTACGTGCGTTGAAAAGTACCTAAAATTCATCGATCAGAAATGTAATGCGTTATATTTCGACAATATCATTCGCACATTCAACGGAAAAAGATTTTTAATCAAAATATCTTGAATTAATTTATCAATTTTAATTTTAAATTATTATCATGAATTCATTGATGTGTCGTATTAATGTAATTCATCAATCAGGAATGTAATTCGCATACGTCATATTTCAATAATATCATTTACAAATTCGACGAAGAATATAAATTTTTAAATTGAAATATTTCGAATTAATTTATCAATATCTATCGAATACGTACCGACGAGATGAAAAATGTACTATATTCTGAGCAGCGTGTCTCTTCATTAACCAAATAATATCTAATTTTGTTCAAACTCTGTTCGTTTCTGGTTGTTTGCGAATAGAACATTCGTTTCCCCTTTCAATTTGTAATCACTTTCATCATACGTGCAATCTCTCCGAAACGAATCTATTTCAAAGGAAAGACAATTCGAAAGCGACGTTGTAATCCAAAAGAACGAGTCGAGTTAAAGAAACTATTACCTAAACAAGACCAAGCGGACCAATCGGGACCAAGAATCCATTCGAGACCAAAAAGCCATTCGCTCGTGTTGTTAATTCACGTTTGCCACGGTTTAATTGCGATCTCGCGCGATTAACGAACCTTCACGGTCGAGCATTCACGAAACATTTCCCCGTTCATCCACCCATCCATCCGTCTATCCCCAAGGCGTTGAAATGAAATTTTAATTACTCGGTTTACGTGGCCGATCCTTAATAGACGCGACGATGCGTTTTCGTTTCCCATAAGCATTTTCCACGGAGCCGTGGTATAAAACAGACGACGCCGGATGCTACGTGGTTTAATTTCCCCGTCAGAGATGAAACCAAAGGATCGCGGGGAGCAGGCTCTTTTCAACCTCTACGCGCCACTGTAGCAGTCGGCTGCTTTAACCCGCGGATTAACCCATAACCAGTTAACGTGTAACACCGAAAGGGGTCACGTCGTCTCTCTCCCTCTCTCTCTCTCTCTCTTTCTCTCTCTCTTGTACCGCACTGGCCACAAATTACTAGTTAATCAAGCGATCCGAGCTGGCGAAGGAACATTTTTATTTTCATGATGTATCACGTACGTCGTTCCATTTTCGTTTAATCGGAATGGAGGCGATGTGTCTGAAAACGCGCCATTATAATCAGAACGAAAAACCTCGATTTTTCTACGACCGTCGTTATTGAGCATCGATTAATTTCGAGGACACATGCATTTGCATGTACGGTGACGTTGCTTCACGTCTAGCTAGTAATTAGTAATATTATTAATTCGAAATAATTACGTACATAATCCGAATTAAATATATGTTTCTACATCTTTTGCTATTGGACGGGGATCGATTTCGTATTTGCGGATGACCGGTGATCGGGTCAGATTTAATCGAGCACATTATTGACCGAGTTATATGACTAAATTCCTTCCATTTATATTTATATTAGAGAACACTAACCTTTATATTGGATCTGTCTTTCGTTGAATATTTTAGCTTCGTACTTCGTTACTGTAGTATTATTGAAGAGAAATGTATTTTCCTTGTTTCATGATTGCTCACTTCTTTCTTTTAGAAATATTTTCCCTTTGTTCTAATATACAAGAAAGAAGCATATTTATAAATATCATTACATTTATCTTGATATGTTAAATGCGTGACTTTTTCATTCTCAAATTTTCCTACGTACTTTTATTAAATTAACGTAATAGTAGATATCTACGTTATTCTAATAACATAATCTAACAATTCATCAAAAGGATATATTTTTATTAGTGCATCTTATAATTGAACAATTAACCTTATTATTATATTTATCATACGATTGCATAACTTTCTTCATTCTCAAAATTCTCTACTTTTGTATTATAGATTTTCTCCTTTTATTAAATTAACGTAGATACCTAATAACGTAACAATTCGTCGAAAAGAATATTATATATACATTATTTTTCTTCGACACTCAAATTAACCCCCATCACCGCCGTGCTAGGATCAAACAGCACGCAATTACGATCGCGAGTAAGCGTCACCGCATATTTTTAATTAAAGTGACAGATTCACTTTCCCTGCTCCGCCATCTGTTACTTGCCTCGAAACGATATTCGCGGCTCGAACTCGCGACGTTACGCCGAAACTATTACGTATTCGCAATGCAAAATACGCCGCGCTACAATGAACAAAGATGCCGCGACTTCGCTCGCCCCCGGTTTCTCTGTTTCACCCTCGGATTCACCGGCATTGGCTTCCGTGTCACGAGGTTGAGGGAGGGCGATCTGCATTTTTCAATTTCCCGCCGGTCGATATCCCTCCCTGCATCAAATAAATTCACCGGAAGACGTGAAATACGCGCGCGCGCGCTTGGCCATTGCCTCTTTCTCCACGCGGCCGGAAACGAACTTTTAAATCATCAACGAAACACGTAACGTGACGTTAAACACACCGGCTCTCTCGAGTTATTTCGTACAGATAAAGCAATTAATTAAAAAGTTTTATGCGGCCCGGTTGCTTTCGGAAAGCAAAAGGGAAACGAAGAGATACGCGCGAAGAGAATTATACAGATTCGTTGCCGGCGTATATCTTGCGAAACGCGCTGCACCATCCGCCAATTCGATAAATTTCGTTGTTATATTTAAAAGATAACGCGGCATGTTTAATTCATTTGTAGATTGCTGCCCTCTTATGAAATTTCCGGGGAGAAACTCTTCGACCCTGCCGGGCTCAACCTTCGGTCGAATTCCAGGGCACGCGTGTTTCAACCGAACCCGCGTAAAAAAATCGACTTCATTTACAACGTTTCGTACTTTCTTTTCCTTTTTTCGTCCTTTCTCTCCTCCCCCCCCCTTTTTCGTTAATTTTGGAGAGTTCGAGGATGAAATATCTCCGGCCGGTCGGACGGTTCCAATGAAATATCCACGAAACGTGTTTTACACTCCTCGTGGACGTTCGCGTACTATTTCTGACGAATCACCACGGAACAGAGGATTTTCTCTCTCTCTCTCTCTTTCTTTCTCTCTTCCTTCTTTCCTTTTTTTTTCTTCTTCTTCTTTGCTTTCTCGTCTACCTACCTTCGGTTACAGACGGACTTCGTTGTCAAGCCGAACAGAAAGTTTCTACGGAGTTCAAATGGTATTAATATTCATGGCCCCGGCCATTATTAGTCTCGCGGGAGATTTCAGTTCAATTTATTCTCATGCGCGTTTTAAAATCTGATTGAACCGGCCGGGGAGCGATTCGTCTGACAAAGCCCTCGCAGATTACTCAATGGAGATTCGTATTTTTAATGGAAGAGAAACGAGTCGCAGAAAGTAGTGCTATTTATCAAGGACTTCCTCCTTTCTGCCGTACGATTTCCTTTGATCTTCTCCACGTTGTTCTTTTAATTCTTACTTGTAATCCCTTGCTACGAGTGCGCGTATTTACATACTGCGTTTGAATTCGCCGCGACGTCGACGGGACTAACGAAAATTATCGAATTGAATCGATCGGGACGGTGTTGTCAAATTTTTATGTCAACCCTTTTTATGTCCGTCTCTCATTTTTTCCGACTTAATTCGATTGGTATTCAATAATCGCAAACGATTGTTGAAAAATTAATATCCGTAATGAGAAGTATGGTTAAATTTGCAGATTCTTTTATTAGCGACAAGTAGTTCAAATCTGCATTTAATTGTGAGAGTCATTCGAATTTTATCACTCACTGTAGAACTGTCCAATTTCACATCGTGATTTTACAATCTTCTCTGGTTTCGTCTGATACTATGAATATTTATCTTGAATGTTCACTTGTTGCAACTCTGATAGTTTATAGGCGTCTTCGATAAAAGGTAATAAACAATTGCAGCAGTATGATAATCAAGAAGTCATGTACAGATGTTATTTGCAATTCTGGAGGCATATATGTTATAAAAATAGATGTTGCAGCGTTGTAATATTGTAACTACTACTTATGTCGCATTTTATACGAAAAATCAGTGTCAAATTGATCCAAGAAACGAACGAAAGCTACATGTATATAAATCTAATAAAATTATCGAATTTCATTAGCATACTATTACATATTAATCATCGAATCATGTTACTATATTACATGTTGACTTAAGCTTTATATATATTCATTTATTCATATATCTGAAACGATATTGTACATATTTGATCATTTTTGACCATTTACGTCAAATGAAAAGAAAACATTCGCACCAAATATAGTTACATAATGACATTTATTAATTAATTTAATTACAGTATTACGATATGAAGTGATACAACGGTTCAATACTTCAGTTGTAGTAATTATAGCAATTAAATAATTAAATTCTGCATAACGATGATCTTTGATCACGAAGATTTACCTAAACACAGATACTTGCTATGGGCAAATCATTTCAATCTCTTCGGAATGTTCGCCAACAACAAAGATAAAATTCATGTTGTTCAGAAACAATGAAGGTCAATAAGAAGTTTCTACAGTTACAACTGCAATTTCACCAGACTCCGATAAATATAGAATTCTTTGTTGTATTCTTTTCAGAGAAGATATTACAAATTTGCTTCTCCCACGAGGATGAGATCCGTTTCGCAAACCGAGATCGCTCGGTTTGTTAATTGAACCGTTAATCGATCCAACTGGAACCTAAAATCAGTCTTCAATCCGTATGATTTTGCAAACATTGGAATCGTAGGGTAATAAACACGCGAGCTGTCGCAGTGTATTCCATTAATTTGCAAACGCGGCGAATGCTCTCCCGTTTCGTCCGGCCGACGCGTGCGGATTTCCGAGCAGATCCGCAGCGGAATTGACGCGTAACCACGTAAAACCGACGTCGTGCAACGAATCGATAATTAATCAGCCGGCATCTGGCCAATTATACCTGCGAATCGAGGAGCCCAGCGTATCCGTGCGCTCGACATCGATTCACCAAGAATCGTTGTTATGCGCTCCGGGGCTTCCTTACCAGCGGCAGTGCAATCACCAGGAATGGCCTTAAATCCATTTCGAATCCGGATCAAGTTCGATATCCAAGCTCAATTTCCTCGGTTTCGTTACTCGCTATACACTCGGAAGGTAAAAATGTTTCGATCGGTATATGCGCGATCCATTCGTTTTATACAGTTCAATCTATATAACGTATACGTTATTAAGTTCAATCTACGCATTTTATTGTACAGGTCAATACGTGTACAATGTGATATACACACATCATAAAATAGATACAATCCGTATACATAAGATGTATTGTTTTGAATAAATAAATGAAACTTTATTAAGTTGTAATATATTTCGCTAGATTCAATGTACGCGTTTTCTACAAGTAAAAACTTCTTTGCTACACGTCTTCGTCATATTGATTCTCCATTATTAATCATCCTGTCTCTATCCAGCAATGTTCGTGTCCGCGTGTAAGTTTTTTCATTTCTGCGAGTATTCGTAAAAACTGTTGCGATTAGATTCCAACGCCGTTCGAGACACTTATAAAAAGAGTTCGAATCGAAGAGCTGGAGGTTCGAGGCTACTTGAGAGGTACTCGAAGTCTCGTCTCCAATAATCACCATAAAACCATGATCACAGCTGACGCTGTTCGTGTCACCGCCCCCACGGCCCGTTCGCCGTAATAAAGATGTCGTTGATCCTCGTGCCGATTTTTCGTGCCCTAGCGAGGTGGAAAAAACCGAGGGGACATTTTTCAATTTCACCGCGGCGACAGCTGGCTTTAGTCCTCGGTTGGCTTGCGACTCGCGATGGTCATCACCGAACAACGACGTCGAAAACTTTCCCCCGATCGCGGAACTTCCGTCTAGCTGCAAACTTTCCTAATTCCAGTCGCCGGACTACTGCTCGAGAAAGAAAGAGAAATATGGATGAACAGATAGATAGATAGATAGATAGATAGATAGACAGATAGATAGACAGACAGAGAGGAGAGAGAGAGAGAGAGAACATCCGACAAACATAGCTAAGAACAACGATAGAGAAACGTTCGATCGTTCGTCCGAATTTAAGATCCGCAACCTGCTCGTTTTGAACAACGATCACTATGTATTAACAATTAATTATGTATTGCAACAATGACGATTACGATGGAATGCAACATTAATGCAATTGTCTCCCGTAATCCTAGTCTTCATCTTTCTATATTTAAATTACAGCGAAATCAATGCATTCGAACGAATGCTGTGGAAATTCAAAGTCTTCGACAGAAAATGGCGAGTTTCTGCGCTACTCGGAGAGAACCAAACGAACAATCTACTGTCTGATTTCATCGGTGACTAATCAACTGCGAAACGTGGCAATCGTTCGAACGAAAATTGAAGCAAATTTGAAGGAGAGAGAAAAACACAATGTCGTGCGGCGGTGGATTGATGATAAAAAACGAGACTCGTACGGGACGATGATCGAAGGATTTGAAAAGAGAAAAATAAAATTATAGCGTGGGTACTTCTATTATAAACCGCAATCACATCTTAATTTTGTTAAGTGTCCGGTGATTCATGCACGAGACCGTACCTATGTACACACGTACGTGCACGCGGAGAGACATATTGAAAGGCGTGTGTATGTGTGTATGTGTGTATGTGTTCGTGAGAGGACACACACGAGGTCCAGGCATTTCCCAGTGATGGAAACAGTGCAATCCGTATACATATGCAATCAGCTACGTGGCTCTAGGGACATTCGTGCCGAATTACGCGATTTATACGGGGATGTTTCACCTTTCGTCGTTTAACTTCGAGTGAAAAGACACTCTTTTTTTTTAAGGGTAGAAGGGAAGAAGAAGTGGATAATTAACCGTTCTTCCGATTTCTAGACGACGACAGCGACAGCAAGAAGGATTATCGAGATTATCGATTTACTATCGAGAACCGATATCCATTTTCAAGTTATTAGTTGCGACTTAGAGAGCTGTAATCTCGAACGTCAGAAATCAACGTTATCACGAGTTCAAGTGTCTTTGATTTTGCGACTTTATAATAATTTTTAGTATTCATCGTTTCACGATATCGCGAACTCATTATTTCTCTTCGGCAAAATAAAATGATTCATTCTGGAAAGTAATTTCGTGTTTTCTTATTATCGTGTATCGAAATAAATGTAAAAGCCAGGAAATTTTAATTAGCCAGTGGAAGCACGCGAAAAAATACTGGCGAAATTAACAGCCTCAACTGCGCACGGTACCATTAATAAATCTTCCATCCCCGATTTTCTAGAAAATTAAGTCAAATAAGAGTGAAAGAATTTTATTCTATATCTCTTTCGTTGTTTATTAATATAAGAGATCGTATCGATCTCACCCATTCCAATTTCAAAAAAAAAAAACTCACTCGACATCTGAGATTTTCAGCAGCACACAAATTAAATTATCATTTTTTTCCAAAAAGCAAATTTGCACTAAACATTTGCTATTTATTAGATTTAGAATATCATTGTTAATATCATCATGTTATAGCTGGTATATATAGTTGGCATCCAGCTCTAACGGCGCACAAATTATTATTGTTATTGTTTACCTTTTACATTAAATCATCATTCTTCTTTACAAAACGGACTTGCAGACAAATATTTGATATTTATTAGATCTAGAGTACCGTATGTGAATGTTGTTATCTGTTAAACATAAAACACGGGAATATCGTAATTCTACAACTGGATCGTTAGAGCAAATATTAGACAATCGTCAAACGATCGTTAAATCGCACGGAGCGTTAAAAAATAGCAACAATGATTCACGAACGGGTTCCATATACGTCTATAGTTATCATGCGCTTGTTTCTTATTTTTTTCCTTTTAGCGATGCGCGGTCGCGCCTCTCTCTCTCTCTCTCTCTCGCATCTCTCTCGCTCGCTCGCTCGGCCGTGCACAGGCTTACACGCGAGTTACGGTTCTCTCATAGGTAAATTGGCTATCTATCAGTGACACGCTCCGCCGTGCGCGGCGAATCGATCAAATCGGTTATAATGCATACGCGATCAGAACACGAGGGGCGCGTGCGCGCTGCTAAAATTGAAACGCGATTCATCGACGCTCGAGGTGACGCTCGTGTTCTCCTTGCCGCGTTTAATTCAATCGGCCGGGCCAGGTGGCCGAGAATTGTCAATCGAATCGACGAGAATCGGCCAATCGCGACACGGTGACACGCGATCGCCGGCCGTGTACCGTAATTTTTCTACCGATCGACGATCAACTAGGGGGCCGTCAACCTCGCCTCGTTATTCCCTCGGGACAAACCACGTCTTGCGTTGCACACGATCAGAGGACGGCTATATATCGCTATATATCGAACGTCGATCGCTAGTTCAAGTATTCGGGATTTTCAATTATACACGGTGTCTCGCCCGATGTTCGATCGCTTTGATTTACGTGATTGTTACGACTGCGCGCAGCGGGGAAACGCTGTAACGATAGACGAATGATTCCGAGGTATGCATATTTTGATGTTGTTCATTTTTTTTTTTTTTTTAGAAGAGACTTACAAAGGTTCATTTTGGATGGAATCACTTTGGATGCTTTGAAACGCATCGATCGATGTTATTTATAAGAATGTATCGATCCGATATTTTTTTTAACAATTCTAAGCTATCGTACGAAAGACAAGGAAATATTAAACTGGGTATTCGTGTGCTTACTGTTGTAAGCCCTATCAAAATATTTTACAGACGATGTAAGTTTTTTTTTTGTAAAGAATGTTAAGCTGCATCGATTAATGCATTAGAAAATGCATGATCCGACTTTGCAAAAGAAAGTGGGAAAGTTCGTTGAAAATGAAAGAAATTGTTAAAATATATACATCTCGAAACCATTTATCTTTCATCGTAACATTTATCGCTGCGAGTTATGATAATACAAATCACGATACT
The DNA here is from genome assembly GCA_032399595.1 of Tetragonula carbonaria. Classification (NCBI taxonomy): domain Eukaryota; kingdom Metazoa; phylum Arthropoda; class Insecta; order Hymenoptera; family Apidae; genus Tetragonula; species Tetragonula carbonaria. The sequence continues at coordinate 14,797,046 of JAUCRC010000003.1, forward strand.
CTCATTGCTAATCTAGTATCACTGAGTTATTGAAAAATCAACGTGTGACAGTTCAAGTTAAGTTTTTACTTTTTAGAAATGAAGTGAATTTTTTACCGATATCTCTTCAGATTAATCCACGACTTTATTATTAATGACTTCTCATGTAAAATAGGAAATAAAGTTGGAATAGGAAATATCTGAAGTTTTTAGTAACGTAATGTAAATGATTATGGTCGTAGCCCGACGATACTATTCGGGGGAAAGAGAACCATAGAAATAAAAGGTCTCGCTGTTAAAACGAATGAAATACAAAAGAGATTGATTTAAATATCAGATTGTTCCGGAGAGTTCGAGCAGTGTTCCTGACAGTCGATATATTCCGTTGTGTATTTCGTGGAATTGGAAGAGGATTATTTATTGCAAACTTCTGTCAAATAACGAAACGTTGAACTTCGGTATGATAAAGAGGGCTCCGGGTCGGATAGTAAATTCACAGCTTAGCGAAAAATATCCAGAACCGAAAGGAACAGCGTTGAACTCGATGAAATATCGACTCTGTGCCGCTTTCAATCCTTAAACACTACAGGCACAGAGTGGTCTCGCAGATCTAATTTCTCAATTTTCATTCTCGCCATGCGATATTTTATACTTTTTTTATTTAATACTTTTCAACGTATCTGCCATTGTTCAATTGCGCTTGGAATTTTCTTATTATTAATATATGAAGTTTTATACAAATATATTAGAAATTGTACAGTGTTATGTTATATTATCACTATATTTAATATATGATGATATTACAGTATTGTAGCACGAATTAATTAATCAATTACATAGTATAAAAAAATACAAAATTCGTATATCAATATATTACTCTTGATCAGTACTTAGAATGACAGACAAGGAATAAAATCAAAATTATCTACATTTCTTTGGATAATTGATATGAATAATGTATAAGAATGTACATACTAGACACTTCTTTATCAATGATAATCATCTGTTCATCGCGCTTGTAGAATGTAATTTCAATTTTTTGTAAAATATCATTTGGCAACGCTGCATTGTATTTCCCATGCGAGTGATTAATTTCTATTTTAATTAAACGAAGCAGAAAGATGTTGCAAAAGATTATTTCTTTTTTTTTTTTTTGTCATCAGTAGTATTTCATGGTGATTCATGTTTGTCCTAACAATATGCATATCCAGATTTTGTGCTTCATAAACAAAAATAAGCAAATAAATGTTTGATACGGCGATGTACACGTCACTGATGACAAGTTTAAGAAATCTATACAGAATTTGGCATGAAATTGAAGTCACAAAGTGAAAATTTCAAAAATAAGATGCAGCTGCGCAGCCATCGCTGAAAATTAGAACAATACAACTCAAACGGTACTGAAAGAATTAAACTTTCTCCAGCACGTACCGTGGTGCTTAATTTTTCTGAAATTGCAGAGCTCTTCGAAAGTTAGAAGTTTCCCAAACAAGCAAACGGAATATTCCAGCGCGCGAGAAGCCGCGAGAAGCGGAAACGCGGCTCTCAATTACCCAGCGGGCAGCTTTAATATTCGGGCTTAGGTTCGTTCGTGGCCTATGTCGCGGCAGAGAAACTGAATTGCAAATGACGGTCGCCGGACATCGGGACCGTTTGCGTAACTGTCGAACCGTGCAACCTGGCTGATCAACCCTTTCTCGGACCGTTTCAAGACTTCAAGTCTCGCGGATCGCAAACACGAGGACACGCGCGCAAGGGGTTATGGTTGTCCGAGGTAAACACCTCCTGGCGCGAACTTGGCACAGACGCTTCTGATGTTTTAGCCCTTTCAAGGTTTCAGTGTATCTCGAAGCGACGCCGTCCGAGTGCTTCTCCACTTCAGGCTCGTTGCTTCGCGATGTGCAACTCTTCAAGCTTTTTTTTGTCAGTCGACGACGCACGAAAGGAGAGACGATAGATACCAACAGTAAGATACTTCGAACTGCTTTGAATTTCTATGTACGGTGGCTCATGAAAGTATTCGACGTTTTTTAACACTAGGTTGACATATACCTATTTCTATCAAAAGTATCAAAATGACCCCTTTCGGTATTTAAATATTTAGAAGAAGTATAAATTGACCTATCTATTATGAAGTTAAAGTAGAAAAAAACGAACTTAAATAAAATTACATCAGTTATAACAATTAGTTTTTATTATTATTTTTTACTTTCGATGTTTTAACGTAAAGCATTTTTTACAAATTGCAATTTCTTTTTTCCGTACATACTCCACAAATATATCTTTGGCAACTGCCACAGATAACTTGAGTTTTATTTTCATTGCAAAGGTCTTCGTGGAAATATAAAACTGTGTCTTGAAACTGATCGTGATCGTGTCAAACGATTCTGAAAATGCACGCAGAACATCAAGCATACATTCTCGCGGACATTATGAAATTTTTAAATAGTCAATCATTCACCGCATCGATCCATTAGAATCGTCCAAACAACTTTTCCAATCAATTTATGTTATTAAATTCTCTCCTTTACACTCTTTAAGGATTTACATAATAATTTTATGAGATTCAAAAGAATCGAAAGATGTATAGAATCATCTAAGATGATAAATTATCGCTTGCCCCTTAATAAATTGCGCAATTGAGTCTCGTCATTCCAGTGTCAGTGATAGAGATTTAAAAATTTCAGGGCAACCAGGATGGACAGAACTCGCGAACCTTAGGACTTAACGAAACTTTCAGGAATCTTAAGCTTCGAATCTTAGTAATTCGAATGTATCGTCAAGTATGCAAGTACGTATGTTTTATTCAGTCTCGCAGCCAAGAGCTCTAACTTCAGCATCTGCAACCGGTCTTCGATCTTTTCGTTCCATCTTTCGCTTACTCTTTGTACACATCTTCCACTCCAACACCTCTTTCACAGTCTCCAGTTAAATATTCCAAATTAGTCAAATACATAAATAGTGGAATACAAAATTCAAAATCGACGCGAATATAAATTCGAATCGATTCGAAATGTCTACTCTATGCGTAGGCTAGAGAACAGGCTTAAAGAACGAATATTCTTAATTTAATCAAGATAAATAAAAGATAAATAAACGATTGAAGATCAATTTCGCAGAGACACCTCGATCTAATCAATTTCATTGTATCGGGCTGAATTAGCACGGCGTTCGACTTCGATTGCAGCAAGACAAGAAAGAACAAAGAGGAGAAAAGAAAGAAAGAAAGAGAAAGGAGAAAATCGAGGAAGAAAACGAGGTGAAACTTCGAGAACAGAGTGAAATAATTAAACACACCCACTGTTGGCGAGTTGCTGCCGCCGTTGCTTTTGCATTCCGTTTCATTTGCAGAGATTAAACGAGAGCACGATTGCCTATCCGCGTGCACGTAGATATTGAAGGCGATCGCCAGCCAGGTCGAAGTATTTCTACGATCGGCAAGTTTTCCAGCTGAGTACGTTTCACTAGCAACTTTCGCGTTTTCTCGTTGCGCGACTCAAAATGTCGCTTCTTCATCCTCCTTGCGCGAACGAAAATTTTACCTTTCCCGCGCTTCATTCACGAAACTATAATTTCGAGCGACAGCGGCTGCAAATTCTCGTTCTAGAAAATAGCGCAGAATTGCACGCGTGAATGTGTGTCGCACGAAAATATGCAAAACGTTTGTATTACGCGATGGGATCTTCCATCGAGTTCTATTTTTTTCAATCTGTGATGAAAGTCCATCGAAATACTAGAAATTCCAACAAGACGGTTGAAAATGAAAAATTGAAATTTAGAAATAATTAATATAACAAAGGAGACACGATTTGGGATTTACGTTTGAATCAACAAGATTGCGGAAATTTGCGCAGATCATCGGCAAGTAAAGAATTAAAATCCACGAGAAAAGCGAGTATCTCAAATATTTTACATATTTTTACATACACACGAAAATTCGCAACAAGCACGCCGACCGTGAGAGCAGAACGGAGAATCGAAATTTCGAAAACAAGCGCGAAAGTGAAAGTGAAATTCCCTCTCGAAGAGGGAGACGAAACGTGTCCAAAAGGATACAAAGAAATAAAAGAAACCAAACTAAACCGAGGAATTAAAACGAGTCAAAGGAATACGACAGCTTTCGTCGAGTTTTCTACGAAAAAAAACATTATACGTAAGAAAAAAAAAAAAAAGAAATCCGCGCGGTCTACGAGATGGGCTTCAACGAGCGGGGGGATAAAGCGGAAAACCGAAGTTTGAAAATAACGAAACCACGACGACGAGACGTGGAAAAGTGAGCGAACAAAGAACTCGGGGGCAGAGGAAAGAGAGGCGAGTTCGCGACGTTCTTGGGTTCACGCACGTTGCGTACTGGGCGATGCTAATACACTGTTAGGCGAACAACACCCTACGCGTACGTTGGTAATAATCCAGCCCTTACTTACGACGCAGTTCCGAGTGTCTCTTACCTACCGTAACCATAAACGAACCCCTTTACCCGCGAGCGCAAAGCTCCTCGCCAACTTGCGAATTTCCCCGCCGGAAACCACTAGCAAAGAAACTCCCCCCACCCCCCCGGTGCCCGCGAGAGGAACAGGCAAAGCGAGAACGAGTGCGCTGATTAGGATTCAGAAAAAGGCGAAGAAGTTTATTACCAACGTCCAACGTTCGGAATTTCACGTTTTCTTCAGTCTCTCTCGGCTAAAACTTGATGCGTTTTGATGCAAGTGGAGACGTTTGAAACGTTTCAAGTTTCGAAGTTTCTTTATATCCTCATAATATTTAAAAGTGCTTTGCATATATATATATATATATATATAATATTTTAAAATATTTATTTATAACTTAGTATTACACTACATTTAACTTTACACATACGAAAATTCCTCGTGCAGCTTAAAAAGACATGTAAAGTCGCTGAAAGATGGCTCGAAAATGCTCATAAATACATTCTTGCTTGTATTATTGTACTATTGCATTATTATTACTATTGTTGTTGTTGTTGTTATACTATTATTGTAGTATTTTATTACTATATATTTGTTAAATTACTATAAATTAATATAATAATGTAGTAAACATAATATACAAGAGCATTTCTTATGCGAGCTTCTATTTTTCGAATACCTTACTTAACATTTTATTTCATATTTTTATAATAAATTGTAGTATTATTTTATATTTTTATATTTTTATAATATGTCATAGTATTCAGATGCACGTATTATTATAATAGAATGTCTATTAATACGTATAGTAAGATTATTTATTATGCTACTAGTAGACGTTTTATTGTAATAAGATATTTGAAAAATAAATAAACATTCACATAAGGTTCTAGTTAAATTAGTTGCTCTTCCCAATGTTTGTAGCATGTTAAATTTCACGAAAATTTAATAAAGGTGCCGTTAGCTTAACTTAACATTCTGAATCTAATGGAAATCAATGCATTACATTATATTTTCATCTTCGAAGAAGATGCTTTCCTTTTACGAAATATTAACGGAGTGTTGTTGCAACGTCTACGAAATAAATATTTCCGACGTAAAGTGCAATTTTGCATTTCCTTGCGCGAGTGTATCTACTTAACGAGCTCGATTCACTGTTTCCACGCCAAACAATATACTCGAATCACACCAATTAGTCAGGAATATATATATATATATATATATATATAGGTAATTAAACAATGTGAAATGAGCGAGGAATATTTGAAAATATACATAATTTACATTTACAGCCGTTCGTGATTTACACGAATCGTGCAAAACGAAACTTCATCTTTTGTATTTCTCTGAGAAACAACAGTATCGTAATAACTTTGACCTTCAAATATAGTTAATTGAAATATTACAACGAAATAATAATATTGGGGACGAGATATCTGTTCACTAGATAGAAGGTTATTTCTCGGATTTCTGAAATCTCGGACACGCTCGAAGTTCAAATTTCAAATTTCTTTCAATTCGAGCTTCAAATTTCTTTCTTTGATTTTTCTCTCATCCAGCATACGTAAACACCTGCGAGTGGTTGTATCTCGTGATTTTAAGCTCGCGGCACGAATACGTAGCAGCTCGTTCAAAAATGGATAAAAAATTACGGCGGAAGATGGGAACAGACGGTGTTAACACCGAGCTTTCAACGCGCCGCCGCAAAAAGCATCGCCCGGCGCTTTGAAATATCCAAAATTGCATTTATCTTCGTTACTCCGAATTAGCAAACCTGAAATTTCACGTCGCGTTTTCTCGAAAACGATCGCTCGAAATTAACGCGCGAGACCACGCGAATTGTCGGTGGGAAAATGCAAATGACTGGATTAAACGATTTACTCCGAAGTTCTGACGTCTCGGCTACGATCGTTTTCCTCAACTCGTCGAGGAACTTTTGCAAATTGACAATTTTTCACTTTCTCTGACGTGTTAATTCTCCTTTCGTTGCTGCGAATAATTTCGCAACTAGTATTCTTCTTGTCTAGGGGAGTGCTAAACGTATCTCCTTTCGTACTACATAACCTAAACCTAACCTATGAACCTATAAACTTAACCTTGTAAGATTACTTGTTATAAATAATCTTACAACTTCAATTTTTTTTTTTATAAAATTCTGTTACATACAACTATTACATCATATTCCATTGTATAACTTTTTTTTTTATATATTCATAACCTAAATCTAACCTATGAACCTATAAACCTAACCTTGTAAGATTACTAGTTTCTCTATACGGTAGGTAAAAAGACTGCGAAGCCTTAAAAGAAAAAAAAAATAAACAAAGTTATTTAAAAAATTATTTTTAATTTCGACGTTAATATCAAGAGAGTTAAAACTAATTTTCAGTCGTTTTTTAATTTTAGTTTTATTACAAAAGAACGAGATCATAATATATGTATGTATTACAAACTATAAAAAGGATATATGTTAGGATATATTCTATGATATTCAAACTATAAAAGGAATATATGTTAGGATGTTCGAATTATTTAAAATTCAAATTATCTAAAAATTATTTAATAGTGAAGTTCTGTGTGGTATACTTCAAAGCAAGTATGTACGAACTTTGCGAATTTTCTTTTGCGATGTGCCTCCTTTTTCTTATGTTCATAAAAATATTAAGGTATCGAAAACTTACAAACCCAGAAATGCTCTGTTTGAAGAAGAACTTTTCAAATAAATATCCTTTTTTCTAATTCCTGCACTCTTTAGCCGCTACTTCTATCTGACTAATACTATAGTTAAACAGCAGAACGCAGCGAGCATGCGCCGGCGGGTGACTATAGTCACCCATACTACTAATGAAAGGGTTAAGGATTTCCAAAATCGTCTCGTCCGAAAGTCGTCGCATGATGACAAATTTACCGGATACTCCGAAATATTATTCCTATGAATCTGTAGCATTCGTATCATCGACCCTTGTGGTAACAAGGATTAAAGCTTCAACCACGACACCCTGTAGAAAATGAAGCGAGAGTAGAAGCCAGCGCTTGCGTTTTCCACCGCGATAGCACTTTTTCCTAAGACGTTTCTCCCCCCGTCTGTGAAAACTTCGATTATTCGTGACGATTCGTCTTCGGGGACCAAATTCCCCCGTTTTCAGTATAATTTGATACAACTCCTCGGCTGGCTGAGATACCCACCGCGAGCCGATCAATACGATCTGATGAATAATTTTATAACACTCTTGCAGGAGGGGGGCGACGAGACGCTGCGTATCTCCTCGTCGGAATGACAATTGATCGCGGCGAGACGATGTTCGCCGAGACAGGTATCCGTGCCAAGTTATACGTCAGGATAGTTGGAATTTTCATGGGGAGACGTCTTTGCCCGCCGAATAAAGCCGCGTCCCGCGTGTGTGTTCGCGCCGCGACTCTACGAAGTAGGTACGATAGTAGGTATATCGCTTATCGAGCTGGGAAAGAGTTTATCCAGCCTTTGTAACTGAAGTGAATTTTCTTCCCAAGATCAACCGCTAGTGTATACAGGGTGTCTTTGAAATCGATGGCATACAACCGGATAGGAGGTGGCTCTACATGAACAAATAAGTCGAAGGAGTAAATTTATTTGATTTAAGCTCTTGGCGCTGCTCTTAAAAGTCTGTGTCTAGATGACGATTATGCTCGTCGATATACAGAGTATCTGCAGCTACTGTAAAATTGAATCAAGTTATAAGGAAATAACACTACAGTTTCTTTTTCTTGTTCTCTAAATTAATGATTTTATTGCTTCGTTTGATTGATATTAGTAATAGGTCGAGGTCTAGTCTCAAGATATTCTAAAATGTCTCAGACTCACAAATATGGTTCACTTTCCACAAAAGTAACAAATCGTAATTACTTCCCTCGCGTGGCTCTTCATAACTATACTTGTCATTCACAGTTAAGGCTTCGTTTTCGAGAAAACCGAGTTTGAGAATTTCTATCTGAATAATTTTATTCAGACTTGAATTTAATTAATTCTAGAAACCAAAAAAAAAGAAAAAATCAATAAAAGAGAATCATATACTATCATGCACTACAGTATCATAGAATTCTGTGTTCGGAAATAAGTGAAACATTTCTCTCACCTGCAGCTTCGTTTTCGAGAAAATGGGAAATGCCTCGGTACACTTGACAAACACTAAAACTCGATTTCCTTGAAAAAGAATCTCACTGTACGTTTCTCTCTATTATTCTCGCGCATAGAGTCATGTCTCGAATTAGCCAAATTCAAGCGTACACCTGGCCAAATTTACAAACTTCGATTTCCTCGAACACGTCAGAAATATATTATTTTTCAATTTTCTTTTTCTTTTCTTTTCAACCGTAGGATCTGCGCCACACTGATTTCACGGAAACACCCTGTGTGTCTAATATACACGCGTGATGGAAGCAGAGCCAGCGTTCGCAAATGGCGGAGGATACGTCCGGCGGTGCCGCGGGCATGCATCGTGGAAAGTTGACCCGATAAACTTGTCCCCTCGTTGTCAAATCCCATTTTCGATTACGCCGTTTGCCTTTCCGTTTAATAGTCTGAGAGATAGCGTCGCTGTCATTATACGCGGACGTTGCTGCCGTAATCGATAGGATCGGCGCTCGCGGTCACTCCGATTGTGCGGGTAATTTAAAGTTCGAAAAGAGATACAGCACGTACACCGTAACGCGTGTTTCTGTGATCTTCCGTGTATGTGTGTGTGTGTGTGTGTGTGTATGTGTGTGTGTATCTGATAGCACTTTCATTTCGATGCGTGTATGACTTTCGGTTTGCAACGTGCGACACGGTGAGATTACGTGTTCGCAATTACGCGATCGTGATACACTGTGTGTCTTTCCGAAAGAACGTATTTTGCCCCGACATTTAACGAAGTTACCGGAGTATTTCGAATGAAAAATTAGATTTGAACGACCTTTTACGAGACACGCAAATATATTATAAAATGTATCATAGATGTTCCTTGTACTTTCATTCCTTTCGTACGAGTTTTATACTCGAGTAGTGTTAAAATATGTTCACCCTTCAAGTGTTGAGAGACTGAAAAACTCGTAACACAGTAAGTGAAGAACATATAATTATATAATCAATTCAAAATATATTCGTTTATCAATACGTTCGATCACTATATTTTACTCTTTGAAGCTCTAGAAAGCAAACTAATCATTTTGTTACTGACTGTAAAATTACCTATACAAATAAATATTGACAATACATTAAAAATAATAATAATTGTATCAATATAAAATGAACATTAAAAAATGAAAGTCGTACAGATAAACGCTTGAAATAAGTAATTTATTTATCAAAGAGTCAACACTATTATCATTATACAGGGTGCTCTCAACATCCATAATGCAACCGAGAAAGGATACATGAAGAAGAAATGAGCTGAAAAGAAAATACGAAATTTTTTTCATACAAGAATTTAAGTATCGAGCGAATCAAGTTTGAAAATTTATCAAGTACGCGTGCCAAGGCAATTTTCAACGAAACATATTCAAAGTTAATCTCCTTGAAAATGAAGCTTTCAATGAGAAAACTTTGCCCTAAACGTTTTCTACTTATTTTTTCACGTAGACTGATCTCCCGTTAATTATTCTTTCCCGTTACGTTTATAACCTAGTCAGATTCCACAGTGTGCGTAGACGAATTTCCGAATTCGATTTCCTCGGAAACGAAAGCTTGCACGAAATGTTTTATTTCTTTTTTTATTTTCGACTTATTCTTTCTTAACTCGAAGGGAATGATGATTGCTGCTTCTTGATCAGCTGATAATATCTCTGACAGATATCTAATCACTGACAGACTGTTTTATTAACAATTCTTCCTCGATATATGTAATTAAGATATAAATTTCATTTTACGAGCAATATAGTTAATTTAAAATCATATAAAAGTTGCTTCTAAAAATTTCTCCTCTTTTGCCTTTATTTATTACGCTCATTACGAAATTCGTAGACTCTTGATTATTTGACGAGTACTCGAAGAGTTAACGAGCTAATCGTCGATACTATCGTACGAAAACAATGCCTGGCTCTCCTCCCACTCAGTTCCGAATCATTTTATCGATATAATACGCATACCCTAAATTTTCACGTGTAAACTTTATATTTGCATAATATTAAATTCCTACATACTTCCCCTACTAGCTTGTAGTGTGCCCCGTGTATTTTAGGCGAACGTTCAGCATCCGAAACGTTATTTTAACAAGCTTGTTATTAAGTTTAACAGCGTCAAAGTTTTTGCTGTCAATATAACGTTGAAACAGAATATATTATATATATATATAGATATAGAATATATATATATATATATATATATATATATATACGGGAGAAGGTGAAATAGTTTTGTCAACTCTCAGTTTAATGGCCGACATCTCTGCAATTATGACGTGTATATCATAATGAGTAATTTCAAGCCTCGTATCAAAGTTGTAATTACGAACATCGAATAATTCAGAGTAAACGTTGCCGCCACGGTGAAATTTAATTCGAGAGTGTCAAGTGTTTACTATGTTAGTGTTAGTTACGGCTGGATCTGCTTTATAACTGCTATCGATCCCACTAGTGAATCTCGACTAAAATATTCTTGCTATTTCGACGCTTTAACTTACCTCGACTGATTTCATTTTGCAAGTCTTTTTCAGTCAATTATGAAAGTCAATTGTTCTGTCACGTTTCGAGCGTTTAAAATAGAGAAAGATTGGAGAAAATAAAATACAGAAAGACGAAACTTTTATGGAATAATATACCGCAGGAATTAAAAATACGATCTCGTGCAAAATTTACAATCATTATATGTGTGCAACACAGCGAACAAAATTTGTCTTGATTACTAATAATAAAAAGAAAAACATAAAGAATAGAGTCTGTATTTTCCATAATCTCCAGTTGCGTGTAATTTTCATATTTTCATATTGCACAAAATCGCGAATAAAATTGAAATCAGAGGGAAAAAGGGATTCATTTATTCGATTATTTTTATTTACTGTCTCCCGCGACTTCGGAACTTCGAAACTTCGTTCAACGAAAAAGAAAAAAAAAAAATCTCCCGCTGTTTGAATACTCTGAAACTTTAATACAATGAAATAATGGACCGACTGAAATTAACAGAATGAATAGAACACGATTTCAACGTTGTTCGCGAGAAAGTGAAGAATCGACTGATAAATAAATTGTTTCGCTTTAAATATTTAAAATTTACAGATATATGTAAACTGTGATGGCTGACTGCAGAAAAACAACGCTCTCTGATTAATCCAATTATTGCTATTCATAATTTTTACAAGCAGTTGTCGTACAAATTCATAAAACGAAAAAAAATTCTCACTGAACTGTAATTATGTTATTTGCGGTCGTGGACGTAATCCCTGCAAGAAATTTTTAAACAACGTTCGTGCATAAATTCACAAGGTAAAAAGATTCTCGTTAAACTATAATTATGTTATTTATGGCTATGGCTAGATATAGTGGTATTTGACGAGATTGCACGTTTATTCGCGACAAGATTCAAATTATATCCGTTAAATCAATATCGCTCATTGATCAGAGCGCCTAACATATTGACCCTATAAATAGACGCTATATGTGCACGTTGAGCCACGAGTTATCGATATACCATGTGTATGTTTTCCTTGCCACTGTGAGCTTTGCGTCGTAATATCCCCTGTCGCTCTCAAAAATATGAAAACTCGAAATACGGAGTGTGAAATACGAGGTGCGACGAAAAAAAAAAAGATTCGCGCTCAAGGAATGACCGATTGAACAAACGATTCGATTTATCTGTTTACGATCTTCGACTTGTTTATTGAGATCAAACTGGTTGATCGTTTGATCGCTTGAAATCAAAGAACAAAGAGTTTTTGGAGAATTTTAGTATTAATAAACTAAAGGTTTGTCAGTGTGTTCCATAAATGAAAATAAGACTGAAGTGTCACGTAGCAAAAAGTCCATAGACGTTTCATTAAAAAGTTATAACTAGACAGCGGATGTTTATATTTTTAAAAAATGATATCTAGCTAAAAAGTTACTTTATCTGTTAACAAATGTTACAAAGAGTATTATACTTTTAATGTTTTATATTAAGTACACTGTGCATGCAATTTTATATCTGCAAATTTTCCATAAATTCCTAAATAAAGTCTAGTTAACAAAAACGTAAAGTGCGACAAATATCAATTTCAGACTGATGGATCCAGTCGAGAAGGATCAATCTTCTGATCATACATCATCAGACTCTACATCTTCGGATTTCTATTTACGGAAAGATATTCATTATTTTTAAAAGCCGAAATTTATTTATTGCTGAAGCATTTACACGAAATACGAATTATTGATTAGGGAAAATCAAAACTACATTCGGTACACAGTAAGTTAAATATTTGCAATGTTTGTGCAAATGTCTTCAAAATTTGTATCGCGAATCAATCAAAGTGAAAAACAACGATAGAACTGGAGAACGAAGAAATGTGAAATAAAGTCGAGGAAAAATCAACTAAAACAGTAAAATCGTTCAAAGTCTCTCTCGATAATTGGAAGGATATCCTTGTGATTCGCTATATTTTCTCCCCCTCGTTGAAAGACGACAATGCACCTGTCATCTTTCTATCGACCTTTCTTTCTGCATCGAGGAAACAAATTGACAGAACAAAAGCCCTCGTCAACATCGCGCGCAACTCGCTCAATAAGCAGATTTCGGCGCGAAATCGCGCCAGTTAATTGCGCGGAACCACGAGAACTGTCCGGTAATAAAATCGTGGCTTTTTTCACGAGAGGAGAGGCGAGAAACGCGCCGCGGAAACGACGGTCAGAGATAGTTTCGTTCGAAAAAAAACAAAAAAAAAAAAAGAGAGAAAAAAGGGAAAAAAAGGGAAAGTGAAAAAAGTTGCGTAACGAACAACGGAGAGGCATTACACGTTGCGAGATACGCTGCTCGCCGAACGGGAAAATTAAAAAACTTCCTTCCGCGATAATAAAGTTACGACACGAAACAACGCCGCGTCGTTAATCACCGATGGATCCACGCTCATCGATCAAGTCTCTTTCCTTCCATCGTCTTCCGTCCGCTGTTTTAAGATTTTTCGTTCACGGGAATTAAATTCGTATTAATTTCAGAATGAGAAACATATCTTTCGTCGTGTAACTAGGTCGTTGAATGAAAAATACAGCGAGGAGGATGACACAAGGAACTGAACACAATCGGGGATTTTCAAATTGTTACAATTCTTAAAAAATCGTACGACAGTCCGTCTGGTCTCATTTTAAAGCGCATTCTGTCTTGAATTTATCTGTTCTTACAGAAGGAAAATAAAGATACTTTCATTCTAGGAAATCGCAAGATTCCAAATGTCTCTAGAAACACTGACGATTTCTTAGATCCATCACGATCTTGAAAATTGAAATCGTACAGTCACTTTCCCTTGCAATGATTGCACACCGCACAACTTTTGTTTCATTGAACTCCGAACGTTAGGATCAATCGGAGAACGAAAGGTTAGAATTTCTCGAATTGTTTTCATCGAAAAATTATTTTCTAAACTTACTGTATGTGTGTGTAAATGACCATCCGTCTAACAATAAGTGCTAACTGGCGGCCCTTGCCCCTACTTTCCTGATCGCTAGCACCATCCCCTCCACTATAGTGAGAAGATCGATGGAGGGGGTAGCGCTAGCGATCAAGAAAGTAGGGGCAAGAGCTCGCAGACCATCAGTTAGCCAACTCTGGTCTCTAACAATAAGTGTTACGTAGCGGACAAGCATTAAAAGAGCCGATCAGCCAGAAGTAGTCGCTATATCTTCACGAACATACGTCGATTCTTTCGTCGCCCTTTTCATTCACTCCTCTCTCTCTCTCTCTCTCTCTCTCTCTCTCTCTCTCTCCTTTTGGAAAGAAACGATATTCCCTTTCACGCTCTCCGTTGCGATAGACACCGAGGCGCCTTCGGTGAATGATCGTTTCGTACGTAGTTTCCCCATCAGCGAGCAGTTGAAAACCAGGTCAGCCTTTTCGAACAAAGTTGCCGAAATGAATGCAGTCCCTGTAGTTGGCACCGGTGTCGTTGCACCGAGATATCCGTCTGCGTTATCTACGCCCAATTTATTTGTTTCGCTGTGTTACGTTGCCAACTGTCTCGTTCTCCCTTCTTTCGATTTTTTAACCATTACCCCTCGAACGTTCTCGCGCAGAACTGGATACGGCGAGCCAGCGTGCATTGAACGTATGTATGTATTTGAAATCATCGTCGCCGGATAGGGTTATCTGCGGCGAAATGGGAAAATCGAAGAAGAGCAATTTTTGTTTCTCTTTCTAAAAGGATAAGTTGTGGGCTTTTAAACGCTAGAGAGAGAGAGAGAGAGAGAGAAAAGTGTTTTATCAGGCAAAATTTAATTAGGGTTACTTCGGACAGGATTTCGAATGATTTCGAATGATAATGTTGAATTGTTCCGAATGACTGATAATGTTTTTCTATTGCTTTCAAATAAAAGTATGAATTTTTTTGTACACCAATCGACGAAACTTTATTTTATTCCCTGTAAAAGATTATTGTAGCATTTTTGGGTTGAAAATCGGCCAATTTGGACTTCAATTTTGTAATAATTCTCGCATGAAAAATACAAAGGAAGATACTTGTTTGCTTGTTTCTTTTTATCATACTCTCAGTTTAATAAAATTAAAATTAAAATTAAAACGCTTCCAGACACGAATATCCAACTATTTTCGACGTACAAAAAATTTTATTTTGTTGAAAAAAAAATACTATCACTTACTAAATGAATCAATCCGTCCCTGGATTGAGATTATTTAATACAATTTTTGTCATCTTCTATCGTTTCGATGCCCCTACACAGTCACATGACTAATATCGTATACATTTTGCGTACTCTCCTTTATAAATAAATTAAAAAATCAGAATTTCTATAATGTTATCATCTTTTGCTCGTATTTTCTCATATTTTCACAGACAAGGTACACCTGATTTTGAAATAACAAAACTGCGCTCATCATTAAGGGCACGAGAAATTTGATTCCACACTCGATATTATACTTAAAAAGAAGAAAGAGAGGAGGAAACGTAAAAATTTCATGGAAGGCCGCTGTATCCGGAGCAATTCGATGCTTTCATCGATCCAATTATAAAAAAGTTCAACGCGATCTACTGTTGCAACTTACCGTTCGACCTAGTTTTTTTTGTTTACCAGAAATATCAGTACTCGACGTAAATTTAGATAGTAATTTCGAGCGGCTGGCTCTCTCTCTCTCTCTCTCTCTCTCTCTCTCTCTATCCATATTATGCGTTTGACAATCAAACAAACACTTGTGGGAAAAGCAACAGCCGTCGCGAAAACACTGTCCGTGATTTCATCCCCATCCGTGACACGAATATCGAGTTCCTTTGTTAAGAGAAAAAATATTTAACGACGTATGGCATGCCGCGCCAAAGGAGAGAGAATCAAAACCGCCGGAAACACCAACCAAGCCGGTGATGGACATTGGAATCTCGATTTTTCCTGGGACAAAATTGTCAAAAATTCGTGTCTTGTAGTATATCTTAAAAATTTCTTGAATGGTTCTCAATCGAGGGAAATTCGGGAAAATTATAAAACTTTAGGAGTACGTAGAGCACGTATAAGTATGCAGGGAGAAAGTAGGGTAAAACCGGACGTGTGATGTGTACAAGTGTTTTGAAGAGAACGACGAATATTTTATTTGCGATTTCTGTTCTATTAATTAAGATATTCATATATAAATTAAAATATTATAATCATATACAATATCATATATAAATTAAAATATTATAATTAAATAAGATATATATATATATATATATATAAAATAATTCTGTTTATAAACATGGTAAAAGTTCCCAGATTAATTAACATAATTTTTTATAAGACAGAATAGACCAGTTTGTTAAAATTGTTAAAGATAATTGTGTTTACTATTTTTCAACTAATAAAATACATAATAAATTGTATTGCATTTTATACGTCATTTGATAGGAACGCGGTTTTATCAACCCTCATACGGCAAGATAAAAGGAAAATTCTATTTTCTCGTGAGCCAAACAATTTTTTCCAAAAAGCTTCGCCATTTTTCCCATTGTATGAAGTCCAATTAGGTGGTTTAGGCTTGTGCGAATTTTCTTTTTGCCATTCGATTTTTTTGTTACGAAACTGAGTATTCATTAAGTTCCCGTCGTCGAAATTAATTCTGCGAAGCTAGAACTGGCCATCCCCTGAATCCACATCAGGTAACGTGAAACTGAAATTGTCCCTCCCGATTGACGCCAACCCTCGAGGGTTGAACTTTCTCTCGTCCACCAAACATCGAGCAGCGAAACGGCCGGTCCACACAAAGTAAGCACGTAGTAAGATATTAACAAGAGGATGTTCAACTCGATCTCAGCAAGCGCGCAACTACGTGCCGCTGATCGTAAGACGGAAGCGCTCGGCGAATCGCTAGAACGCTTGCCTCTCGCAGCGTTATCTCCCAGGGGCTAGAGGCCACGTGCTTACTTCACAACGATGAATCTGTTCCAGCGTCCTTAACGAGCCCGCTGACTCGACAGGTTATCATCAGGCTTATAATTACGCGGCGTGTTGCCGTGGCGATCGTTGCCCGGAAATAAGTCACCGAATCTACCGCCTTCGTCCGGTGTATAATATCGTCGTTTCACGACCGAGGGATGAGGTGGGCGGCGATACACCGCGATATCCTCGCGAGTACGATACGCCACGATCGGCACGAGATTCGCAGAGGATAGCGTTCCGGGAACGTGTCGGAGATATACGAAATGCATCGTGGCTCGATTATCAGCGTGCCGACGGTGCGGCGTATCGGCGTAATACCGGTCGCGTGCCATCCATCTATTTCCGTTGGACGCACCGTCAAAAGGGGGAGTCGAGGGGCAAATTTAATCTATTTATCGCAGGTTCCAAGCGGGTCCCCCTCCATGTGCCCGCCGCTTCTCCATCCACCGCGGTTATACAGGGTGTCAGAGGCGGAAATCCCTCGCCGACAAGGAGCAGCGACATTTCTTCCAACACCAAGACCTGGGGTTTCTGTTCATTGGCAACTTCTTTGGAAACTTTGATCACGAATATCTCAGATTTAAGCTTCCTCTCATTTTCAATCAAGTCGGATCGACGCACTCGACGAGAAATCCCTCGGCGAAAAGGCGAGCAGTCAAATTTGGAGATTCTACTCGATTGCGTGTCTTAGGTAGCTATGATCGATCGTTTTCGACTTTCATCCACGTTAGAATGTTCTAAGTATATTTTAGCGAAATGCACGATAATTAAACACATTACTGTGAAAACGGATATTATTTGCAACTATGGTGGCTTATTTTGAAAAAATATCAGAAACATTATGGCAACTTGGAGAAATATATGTCATGGAGGCTTACGTCTCAAGAAAAATGTGGCAACTTGAATACAAGGGACGGACGAAGGTTAAAACTTCGTTTTCGAAAGAATCGAAGTTTGAAAATTCGTCGCGGAACTAAAGCTAGCTGCAAAGTTCCAAATATTTAAAGTGAAGGAAGACGGCTTTCGGTTTTTTCGATATTTTTCTATTGTTTCTTGCAAAGACAATGTTCCTTACGGAACAATAAGTTTAAAAGAATAATGATATGACATAAAATGAAATAAAATGAAAGCACGATCTCACATGGTAGAACATCATAGCATTCGAACAGAGAATGCAAATAATTTTCTAGCTGGTAACGAACATTCTGTTCCGACAATATAATAATCACATAAAACAAACCCTATCACGATTGATAAATTTCGTAGAATTAAAATTATCTGGTCAATCCACCATAAAGGACATCTTAAAGATAAAAATTGAAATTAAAATCTCCGACATCGAAAACTTCGAACTTCTCATTTCAATGTCCTGAAACTTCAAGCAGTTATCGAGAGTCACTTCAAAAACCAAGAAAAGCTAGTCGAACGATATTTTGAATTCGCGAACGAAAGCTCGAATGAAAAAAAAGAATTTTAACTCCCCCGAGAGTGTAATTGAAATGAAAATTTCAGTACAGTCCTTCCTCTGAAGTTTCTTCTTTTTTACAACTACCCCCTTCTCGGCTCTAGCACGACACCCTGTATATCCGTGTTACATATCATATGCGCGATCGAGCCCTCGTATCTCTCTTCCTCTCTCTCTCTCCTTCTGCCTTTAATCAAGCTCCTCTGTCTGTCCCGTTCTCGGCTGTTGTCACTGTTCGACAAACGCGCGTCTCCACAGGCCCCGTTCATCCGGCCTCCGTCTAAGGGGGTTGGCGAGCTACGATGGCGATGGCAGGCGGCGGCACAATTAGCGTACGCCATTAGTCAGCAGCCTTTTCCTCCTACGTACAAAATTGCGCGCCTCTGGTAAAGGCGCCTCTGTGTCTGAGCGAAGGGTGGAACCGGGCTAGATAATAACGCGCACATGCATACGCGCGTCGGGACACCCCGCGTTCTTTAAACTCTTCGGGCCAAGAGAGACTTTCACGGGTGGAAAGTCGACTCCGCGGGGCTGTTCGAGCAAACGTTGTACCGTACGGTTTACGCGTCCCGTTTCATCGCGGACTTTGAGCTTCGAGCGCTTGAGATTTTTGCTCCCACTCCGCCACTTCCCTGGTTTCCTTCCGCCTTCTCTCACCCCCAACTCCTCGGCGACACTTCTCTGCTTCTCTTTTTCTTTTCTTTCCTTTTCTTTTTTTCTCTGTTCTCCGCTGTGAGAGATACACGCGTTTGTCGCTCTTTTCACGCCACTCTTCTTCTCCTTTGTCCCTCGCGAACAGCCCCCGTGCTCGAGGACATTAATGTGGCTTTCGTGTTTGTCGCGTTCTGTTACATTCCGGGGCGGCTCCCGGCGAGGGTTAAAGTCGCGTGCATTAGGCACGAGCCCAATGGTTTCTTTCGAGTGGTGTGGACCGAATCGTTTTCGAATTACGTTTTCAATGGAGCAACAGGGTTTCAGCAAGGGTGCATCCTAACGCGAAGGGTGCTGTCTGTTGAAACCTATAGGAAAGATTGCTATCTCGATTGGAAAGATCTTTCAACATCTGGTGGATACATTTTCTTAATGTTACGCGCAAAAATGAGAGGAGTGTATTGTTTAAGAGAATATCACACTCCGTTCCAAAATCTACTGGATCAACTTAATTCGTAAGTGGTATCTTCAATTTTGTATTTAGTTTGTATTTAGTTTGTACAAAAAATAGAAGTAAATTTTCTGGAGCATTAAAATTACACTGAGACAATAAAAGACCTCAAAATAGTAATATTAATGATTATTAATGTAAAATTTCATTATTTACGGATTCAATAAGTTTGAAATAATGAAATGAATTCAACCAGTATTCAAAAAGAAAATTTAAATTTTAAATGATATCGGTATATATTACGATACATAATATGTTTACATATATATATGTATGAGAATTTATACTAAACGATACTTTACCAACATTAATGGCAATTATATATCTGTTCATTATTTTTATTGAATATATTATCTCACAAACATATTCTTGTTATTTACCAACTATTTATTGTTTATTTACTGTTCCTTTCAAGTATATTATCTCATATATATATATATTCTTTCGTACTAGACTATTTTTTTAACAATACTAATGCCAATCATCTGTTCATTATTCTTATTAAATGCAATTGATAAAATAATTAAATAAAACACTATTTTAACCAAATAATCCATCAATGAATCATCCGCCTAGAAAACAAGAGACTTCAAATTCGACTTCATCAAACCAAAACGTCGCTGACTGAACGCGATGTGAAAATCACAAGAACACACACGCACGAGGAAAGGCCGGTAACTCGTTCTAAACGTATTTTCATCAAGAACCCATGGGGATGCGAATGGACTCGTAGCGTGGACTTGTCGAGTTAATTGAGAGATTTTTATGGTCAGATAAAAGAATGGAGGATGGCCGTGGCAATGTGGTGGGTAATTAGAAGGACGGTGTCGTTGTTATCTCCGGGGAGTTTGCAAGGATGTATTTACTTCTTTGGAAAAAAAAAGAAAAAAAGAAAAGAAAAAGAAACATTGCAGCAACGCAAGCCCAAGTTTCTATAGCAAGCTGCTAACGCGTATGTTGATGCGGGCAACGCCCAGGAAATAAAGTGTGTACGTGTACATATGTAGAACGTAAGCTTTTAAGGGAACGAAGATCGACCAACGGCTAGGAAACGCGGAGAGATTAGAATCCGAAAAAGTCCGATTTTTTTTTAGCGAATGTTAGAAGAACTCGTATTACAGTAATAATCCTTCGTTTTCGTAGAATTATAATTCGAGAGAATTAGCTTGAAAATTTGGTCGAGTGGGTCGACACTTAAACTTGATTAATTTCTAATTGGGGTACGAGCGAATAATTTAATTGATGTGAAACTGAAATGGCTATGAAATGAATATCTACAATGATAATATTGATAAAGGACCGTTCTACTTACGGAAATTGAATAAAAAGGTATGGAATAAAATTCTTTCGTCGAAAGTCTCGTTTTCAAGAAAATAAACGAAGAATTGCCTTACTATGCGTGTACTTGTCAATTGTCAAATTTATTTCTTTACACAGCGAAGTGTCTTATTATTTCTCAATCGATTTATATTAGCGAATTCTGCAATTTTAGATCATTGACCTGCAGACTACGAAGTGAAATATATATCTCATAGATTATATATATTATATAATCTAATAATAATATATACATCATGCATATAATTATAATAACGTATATACATATTATATATATATATATATATATATATATAATTTAATCAAAATCATTCATCTATGAAATCTTTACAAGATACATACATTTAAGAAATTTTAAAGAAACATTTAAATATATTATTGGTTGTATTACGATCATTATGGGATCACTCTTCATTCATCAGAACTTGATAATCTTTGATAAACTTGATAATCTGATCGAATCTTTATAATTTGACAATCTTCACAATTCCAAAAGCAAACACTCCATAGTTTAAATTATTTGTCTCGTGTTTAGTACGTATTCTATCTCAGTAACTCGAATGTACAACTGAGAATTTGTTTCTACATATAAGACAAACTGTTACTTCCACAAATTTGCGATCTATAGGATCTATACTCTATAGGATCACTATAGGCTTCACGATCGCGTCCCATTCTACGACACGTCGCACAAAGCCTGTATCAAGCAAATTTTCAAACTTTCAACTTTTTCTCACTCTAAAACACTAAATGACCTCAATGACTTGTTCTCTTGCGACTCGACTCCATTATTTCCTTTTTGAAAATTACCTCAAGAAACTATGGAGAGAGAAACTTCACGCGTAGAGGAAAGTAAAGATCAATCCCCCAGACGTTGCCATTTCCGAATGAAAATAATAATCTTCGTAGAATGACCTATCTCTCGGAACACGTCTCAAACAGGATAATCGGAGAAATCGAGTTAAATACCCTCGATCGTTAAATACTTCCGTTGCATAGTTTCGCGAAACTTTCCTCGAGAACGTTCGTGCGGGAAACGAATCATCGGTGAAGTTTTTGATTGTTGGAACACGATGACGTGGAATATCCTTGGAATTACAACGATCGAGACAGGCGAGATCCCGCGGAAAAGAATGTGAAAGTAAACAAGAGCGTAGCCGACGTGTTTTATATATTCGAGCATCGCGTTGATCATTTTCCACGGAACGGTCCGCCTCAGTTTTTTCTAATGGAGGTGAATTATTAACAGTTCCACCGGTGGAAGAGAAACACGAGGAAAAGAAAGAAAAAAAAAAAAGAAGAAAAATCAGCGGTTGGGTGTGGGTTATCGAAAGTGGCGATCGTATTACGTTACCTGTTCGAAAGTACGGAATTCCGACGTTTCTCTAAATGATTGGCAAAAGAATAACTTAACATACTTTGCTCTTAATGCGGCTTTTACTTGAAAAGCTTTTACTTGAACAAAAATTGTTGTACAAAAGTTCGAAGCACATGTCAATTTCATATTCAAACAATAAACGGATATGCATCGTTTTAACTAATAAACATAAATGTAACTTGAATAATGATTTAGAGGATTTATGGATAAATATTAGTGTTTTTAGTCGCACAATTCTATCCGCTGGAAAAACGTGGTTTCATTAAAAATTCAACAGGATGAAGCAAATTTTTTGAACGAAAATATCGTCTTCAGTTTGTGATAACGATAATGTGTACACAATTGCACGATAAATTATTATTAGACGGCGAATTTTTATGCATTTGCAATGAAATTCGAAAGCAGAAAAGAGAACGAAACGTAGACAATAAATGAAAAATATAAAATATCGAAGGTGTAGTAGATGTGGGAATATTTGGTGGCCCAAATGATTTTTGTACAAACCCTATTTTTCAGAAATAATTAATTAACTATAAACTTCGCAAAAGTAATTTGAGATTCAAGCAAGTATTGGTAAAACCATAATAATAGTTGTACACATGTGCCTGCCTCCAATTGTTATTATGCATTTGTAAAAGTGTACAAAATGTATTTAATGAACAGAAATAAAATAAAATAAAATAAAAATACATAAAATATCGAAATTCGAAAAAAAATTTCTGTAGAACTAGAAATCTTTAATATATACTTTTAATAGAAAACTTTAATATATACTATCTATACATGGAATATATGGAATATATAGAATATTCCATAAAAAGAAAAGTCAAACAAATCACTAAATTTATTATAAGAAACGAAGGAATATTCTGTTCAATAAAATCTGAGCCGATCGCCACCACACACGCGAGCATTCACCTGGTAAAAATTAACGTGAGTCATAAAATCTCGATATTCGGAAGAATTCGTCGAATATTCTGACGGATATCTCTGCGTTCCGGCGAAATCCAAATTTTCTACTCGAGTCCTCGCCTTCGCGACGGTCGCGATCGTTCGCGAAAACGAAGATCTAAAATTATTTTAGAAAATGGCGTCGCAATTCGCATCGCGTCGGAGATTTCCCGTTTTACGAGCTCCTCCACGCATTATGAATAATGTAAATTCGCGCATCGCCTCCTGGCAGGCGTTTGTGACAGATGAATTAGGAAAAGCGTGGATTTACCTTCATTCGAGGATTCTAACCTCGTGTAGAAAGTAGGAAATATTCTTGATTTTGTCACATCGCGATGAATTAATCTAATTAAGGACCATGAAACAATTTATCACAGTTACTGCAGATTGCGAATTTTCACGCGTTTTTTTTTTTTTTTTTGTATTTCCACGAACGTATGGAACGCGAGCAGAGAGCTCGTTTCACTCATTTCATCATATGAAATGCAAATAGAAATTTCTTTTATTCACTAAACATTCTAACACTCTATTTCGGGCGTGCCTATATTCTTTATTATCGAAAATTGCCGAAATAAAAGACAGACTGCGTCCATTGGACGTGTTAAATTTAATGACGACAAGGGTGACTCGGTTCCGAAGATTGAAATTTGTGTTTCGACCACTTCTTTAAAGACAGCTGATCGAAAGTTAATTTTCATCGGCAACACCACGTTTTCACGAAAAACGTCTCTGCGGAAAATTCTTTACATTCCGTTCTTTTAATTAATCTAGCCAGCAGCTCTTTATAAACGTATTTCAATTACCTGGAAAGTAGTTCGCTCGCTGAAATTTATGAATACTCGCGAAGCAAAATTTCTGTTTCCAAATACGACGCGGCGTCGCGTGGTTCTCAAAGAACCGTGCGCGTGCACGAACGGATCTACTAATTTTCCAAGCATCCAGTCCATTTCCAGCACAATGGGATACTAACTTAATTTTCCGCATCCACGAACATTCCGTTCGTTTCCTTCGAAGACTCGCGTCATTTCCGCGATGTTCGAACGCGCACATAATCGGCGAAACCGATCGATCGGCTATCAAGAGAGATCCTTTGAAGAAATTTTTCGATCGTTTCTCACATTTCCAACTAATATCTTCGATTATAGAAAGAAATTTATGACAAAGTTTGTAACGAAAATGGTAGATAATTGTCAATAAAGCGATCTCGTCTCGAGTGCTGTTCTGAAATTTTTAACCTCGCAGAGACACGTTCGTGACAAGTCAATCTCGATATATATATAATTGCTTTCGATTGTTAGAATGTTTCATTATTTTTGTAATAAGTTAAGTGTTTTATTATTTTGTAATAAGTTTGTTATATCGTTGGAATACTTACTCGAGTAACATTTAACAATTCGAGTAATTTAATATTTTAGCGCTGGTATTCCGTCAATTTAATCTATATTAATATTTAATATTAAATTATGTTTGATATTAGAATATTTAATTACACTGTGCCGTGTGAATAATTTAGGAAGATTTAAAATCAAATTAAATTCGAGAAGAAAAACAACCGTGCAGTCACGGAATAAACAGTTGGGAGAAATGTCCAATTCGTTTAACGATTTCTAGGTTTCTGAATTTCTTTCGTCTTTTCATTTAAATGAAAGGATTTTACAATAAATCTATCCTCTGTGATGTATGTATTTGCCAATGCATCTCGCTATTTCCTTCGAAAAGAAAAAGAAAAAAGAAAAGAGGAAAAAGGGAACTGTATTTTCTCAAAGTAAAGTCTACAACATTCTACGCGTAACGTGAATTGAAGAGACGTTAAAATTATTAAACTTTGGAGATTCTCCCTTTAAAGTTTTATATATATATATGATAAATTAATGTGACTTATTCGTAAAGTAGCTCGCCACATTACGTTTTCATTAACATAAGTAAAGATTTCGCTTTCCGGGTTGTACGTAAGCGAAGCAAAGGGTATTTTAATCTGACATAAACCAGAGATTATGGTACGTGCTAAGGTATGCTCATTTTTTACATTCGCTCTCTGAAATTGCCGCACAGTTTTACGGTGGCCAGATATATTCATATGGCGCAAAAAATAATTAGAAATCCACCTACTCGCAGGACTTTATCGCTCTCGGCTCTGGGACTTTTACCAATCTTTTTTAAAACTTTCGTACACGTTACACGATCAATATGTGAAAAAGACACTCATCGAATGAAATAAATCGCAACAATATATATTCCGTTTGTCATTAACGCGTTCACTGTTAATGAATTTTTGACCACAATGAATCTTTTCAATCCTATAAATATTTTAGAATGATTATTTTTAAAAAATGATTAATACCGTAAAATAATTAGATAATACATTTATTATAATATAATGGAAAAGGTCTAATATTATCTAATATTTATCATACTGATTCATACGACGGTCATTGATTTCCACAAGTATTTTAATATCGAATATTTCTAAAAATAGATGCAACGACACAATGACAAATGGTATGTAAATGATAGCACTACGGAATTTTTCTGATTTCAGAAAAACTTGTCAAGTTCGAACTGAATGAGAAATTTCGCATCGAATGTCTCTTCTTTAGACATTATAAATTCCGAAATGAGAGTAAAAAGTTGAAATACAAAAGACTTCGGTATCGTAGCAACGTTAACGATGTCAAGAAAGATGTACTACTTGTTTAACGGGCGAATAAAGGATAAGAGAAATTTGACATTTACCTCGATCTATTCGGAGAAAGAAATTTCTTAAAATATCACGTACAGGCGCACGACTAAATAGCGGATATTGAAAACATCTTGAGAGAGTGTTTCAACTCGTTTCAAGATTAAGAAACTATTTCGAATGTAATGTACTCTAGTCTGAAATATCCGGCGTCTTAAATAGTTTCAAGAGGGACTCGGCTTAATTTAATCGGGACAGAAGTGTGCGAGCTTGTAGCGGATGGGTGAGAATTCACGTTTGAAGAAAGAAATTGCCTCAATATGAAGCTTGCACCGAGAAACTGAGAGAATTTCCTCGCGTAATAGGCATTGCATATTTACATGCGCACGTACTTGATAAAATTTTGTAGCTGTGTATTAATTATAATTTGCAAGACGCATCATAACACTGTACATTAATTTAATTTGTTAATAGATATATTGTTAATTATCGTATACTGTATGTAGTAATACATTATATCATTATCTACCATGTTGTATCTGCAACTATGTGCCATTTATAGTTTGTAAAATACATCATATATTTGATATTTATTAATAACTATGGTATTAATGATTGTATATTATATAATTTATTATACTACATTATCAATTAATTATTGTATTATAATTGCAATGTTATTTATAATTTCTAAAATATATTACAATTATTATACTATATTATATACTATATTATATACTATATTATATATTATATACTATATTATATATTATATACACTAATTATATATAATATATAATATATTATATTACAATATAAATATAAAATATAATATTATATATAGTATATCATATATGCCAGCAATTATATTTATTAACAAACATATAATTATAATTATTAACACTAGAACTACCACACCAGTCAAAATGACTGGTTTTATAATTTTATTTTAAAGTTTCTATTTCATGTTACAATTTTCTTCCTCACAATGATGCAATGACTTTTACAGCAATAACTAAAGAAATAATATAATGAATTTTATTTTATTTTTATTTATTAGAAATCAAAATAATTTTGGTAGAAATAACCTCGTCTTAACTGTCGGTAGTTCTAGTGTTAATAATTTGTATCTTTTGTCCTGTTGGCACGGAACACCCTCTAAGAAATCTGGATAGTTACCCAGACTTTTAAATAACAAATCAGATAGAGAGAAACATAAAGGTAGCACGTAGCGCACACACTACACAGGTGTGGCGATATCACTAGCAATGGCTTTGGTCGAGCGTGAGAGCAGGAGACGCGAGTAAATAATCCGGCACGGTGTCTGGCCGCGAGCGTATCGTTCTCCTTAAACGCGAGGAGGACCGGGGCCGCCGCGACACGACCCGTTCTCCTCGATTCTCGGCGAATTGCCGCCGCTGGCGATCGCTCGCTCCGCCAGCGTTTCCACGATCCGGCGGGAACTTTTTCTCCGGCCTTTTCCATTAACCGAACGCGAAGGAAGAAGCAACGTGAGCGAATCGAACGAAGCGACACGAAGTAAACGGAGAAACGCTCGCGGAGAGACGACCGAGAGAGAGAGGGAGAGAGAAACCGATAAACGCGAGGAAAGTCGACCTGCAGCGAAAGAGAGTAAGTAGAGAAAGTAGAGGGTTGAATGATCAGCGTTATTTTTCATTTCTGTTGGTACGTACAGTAGCTCGATCTTCTTTTCGGCGTACGAAGTAGACTGTTTTTTAATTCATTCATTACAGGATATATATATTTCATTTATTTGAGATCAGTGAATCGACGATCAACCAGCGAAACTAAGCTTATAAAATTTACAATACCAACATGTAACGTTGAATTAATACTAACGTGTTTTATATAATTGTACAAATATGTAGCATTAAATGTGACATTATATTGTCGTCTGACAATTATATAATTGTCGATCGATCTTCAGAAAAACATCAGAGACAAAATCCTTTTTTTCTTTCTTTCTGCACGGATTGTTCTGCGCTTTCCTTTCGAAAAACACGTGACACTGTCTCGCGGAAATACCGCGTCCCTTACGTAACGGATGAAAATGTTCTCGATCGCGGGAAACGCGAGAAACAGGAATCGGAGAAAGGGGCGGTAAAGAGGCAAAGAGTAACAGAATCGAGAGCAAAGGAACCGAGAGACGAGAAAGTTTGGACAAAGCAGCAGGAGAAACGTCTATTCTCTCTTCGCTCGCCGATGGAAAGAGGCGGTTCTCGGCGAGGTCGTGACGTTATCGCGACGGTATTAACTCGAATCGAGCTTCCGTTAGGTCGAACCGCAATCAGCTGCAACGAGCGAACTCTGACGGGGCGTAATCTTTCTCCTGGCCTCTCCCATCCTTCTCCCCCCCTCCCCCGTCTCTCTCTTAATCCGCGTCACGCCCGCAATGTTCGATATTCCGCCATTAAGACGAAATTTTCCACGCGCGTCCAACATATACGACGATTCGTAACGGTATCGATATAATAACAGCTCGACGCTTTTGCTTTCCAAGATTTGCAAAAAAGATTTTCCAACAACGAGTTGTATCGTCACTCGGATAAAAATGTTTGTATCAACGTCGTTGCGTTCGTTTACGAGAGTGCAACGAACTAGTACGAAGTTGTTCGTTTAGACGCACGTGAGTGATTCGACGATTACTTGTAATGCAAACGTGGCACGTGGTGTCCATCGTGAGAATTTAGTAGTTCAGTGACTACTAAATTTTCCTCATTAAATTTGTTAGAATATTGAATATGTTGCATGTTCGTGAAAATATTCCTGTAGTCAGACGTTTCGAGACCAACGACAATCGAATTCTCCTCAACGACTTTAATCGAAATTGATTGTTGACCGTACATTACCGGACAAGATATTCCAGTTAATTCAATTTCATTTAATTCTCAATTTTTAGTCAATTCAATTTCTATTCAATAAACAAAATTATGATAATTACGATCATTACTGTTTATTATATCTAAAAAAGAAAAAGGGCAGAAGAAGGAGAGATTCCATCGCATCGCGGTAATATTTGGCACGAATCAATGAATCGAGCAAGAACCTTTATCGGTGAGAACTTGCGGACGCGAATGGAAATTGGGGACGCGCGTGTGTGTGTGTGTGTGTGTGTGTGTGTGGACGGTTCGCGGAAAAGCGGAAAAGCAGCGAGCGAAACGAAATCGAATCCCCAGCAAAACAGAGAGATCGTTGCTCTTCAGTGTGCACGACGCGGGTCAAGCTCATTGTTCGACCGGCCATAAGTCCGACAGACGTGCCACGACCGTCTGCTGCGCCTTTACAATCGACCCCGTGGGAAGGGAAAAACACGCGTTCGATTCGAGTGGAGCGGTCGAGCTGGCCGGTGACAGATCGTGCTCCAGGAAAATACAATTCGGTCGGGCCGGTGCCGGACAGAATCGGATAGGATGACGAGTCTCGTTCCACTGCCAGAATGGAGATGTCCGTTCGATCTCGGCTAGATACCAGAGATCTGGAAAGATAGATAGATCCGCGACTAGCGATGGGACCAAGTTCAATATGTAACTCATAAATCCGATTCAAATGCGATACAATGCACTTGTTCACTCTTGTGCAAGCTTCGAATACTGCTCGTATAATATACTGCGGCTATCCTTTTTTAAAAACAATAGTTCTTCTTCTTCTTCTTCTTCTTCTTTTTTTTTTTTAATTAAATGAAAAATTTTTTTTTAATTAATTGAATTCGTCTGCAACGAATACGTTGTAACGAACGCGGAAAATACGACACAATTTACACGCGTGTAAAAATTAAATATAACGAAATGGAGTTGTTGTTGTTTCGCGTATTGCTATTTCTAGATACGTATCCCGATAATAAATGAAAAAGATTCTAAAACGAATTAGTTCGTTATATCGAACCACTGTATTATGCCAACTGCTAGGTATTTGACTTTTAGAAGCTCATGTCAAGCACTTGCTCAAGTCTCAAATCAAGTCTCAAACATCTACTCTCAAGTATTCTAACATCGAGTATCGATGACTTAATTTCCTCGGGAGTAGTCAGAACATTATCACGAATCCTACAAATTTTTAATTTCAATTTACCTTTGCACTTGCAATAATTTAGAGACAATACTTGATTCACAATTTTCGTTTCCAATTCGTTCTAACAACCAAGAAAATACGATTTAAAGGAAATGAACAAGGTGCTGTTTGACCCTGTTTGAGAGTGTTTTTTATTCACAAAGGTTTCGAACTGTAATTTTTAAGTTTGTCAACTTTCATCCAAATATTTACGAAGAGTTTTTCGAATTTTTTTTTTTTGTCGAGGTTCGAACATAGTTGCGACTTGAGCCCATCGCTAACCACGACTGCTAGACGACGAACACGGTTTCACCAACATTGCGAGATTCTGCACGACGACTTCTTCGATTTGTATTCACCGCGTCTCTCCTACGATTCAGCGATGCCACACGACACGACGTCGTCCATCCCATTCGAGGTTATCTTCCTTTCTTCCACCTTTCGTTCTCGCAGCGATCTGAAAACTCGCTCTTTTATGACCGAAAGTCAATTTTTCAAGTTTGGTATTAGACCTGCTGCATGGAAAGTGCTCCGATTTCGAGAACTTGTAAAGTTAGGCAACGCGAAAAGTGTATTCTTCAAGTAGATACACAATGTAACTGGTCTTTCGTTAATTGTTGTTTCATTTCATGTAAGTCTGAATACATTCTTCAGAAAATTTCAAATTTTTCGCAGTAAAAGTTAATCATTATTAACAATAGTTTCAAAAAAAAAAAAACTACTTCGACAGGAAGCCTGCCAATAATATGACCAACTAAATATTTCAATTGTAATAATTATACTCAGCCTCATTTCAGTCGAAATGTATTGATACATTTGTGTCTCATAATTTGATCGATATTATTTTCAAGGAAGTTTCGTACAAATTAAAAGTTTCACGAAGAAACTTGATCATTCCGTTTCCAACGAGTTAATGACGTTGAAAAACTCTTGTTTGCCGTTACATTGTATGACCAATCTTCAAAGTTTCTAAATTTTGTATCATCATTCATTTCAGAGGATTTTGCGATCAAATATATTCACGATGTTGAAAACAAAAACGCAGAATTCAAAATGAAATTATACATGTTTTAGATGTGTGTTTGTTATTGAATATCAATAAAAGTTTGAGACGTATTTCAAGTACTCGATCCTATCGCAGGCATTTTTGAAGATGACCAAACAGAACCGACTTCAGATTTTTTTTTCTCTTTACAATTGTATTTTTATTAAAATTAATATTGACTTACGTTCAGAATAAAAACATCGAATTGAATGAATTCAAATAAATTCATTTTAATTGTTATCGTTTCAGATTACAATGATTTATGTGTAAAACATTCTGATACGTAACAGAGTTGCTTCAGTGTCAATCTATGTATAACGTAAAACTTATAACAATTTAAACTTTGAGCAGATTTAACGAAAAAATGATTAAAAATGACAGACAGAGTATTCTCAGACACAAGTTTCAACTTGATTAACTATTTTAGTTATATCTTTTGTTCTGTTATTTTCTCTGTTATATTATGTTTCATTTAAATAATTATATTTCTCTATCTTAGTTATATTCCTTATTGTATTGTTCGTCTTTCTTTTTTGTTGTATTTTGCAGTATTACCCCTGTAATCGTTAATCACACGTTCATCGATACAAAAATATTATTAATCTTCGCTCTCCGGGACCGATCTGCAACGCGCGCGCCTGATTTAAAAATTTACATAACAGCTCGACGCTCGGGAATTACAGAATTATAATTTTATATACGTAATTGAAGAATTATCGGGAAACGTATTAGCTAATAATCTCTATAGATTCATATTATCGATCGCGTTATTAAAAAAAAAAAGAAAAAGAAAAAGACAGTGCAAACATTAGCCACGATTATTATCGTCGTTCGATTATCGATTATCGAAATTCATCCTATATACAACAACCTGTTAGATTCGCGTTAAATTATGTACACGCGCTGCGATTAAAAATCATCGTTCGCGTTTCTACCTCGATGTGACAACGAAATGAAAAAAAAAAATAATTTCCAAGTGAAATATTCTGGCAATTAAAGTCAAGGAACAATCGATCGAGAGAAGGCAAAGTAAAATTCACGTTAGGTTATTCCCAGTCTCGATTTGTGCTACATTTACGGTATAGCAAGGTTCTTGATCTCTTAGATCAAGTGAAAACACTACAGTCAAACTCGCGTTTTCAGTAGTCGGCGTGCAATCGACGAGTCACGATCAGAGTAATTCGAATTTTCATAATCCGTTGAATTAAATCCGTCTGTCAGATTCGATGATAGTTTACGTCGACTCTAACAAACCAATCTGCGCGAGATCTCTGATTATACGTAACGCGAGACACTTTTCCATTCACGCGTGATATCCATCCGTCAAAGTGATGAATAGATTCGATGAATCGATACCCAACTTGGAAACGGCGATGATTCTACATAGATTTTTATCGATCTCCGTGTCTTGACGGGGAATTAAATAAATTTCATCTCGTGGAATCCTGTTCGAGTTTAACCCATTAACGATCAATGTCAAATTGTTAAAGGAACGAATAATAATTTCTTTTGACATTGTAACTATTTCAATGGTTATTAAATGTGAAATTGTAAAATCCAGATGGGGGACATGATGTTGAAAAAAATGTCAATGGCATTAATCGTTGCCCTTGGTGTTTTATATCAATATTAAAAAAGTAGAGTTTAATAATATGAACTGATCAAAAATAATTGGTTTAATAATAATAATAATAATAATAATAATAATAATAATAATAATAATAATAATAATAATAATAACAATAATAATAATAATAATAATAATAATAATAACGATGATGATGATGATGATGATGAGGATAATGATAATAATAGTACGTGTGAAGTTACGTTTTCATTTTTGTACTAAATAACTAAAAGTGAGGTAATTATAAGCGGCTAATTGTTGAAGAATGTATTATAGCTACGACCATCAACATCTTATTTAAACTTGGTACTTTAAACAAAGTAAATGCAAAAACGAATTGTAGCTGTATGTGTGTAAATTGTTAATTTATTCTACTTTCTGCTATTTTATTCAATAGTAACTTTTCAATCATCTACTAACTGCACTGCCCTTTTCAGAAGAATTAAACAACATTGAACAAGCTAGTGTTTATGCTAGTACTGTGAGTGATATAAATTATACTATACTGCTTATTTGTAGTTGAATGACCACCAATGAATCTGATGTTGCTCTTACCTGAAACAAAAGAGAAGCAAGATACTTTTAAGAAAGATATAATCAAAGGTGTGAGGTGATAAAAAATTATCAAAATTACTAGTCGAGAATAATAGAATATATTAAACAATCACAAGAAAATAAATAATACATTGAATAATTATAAGAAAATAATAAATTTTATGACTGTACAATTCTTCTCAAATAATAATAACGTATTATAAAAATATTATAATTACGAATAATTTGTATATTAAAAATTTGTATATTAATTATTGTATATTAATTAAAAATTTGTATATTTGTAATTATTGTATATTAAGTCGATCGAATACGAGAGTAATACGAAGCCAACGTGATAATCAGGCATAGTATTGGAGAAATATAATAGCGAAGCATGAAACTGTCAAATTGTTAATCTAACCGACAAAGAAAATATTTATATCTCTTCAGACGAGATCAGAATCAAATCAAAAATTCAACTTTCATTTTCGCTTAGTTCTGGAGTCTGTTAAATCTGTTAAAGAAAATATATTAAAAAAAAAGAAAATTAAATTAAATACTTCGTATTTTTATATCGTATCTGCGACGGGGGAGGAAGTGAATGTTACGCCAAATTTTCACGGAACCGCTGTCGGAAAATCCGCCGAGAAGAAATTGGAGAAAAGACAGGGCGTACAGACGCGTGGGATCGAAAACTCCTGTGGAAACGGACGGAAAAAACGGAACATGGCGGTTTCGCGATGATGTTTCACATGCCCGATATGAGTGAAACACGACCGAAAGAATCAATAGTCACGCACGACAGCAGCCTGTTCGCGAACATCCAGGCGTACGTAGCCATTCATTGTCGTGGACGGATCCTTCATCAAAGTTCAATTTAACTGAAACGCGTCGCGTCCATATTTCCTTCGCGTTGCTCACGATCCCCTCTTTATTTTCTTTTTATTTCCTCCTTCTCCTCCTCCTCTTCTCTCTCTCCATTTTTTTTTCTTTTTATTCGCGGATTCAGTGTTTTCGACGTCAGTCTCATGGGGCAATTTCAATGGGGTTCACTGCGCGCTCATTTCTACGTTGAGCTCCATCCGACGAAACGCAAACTTTCCAAACGATGGGAGAACAGTGACCGTTCTCGTCGAATCCTTCTCTCTGTTCGTCTGCCAATTGTTTCTTCTTTCATTTCATCTCGTCTTTTTTTTTCTCTCTTTTGTCTTTCTCTCTGCCTGGTGGAAAGCCGAGCGGAACAACGGTGCGTGCGTTTCGTCTGGAGGTGGAGACGCGTCTTCCGAACGGGATATTAAAAACGTTTGGCAGCTTCTTCGGCTGGAACCGGTCGCGTTATTAAATTTGGAAAAAGAAAAAAAAAAGAAAAAGAAAGAAAGAGAGAGAAAGAAATGAGTTTGTCGCTACGTCGCATCGTTCGGAAATCTGGCCGGTTGAATATCTGGAAAATTTCGCAGCTACCGTGTTCGAGCGATTTTTGTCGCGTCACGTGCGATGATAGTCTTCTTTTTTTTATTCGCGCCTTCAACTCGATAGGTAATTTCGATACCGATCCTCCCGGATTACGCGCCGAGTTCGAGCGAATTCGTTGATTTGCAGGCTGAATCGGGCAGTCGATAGTTTGTTTGCAATTTTTAGAAAATATTGTTGAGAAAGTGGTTAATTTTCGTTCGTTTTTACAGTCGTTTGACCCGAAGATAGCGAAGATACTTCAATTATCGTATTCCTCTACACGAAACAAATCTCCATCGAGACGTTTAAAATTTCAGAAACCTACAAAGTGCATGCAATATGTATAAAACATATATATTTATATATAAAATATCGGAAATAGAGCACTCATAATTTGTACGTGCACCAATTTCTTTAGTTATATTAATCCTTCCATTGTCTAGAAAAAGTATTTTTTTTTTAACATCGAAAATGTACATTAGATGAAACAAATTTCTGCACAGATTCCATCCTTTTATTGTCACCCTTTCACTGTCGACGTACATCGTAAAAAAAAAAAAAAAAATGTTCTTTTCATACCAAGAAGCAATTCCATATTGCCAAAAGTCGCCTTTTGTAAATTCTACAGATTATCTGTACGTTCTACTTAACCACTCTTTTTCCTTTTTTTTATATTTTTCACGCGATAAACTTCGAAACAAGGAATACGTGATCCATTTTCCAAGATCGGCTGAAAATATATTCGACAAAAATATGAAGTTGCACAAATGTTTGTTTTTATAATCGAGCGAACATTGCGACGTTCGACGAATAATTTACGGAGAGTGAATTTCAAATCATGCTGAAGCGATGGATGAACGAGCGTCTCGTTCTACACGCACCGTGAAATGACAGCGACGTATCTGGCGAATAAATCTTCGTGTCGAAAATATATGTCTAATGATCATTAACATCTCGCGTTACTAGGCACCATTAAACCATCGTTTAAAGAGGATAATTACTAATAACTTCTACCGGCGATATAATTAGAAAGTTGCCCTTTTGAATATGGACACCAGAGGCTGGAATATCAATAAATCCTGTTCGCGCGCGCGACGAGGAGAATTGCAAATGCAGCGAACGAAAAAAAACTTCAACGTGGATTTTTTAACTGTTTGTAGATGAGATTTCGAGCGTGTGTACCTGTTCGTAGCTTTGCGTAGATTCTGCGTTTGCTTTATTTTTGAAGTTTCACAGAGCGAGAGCAACGAGACGCAATATTCAATCATTGAACAATCGATGCGTAAAGATTTATTTCATAATCCATAGCGGATTCTGCGATTGGTGAATTTGGTGCGTTCATGATGAAAGATTATCATATATCAACTCGCGAATTGCCAATGTTATTAGGTTGATGAATGTGAAATATCACTTTTTCAGAAATGAAATTTCTCGAATGTTTTCTCATTTTAATCTCAATATTTGTATTGTACTTCATTTTCAATTGTCTATGTTATTATATGCAGATCTTATTATTACAATATTATTATTATTATTATGTTTCATTAGTTTTAATTCATCGGTTTCATTACTTTAAATTTAAATATTCAGAATTGAAGACTCTTTCCAATGAAATTGTCGCAGGTAGCTTTTCGCGTATCGAGAAAACGACGTGGCTACTTCGTGACATTTCTTTCTCATATGAAAAATTCAAACGAATATTCTGATTATTCACGAAGGTCAGTAATGAAATTTTTATGCTCTCGTTACGTATAAATTTTTCTCATACGCGATTACAGCGTATTCCCTGTTTCTTAAACAGATAATTGTTAACTGACGATAAAATCAAAATTTAATAGACAAAATTGCTCGTCAAATTTAATCTTCGTCAAACAAACGGCGTTTCGTACACTATATATCAATTTATATATGTTACATTTCTTGTATTTTAAACTTTCGTGCATTTATTTATTAATTTTAGAAAGCCGAATTACACGAAATAAACATATACATACGCACTATCCAAACATAACATATGCACTATCCAAAGTACAGTACTTTTTACAATAAATAGTGCATAAAACAATTTTCTAATTTTTAGAATTACAGAACCATCATCCTCTAAAAACGTTTTAACAGCTAATAATACGAACTTAAAACTTCAAGCTTAAATTTGACATCGTTAAAGTAGAATTTTTCAAAATTACCGAAGGCAGCGAATTTTTAATTGAAAAACTGACGTCCGTCCAAAAATATTCTACCACTTAATGAAATGAACGTCCACTCGTTTCAACAAAATTCTCGAAAAAGGAACCGCGAATTCGTCTAAAAATCGTATTAAAACACGATCTATAAATTTACGAATTTAATCGCGTTGCAATACAAATAAACCAATTGACGATTATTACGTTAAATGAACCTAAATAAACCTCATATCAATTCTCAATAACTGATTTGCCACGAAATCCACGGTCTCTCCGGTAACGGTAACATAATTTTCTAAAATTTTCCACATCCCCGTCAGGAACAAACGCAAGATTCCTCCCTCGTCGGCGTAATTTGATGAAACGCGCGCGCTTTTTTCACTCCAAACTTTCGAGTTCGTGAAATATTAAGTGGATTTCGTTGGGAATGCCGCTTTTTTGCATTAAACCGCGGATGCGCACGTGTATGTGTGTGTCCGTGTGCGTGTGTAAAGAACGTTTTATCGCGAGATGAAAAAGACGCGATAGGAAGGAACAATTTTTTCCTCCTTTTTTTCCAAAGACAGGGAAGACCAGCGGAAACACGGACGGGCAAGAACGGAAGTCACTTTGCAGGATGAACTGGTTTCTTGAAATAATAATAAAAAAAAAGAAAGAAAGAAAGAAAATGTACGAGAAAAGGAGAAAACGTGCAGATTGGGAGGGGGGGGGGGGAATGAGAAGTTAGTCAGCGAGTTTTAGTCGTCGCAGGTGCGGTAAACAATTTCTATTTCACTTTAATTCTCCCAGAAAAAAAAAATCCACGTTTTCAGCTACGTGCGTTTTCCTGCCCGCCGCGTGCTTCCGTTCCCTCGCTCGTTCTCCTAACGACTTAATCTCGCTTCTCGGATCGTCTCGCCGAGCCCCGTTGAAGCGTCAAAGATGGCGGATATTAACTCAGGACGTAACATTTCAAGTTACAGTTGTATCAAGTATACAATCCGCTGTCAAATCTCACTTTCCTGGTGGAGTTTTCGTTTCAAACACCTTGAAACGTCTGATTCAAGAACCTGGATATTCGAACGTAATATTCAGCAATATTCTTCCAGATTTTTTCAAAGTCAAGTGTTTTTTCAAAAACAGCAAGAGAATTGGCCGTGGTCCAAATTGAAAAGATACTAAGATTTCCTGTATTAACCCAATGAGATCGTATTTGAATACCCTACTGGTTGCTGCGAAATCAGATTTAAATACCCTACCAGTGGGGGGTGAGAGCATGATTTAAAAAAAAAAATCATATAAAATCAACGAGTAAAGATAAATGTCCGAAATTTCGCATGCATAATACTAAGAGATTGAACTCGGCAATATACGTAGCAACTAGTATGATTGTTAAATGCCACAGCAACTTTATGCTACGACTACAGCTCGTCATTTGATGCGATTGGGTTAAGAGCGTTGAACAAACGTTTATGCGAGTAACAAACGAGTCGCGAGTTCGATCGAGACGATTGGAGGTCGAACGATCTCCTGGGTGATTCGATCGATCGAGGAAACGACCGAGACACTTGTTAAGGAAGGTAACAAACAATACGAACAAACGTGCCGGTAATTCGACAGCGCGAACTCGGTAAGTCGCAGGCACGAAAGAGATTACAACTACGGAGAAACTACGAGTTTTGTTATCCAATTCCATGTGAAAGTTTGGCGCCTCGCTGTCGGATCGAGCGAGTATCACTCTAAGCAATAAGTCCAATCTGTCTTTTGCCTCGCCTCGTGGCTGCGTTTACGTACGTAGGAAAAATAAGCTCGATACGAAGAAAGAGAGAAGAAGAAGAAGAAGAAGAAACCGGGCCTTTGGAACAACGGAACAATCCGTGGAACAAACCGAGGAGGCCTCGCACAAAAGCGAGGTAACGTTTGCCTTGCCCGTTGTTTCGCTATTATTTTCGTAAACGAACTCGACCGTTACGCGAGAGAGGGACTTCCGTTTACATGATAAAGGCTTTAATGTCGCCCAAGACGGAGGGTGGAAAGCAATGGCGGGCGCGGCACACTTTTCTGGAATTCCTTATTAATGAAACTCGCTCGGTCAAATTTACATGCAAATGATCCTGTTGCCTTGAAACACACCGGGAGTGGAAATTCATGGAATACTGTAACCGTGCGGATGTATTTTCTTTTCTTTTTCTTTCTTTCTTTCTTTCTTTCTTTCTCTTTAGCTTTCGGTCGGAGAATTGTTCGTCATGCTCGCTTCAGGGATAAATAACACGCGGTGAAAGATTGAGCGCTCGGATGAAAGTGAGATCCTCCTGGCTGAAAGTTGAAACGAGTTGAAATACAGTTTTTCGAATACATCGCGAGGGGTGATGAAACTTCATCGGAATGATTGTCAGTCTCACGGTCGGAAATTTGTTCACTTGCAATAGAAAAAAACTGTTTGTTAATTGCATTAGTCAATAATTGATGTAAATAATTCATTTGGTATTTTTGGTATCGATGAAGAGACACGTGTATTTTATAAGAGTGTACCGATGATGTTAATTGACGAAAATAAAACGTTTTGAATGTTAATACGTGGATACATATTAACGATTTTCAAATTACACGTTTTTTAGACAGAGTTGAGTTTGATTTAAAAAAAATTATTTCCCAATAGGGAAATTGAAAATAGATTATTTGAACTATATAAAGTGGTGAATTATACCTATTCGTTTTGCAACGTGCAGCTGATGTGGCATGGTTTCTCCATTAAGTTAATGAAATTTCGATTGGAAGTGACAGAGTTCGATTAATTAAAACACGTACAGTTGCTTGCGAAAATATTATATACTGCAGAAGGTTTTGTGAATGAACATATTATATGTATTACGTCAAAAATTTTGATATTTAATTAATATTACAATAAAATCATTGCATAATTGCGTTACAAGTACGTATTTATTTAAAATTTAATTAAATATTATTATAATATTTTTACAATATCGTGAAAATATTTGAATTAACACTGTGTGTAGGTACACGTATTTGTTAAATTTTTTAATATTCTAAGCAAAAATGGATCAGAATTAACTCGTTAGTTCGACACACTTGTGTTGCGATTATAATTGTAGCAATAATAATTCACATCTCCTACAATTTAATATAATGGACTTCGTGATTTCTTTCATTTGTGTTTCTCCGGGAGATATCATCATTTGCATAACTGTAATTGATAAATTAATTGGCGTCACTGAAATGTTTAAAATCCTCTCTTCTCTTTTAAATGTTTGCAAATGTATTATAGATTCTCGTGGCAGGCTGGTAGAAGAATGCTTGCATACGTAAATCAATTCTTAATATGTGAATAAATATTCTGTAACACTGCGTACCGATTTCAAATTTTACCAATCGTATAATCGCGACAGTCACGTTTCATTAAATGTCGACGACAGTTCGTACGAGTACACGCGTGTGTAAAGATTTTCCTTGAAGAGAGCGCTTTCACGTTTTTCCAACCGCGCGCGCCATCAGATATCGAGACTCAATAATACGGGAATACAAACGTGGTCATGGAAACGCGCAAAATAATCCCCTCGATTCATCGATCCCGCTAAATGCGTGGGTTTCAAAATTATTACGCGGGTATTCGGGCCGGTTGTCGAATTTTCTATTACGGCCAACGTCGAACCGAGGCTTCAAACCAAAGTCCAAATCCACAGGTGGCTATTGCCTGGTCATTCCCTCCCCCACCCCCGCACGGTCTCGCTTTTATTTCAACGGGAAATCGCATTAGACGCTAATCCGGATGTTAATTCCAAAGCGAAAGAAGGAGCAAAAGAGAGAAAAAAAAGAGAGAGAGATAAAAAGAGAAAGTTGAAGCGAAACGTCTTGGGAAACAACGAGGCGGAAAGGAGGAGGGACGGGGAGGGCCGATTGACGATTAAGCCAGTTATTCCCGTATAATTAGCAGGAATCGAATATTTTCAGGTCTATCGGAGCCGCTTGGAGAAACTTGGCCGACGAACTTCGTCAAGGAATTCCGGGCGTTTTAATCGAAGAAGCACATCGTTACCGGCCCACGTCCAAAGAGATTAACGCTTTGAAAAGTGTCTTCATTGCTTGTGCAGTCGATATCTCACTGAACGTTTAATTCACCCGATATCTTTTCTCTTTCAACTCCCCCGCCCCTCACACATATTTTTCTTCTCTGTCGGATTGTATAGGATAATCGAGTCTTCCAGTAAATCTTTCTCTCTCTCTCTCTCTCTCTCTCTTTCGTTCTCCGCTCGAAGGGGAAGAAATAAAAAGGAAGGATTCCGTACGCGAG
Organism: Tetragonula carbonaria; assembly: GCA_032399595.1. NCBI lineage: Eukaryota > Metazoa > Arthropoda > Insecta > Hymenoptera > Apidae > Tetragonula > Tetragonula carbonaria. Next base: position 14,838,175 of record JAUCRC010000003.1, read on the forward strand.
CGATTTGTATCCATTGTGCGCGCAATTCCACCTACAATTTCACCGTATTGTACTTTCTCTAAATTACCCTAATGACGCTCGACGATTTCGAGGCCCCTTTCACGAGAGAGCACGAACTCGCCGGTAGCGAATTACCTCGATATGGGTCGCGTTTTCCCTCCCCTCCCGTCAACCCCGCCACGACCGACTGAACTTCTTTTAGTTTTCTTACGAAGGCGAATTCTCAACTGATGTGTTTTGCATCGATGACTTCCTTTTCCTGTCTGGAGGCTTCTAAAGAGGTGCACGCGCCGTGGCGTACATATATCTGCTACGAGTATAGCCCACGAATTGGAATTACTCGCATGATAATATCTTCAGTATCTCGACCGCGTAACGAGATAAAAATTACAGTATTAAACTAGTAATTAATAATTGGTAAGAGTCAATAATTTATTGGCTATTGAAATGTACGCAGGCGTATTATATATATATACACATTTATACAACACACACACACACACACACACACACACACACAGAGTATTACACACATGTACATGCTTCATTTGTATATTCTTCTTTTCACAATATATCTATACCACAACAAATAATCACAGCACGACCAACACGATGAAAATAATATATTTTGCATTAATCGAATAAATCTGATACACGTCGACTCTGTCGAACAGACGTTTGTAAATTTATCTCGCACGTCTTTTCCCGGAGTCTCAGTTGGAAATTCACAAAGAGAGCAAGAGCCAATCTTTGAACGAAATGACTAATTCAAAAAAAAAGAATGACAGAATTTGAGAACTTGCCCCAATGTTTCTATAATGTTATATCATGTGACTCACTTAAGAAACTTTGATTTTCCGACGTTTCTCCATTCCTTCGTCCTCGTTTCGCGAAACAACACGATTTTAATCATCGAATAGTTTTCCCCTTACACTTCTTTCCCACTTTGTTAAGAGTAAAATTATGGTCGAGGAGGGAAAGGAAAACACAGGGGGGGGATGTATCATTTAAAACAGCGAAGGTGGTGTCGCAACGTTAAAAGGATACGCGAGTTCGCAGACCACTGGCTCAGAAAATCTGTTTACCTGTTCGAGCCGGAGCTCTAGTTTGTCGCGTTGTTGCGGAACGGCGGATCTTAAAAGTGACACTTAAAAAGCAAAACTTGTTACGATATTATACGCTGTTTAAGAACACGTGGATTTAATGTTATTAGCCGGTCGGACTTTCACTTCGGTAATTTCGAATAATTACAAAAACGCATCCCATAATTTTCTTCTGCACGGCACGGGTGTTGCAACCTTGTCGCGATGATTTCACATTGCAAATCTACAGTTAGTTGGGATTCAATTTCTAAATCTCTATAGCGCTATTTATGTACATACTGCAAATTGTCGCTTACAAGTAGAATAATTATAATTTACTAGTAATTACAATTATAATTTCATAAAATCCTATGGCACTGTTCAGTTCACTGCAGTGAGTCAAAGTATAGATAAAATTTCATATAATAATTATATGGGATTTCAATGAAATCCTATACGCGTCAGAATAATTAGACTGTTTCACACTTTTGTCATTTTATTCTTGGGAAATAAGACTCATCAGAACTTTATTCTTGGAAGACACGTTGATAAGTGGAATTTTCGTTTTCTGTCTAGAATAGTTTTCGTGCGTGTATTTATATATGGTTTTACCAACCGATGAAATCAAATTGCAGAAAACAATGGTAATAAGCGAAAGAATGGAAAAGATCGACTTAAAAAGAGAAAAGAAAAAAGGAAATTCTCTTGTATTCATCCTCTACGTAATATTCTATAAAAGTTATTTCGCCAATTCAATTATGCTACGTTATTCGTGAACATGAAAACGACCAGCTATTATTCATCATATTTTACTCGACGTTCAATGTTATTAATAAGTAATGATTAAACGAATAAACGTATCACTTTATAATAGAATTTAGATAGAGGGATTACTCGGAAGTTTCAGGCAAGAAAGATCGAGCAAAATCCTCTTGCGACGCGAATTTTATTTAAATTTGATTTCATCCTTCACCGACTGTAAAACGACGAGACGACGTCGCGTCTCGGCTCGCTGAGAAGATGCACTTTGTAATGCAAAGAGATGAATATAAAGTTTCTCTCCCACTAAAACGAACCGGAGATAATAATTATCCTGTATATTAAAATATGAAATAATAATTCATCAATTTCAAGCGCTGGGAACATTGTGTAAAATCAACTACGTTTCGAATGATGTTAACCTGGCGAAGTTCTACAAACTTGGGACAGAAAACAATCATAAAGAATATTGCAAAATTCTTTATTTTCTTTATTGTAACTTTTATCTGGTGTATACTAGACACGATTATATTTTTGACGGACTGTTGATTGAAAAAGTATTCAATGTTCAATGTTCAATGTTCAATGAAGTCTTCAAACTACAGTTTTTATAGTCATCATTTAGCCAAGATTAACGCGAATTCAGGATTAAAGCGTTTAAACATCATAAGGATATTTTATTTTATCTGATCTTAAAATACGCAAATACGAACAAATGTAGCGTAAATATGTCGAAGGCCTGATTATTTGAAGAATTTTCCTTTGAGAAAGGAAATTGTTCGATTAATACATCAATAACAAAATAGTGTCAGATGATACTCGCGCGTATAAAAATCGAATATTTGTAAGATGATCAATACGTACGACAATTGTTGGAGGAGAAGAAACAATAAAAAGAAAAATTTAGAAAAACAAAAGCATTTCTTTCTCGGCAATTTTCTGAACAAATGGATAAACAGAGAAAAGCGCGTAAACTTTAAAAGCGACTCATGATCGAATTTATTTCTTTTTTGTTCTTTCTTTCTTTTTCTTCTTCCTCTTATTCTCAGGGATGGAACTTATGCGTGTTATTAAAAAATATCCTCATCTTCCTTATTGCGGATTAATGGAAGTTTAAATCCATTTATCGGGAAAACTTTTAATCGAACGATAAACCATCGGTGAGGGGGGGAGGGAACAATCGCGATTAAGGGGTTGTCGCGATCGAGGTCGCGCGCAGCGGCTACGAGCCGAGAAAAATTGAAAAAATCTACATAATTTCCCACGATGAATTTCCCTTAATTCATCGAACGTCGTCCTGCCGGCCTTCCGCGTCGCTCAGCCCGCTTTCTCAGCCGATGAAAAGCTGATCAATTCACGCTGACGCAGCGCGAGCCAGCCTCGAAAGAACACGCGCCGCCTCGAATAAATTCACCTTGTCTCCTCTCTCTCTCTCTCTTTCTCTCTTTCTCTCTCTCCATGAGGTGCTTCCTTCGCGTCGCGACGACGAAACGAGCAGTTTCTAAAAAAGAATACTATGCACGGTATGCGCTCGCATACGCGAGATATCCCCTTCGATGGGTCGAGGAACAGACTCGCGTCGCACTTAACTCGACCAATTCACCTGGAAATTCAATGTCGCTCTTCGTCGTCGCTTGATGTCGAGGCACGAAAGAAAGAAAAAAAAAAAAAGAAAAAAAACGCGGATGAAACGACTTTTAGATATTTTCTCTTCCGAAGAGTGAATTTTTTTGTTTATTCTGCCTGGGTGTGTTTCGCAGAAAGGGGGGCGGGCGAGAAATGTGGAGAAGTTTCTTGGTGGGTGGGCGTATCGTTTTGTATAATCGAATTCTGACTGCATGTGGTTCGAAACAAATCGATCAAACGTATCATGGAATCTATCGTTTCATTTGAATAACCCAGATTTGCAAGAAAATGTCACTCGTGGATTCCTTTAAAATGATCTACGAATGAAAAGAATCGCTCAGTGAATATATGAATATATACTCTCCAGAAGACGAGACTATTTACGCAGTATACTAATTGTTCACTAAATATATGTTTAACACACGTGTTTTCAGATTGGTTTTAAATTTTGCCAATCGTGACAATTATTGGACTAAATTCATATAATTATATGAATATTATGAGTATCACAACAATAAAGTTATTTAATATTATAAATACTACAACAATAAATAAATGATAATTATAACTACGAATACAATTATTTCAATTACTAAGACATTAAATTTCGTCAGAAAGTCTGTCCGAACGAAGAATTAAATCGAATTATGATGAAACGATTTATGATTTAAAAGATTCCGAATCAATTTATTTGGAACACAATGGCTCGTTATTTGTCATTTGACGTTATACCAATTTGCGAATGAAAAAAACGTCTCTGAAGGCCGCGACGTTCAACCGATTATCGATTAGCGTGAACGCTCAACACTATTAACAAACAGGATTAACGTTGTAGCATCGTAGCAAGATTGTAAGTCCATTAACGAAATTTGCCAATTGATAAACAGTCTCGGATACGATCTTGCGCGACGAAGAAGAAGTATCGATTTAAAAAAAAGAAAAGAGAAGAGAAGAGAATCAAAGATCAAGTTAAAGTATCTACGAAACATCAAATAACGCGATCGAACAAAATCAAGTGTCTCGAATTAATCGTAATTTTAATTCTAACTTATAAATTAACGATTGTATTATAATAATTTTAAATTAATAATTGTACTATAGGATGTTATTATTTACAATTCCCTGACGTATCATTATGTCTCCAATAACGCAGAGAAAACTTTTACTTTGTCAACGAAATATAAACCATTGAATGAATGTCCACTCGAGAGTTAAATAATCCCAATTTTAAAAAGGATCATGCAGATATCGTTCATTCGCTGCAATAATAACACAAAATTTGTAGTTTCCGAATTATTCGTACGGAAAGAAACGACCCTCTGTCAATTGTATCTTTTTTTGTACCGATTTTTTACCGATGCTCGAAATTGCCATAGGATCGTCACTTTCAAATTACGTCACGATTTATTGCACCAGATTTCCTGTCATCGGAAAAAAGAAAAAAAAAAAAAAGAAAAAGATCCAAAAGAGAGATAGAGGGGGAAAAAAAACACAGAAGATCGACGTCAATTTGGTTGACGGTTGTTTCATCCATTTTGCACGAGTCGAAACATCCTGCGAAACTTTTCGATCTTGTTTTCAAACGATTTACATGTTACAACCGGCGTGGCCCTCGCGTTTGCACACGGATCAATAGTACGGACGCTTTGTCTAAACGAATCTGTACACTGCGTCTATGAGCGCGTGATTGCTGTGACTAAAACTATTTGCCAATTTGCAAGTTCTGTTAATGGGTTTAGCATTCGTGGCCTTAACTTCGGGCATTGTGCATCCCATCATTTAAACGGAGCAACGACGAGCATTAAACATTTCTCGAGGATACGCGCACTTCCGCCGCGGAGAGACATTCGAGAGAGAGAGAGAGAGAGAGACAGAGACAGGCACACTCGTTTCTTTTCAACGGGAAGCATTACAGTTTAATTGTGCGAGATTATAGGCGGCCAGAGGCTGCGATTATTTTCCTCCTCCATTACGATGACAGTTACAGTTAGTCATAGAGGTATGCATAGATCCCCGCTCGAGTGTCTCGGGACAGTTATATCGTTAGACCGTAGTGGATTTTTATGCAAATTCTTATCGCTGAAAATACAACGGAGGAAAATAGAATCTTAGTAGAGAATTATTACAGAAAGCGCTGCATTATTTTCGATTTTTTTTCTGAATACGTGCGTATTCCTTCGTATTCTGCGAAAACGTTTTCTGTGTTTTCTGCAAATCAAAAGTGCAAAGATCTCACGAATGTATTACATGTATATTTTTGCTGTGAATTATTATGTCACTGTCGTGCAATAGATTTTCTATAAATACGCTAAATTTGTTTCAAAATTGGAGACTGCAGAATGGAGAATTGGTATTGATTCAATTGAGAATAAATATGAATGCGCTGCTAATGTCGTCAGATTTTCTCGAAGTCAAATTTAAATTTAAATTTCCTACCTATATATTATTTTAAACAGAACGATCATCATAATTATCTCCTATGATTTTGTTGTTTGTCTAATTTTCACAAATCATATTAAAATACAACATGTCACTTTTTATCCTCTTTCATTTGTCTCTTGCTGTTAGTAAAATAAAAATCACAATTTGTTTTCTCTTCTTGAGCAATACTAATTAAAATATATATATATATATATATATATATATATATATATATATATATATATATTTCTAACTAATCATATTTTGCCGCGTAACATTCGTTGAAAAAACGCACGAGCGCTGCTAGAACTTTTAATAAACAAATACAAAACAACTGTCGCGTGTCAACGTGCAAAAATTGACTTATTTCAAAATTTAATGAATAAATTTTACTTTTCAAACAGTGACAATTCCATCATTCCCTTTCTTTTTCCAAAAACTTGAAATTCATGACGTCTCGACGCCGTCCGGAGGAGAAGCATCGCACGAAGACTTCTCCGACCAATTGCAAAGTCCAGCCCGACACGATAAAATTGCTTTTCGAAAAGCACGTTATTTGAGGGGAAGGCTATTTTAAGCTACCGGATAAACAAGATAGTCGTCGAGTAGCCAGGTTCAGCAATTTTTCAATAGGATTGTCCAAGTCGGTCGAGCTCACGAATGCAAAGAAGAAAAGACCGAGAAAGAGAGAGGGAGAGAGAAAGAGAGAGAGAGAGAGAGAGTGTGTGTATCCCATTTCTATTCCCGACAACGTCGTCGTTCAGCAAAAACAATTTGTCTCGCATCGAAAGCTTCCTTGGTAAACGCGTTTCTCGCGATAATGAAAATCATTTCCTCTCCCCCCCCTCCCGCCCTCGACGACGGCCTATTTTCTTAATCAACTGACTGTTCACGCGACCAAACGCTTCCGTGTGCGAGTAATATTCAATCCGACTGATCTAATAACCAAGCAGATTTGTGCGTTTATCGGACGCGATATCACATTTTCACAAAATGTTTAACACTAGAACTACCGACAGTTAAGACGAAGTTATTTCTACCAAAATTATTTTGATGTCTAATAAATAAGAATAAAATAAAATTCATTATATTATTTCTTTAGTTATCACTGTAAAAGTCATTGCATCGTTGCGAGGAAAAAATTGTAACATGAAATAGAAATTTTAAAATAAAATTGTATAAACCAGTCATCTTTACTGGTGTGGTAGTGTTAAAAATTTATAATGGAATATTTTATTTTACTTTACTAGTATCATCCAGTTTTTTAAATTATTTAAAATCCGTTTCATTTCAATCATTCTAAAATAATTATTACAGTAGGGACAGAAACTTGTTGATTGTTCTTGCTTATGAAATTTGATGATTACGAGATTCAAGTGACATAGTTGCTTTTCTGTCCTTCAAACTTTTATAGAGTTTCTTGAAGTTGACGTACCATTCAAAATTGCAAATGTTTGCAATTATAAATTGTCAATATTTATGACTTGAACAGTGTGTTTAAAACAGATTTAAAACAGATGACAAGTGAATTATTAATTTAATTGTATAATCATAACAGAGAAGTGAAAAAAATGTTATTAAATAATGTTTAGAAACGTTATAGGGAATAAAATAATTCAATTGTTTCAAATGTCGTCATCGATAATTATAAAACAGTTTATATGTGTGCGCTTATCGCTATAATATATTTGAATCAACTTTTATTCTTTTCCTTTTTAAACATACAAAATATTTTAAACCATAAAATAATACCAAGTTCCGCAAGTATTCTAGTTGTACATATTTTCAATTTCAATTTCAATTTGTATTTTAATATATTGCGCATTGGTTCTTTTTTTTTTTCTTCTTTAAAATACATTGCCACACATTGAAACAATTCTCAAATGTACATTAATAATCCCGGTAAAAATACAAATCAATCGTGGAATTTCAAAATTACTGGCCAATGATTACGAATTACGAAATTTATCCAGGATTATTACCTTAACAGTGATTAATTGATTAATGATTGCAATGGTTATGGGAATGATTACGAAAGAAATTAATTACTGCTGGTCACTGGGGAATCGCGGTTGAAACGATTGAACGACGAATGGAGGACGATACAAGAGGTGACGAACGGGAAACATGGTCATTTGAATTGCTAAGCCGCGAGAAACACACGAACTCCGATATTAATCGTTCTGGAATCGATCTTCGCGCCGTGGAAAAACAGGAAAAGAGGGGAGAAAAGAAAAAAAGAAAGGAAAAGAAACGCACCAGATTTCATTTGGCTCTCGATTTCCATAGGAACTCGAGTACACAACGCGAGAGAAAAATTACCATATCGAGAGAAACCAGAGCAACTGTTTCTATTAGTATTTCTATAGTTTCAGTTTCTATCACTATTTGTATTTCTATTCGCGTGCTTCGACGTCGAAATGAATTGTACAAAATTATACTTGCAAGGATAGAAGGAAGTATCCTTCTTAACAAAATTAAATCGAATCATTAAACTTTGTTGGAAATATATTTTATTTTTACAAGTTTCTTACAACTTCTTTGATAATTACAATTTATTTTTTTTTTTACACAATTACTGGAATTAATTTTTAATGTATCTTATATTACAAAAGTAAAACGAAGTATTTCTTTTCAAGATAGCTGAATTAAATCATATTGAACTTCGCTGAAGAAGAAGTTCCTTTCTAATTTTGTTTATACAAGTTCGTTTATATAATTTATTTTAATATTAGAGTGCACCAAGAGTAGAACCAAGTTTCTGTCTTCTTTTGACTTCTCTCTTTCTTCTTTATTTTTCGTTCGGGGTTATAAACAACTCGAACGAAAAAGAGAGAGAGAAAAAAATATAAAATTAGTTAATCTATCCGGTTCGCTAGACTTATGGTCGCCACCGTGCAGGACGGAAGAGCAATTCGTCTCGAGGCAGAATCGTTCCTCGGAAAATGAAGTGGACGACCATGTAAATTGCTCTCGTCAATTTTATTTTACGGTGTAACTCGGCCAAACCGAAATCAGCGCCAAGATTTACCGCCGTCAAGTCTCTCATTCCGCTCCTTTCGGATCGGCAATTCTATTCCGACACTGTTCGACACTTTTATCCTTTCCGATCATTTTCTCCTTCTTCGCCGACCTTCGAGAATTAAAAGACGCTCGCGAAAGGATATACTCGAAGATCGAATTTGTTAAATGGATCGGAAAGTATGCCGATAGCTGAGGATTTACTCCGGGATTCGCTTCACTTATTTACGATGATTGGATCTTATCATTGGCTACACTGTGGATGTTTATGCAAATTCAAGTTTTCACGAATGGCAACTGAAGAAACAGGTAAATACCTTCGATATCATGGTATCGATTCGAGATATTTTCGACCGCTGAAGGTAAATTTTCGATATCGTGGAAGCTGCATTTTTACTTCGGATTGCTTTATATAGCGCAGGTATTTTCACGGTAATTGTTACATTAAATATTTGTGGTGAATAATAAAAAAAAAATGGGATCGAGAATTAATTGAATACTTTACAGATTGTCGACAAGTATGTTAATTTACACGTAGCCCTTACGGCCGAGAATAGTTGCTCTCAACATTCTCTGGTTTAAAAATTCAATCTTTAGTTGTACACATTATCACGAACCTGTCATATTTACAATGTTCAAATTCCATTGAGATATTTACTATAATTAAATATTTAATATTTTCTGAACTGTAAAATATTTTTTCTAAAATATTCAATATTTTCAAATTCTAACTGTGTTCAAATAAATATGGATTTGCATGGAAATCAAAGGTAAATATTATTCTTCATTCAATATGATTCAGTCGGTCTAAACCATTGAGTCTAGACCCCTTCCAAATTTCTTTCCGATGTCAATAGTGATTTCTTTGCTTAGATTATTTCAATATATCGTATATACAAAAATTGAATGTATCTTAATAAATACTCCATCTGTCCGAAAATATGGTATACATTTGAAAGAAAATCTTCGATTATCTAGAATTTCGAAAGCAACTGGCAATACTCATTATATTGGTATTGTTTACATTGATAGCTAAATAACCTAACATACTTGATAGGCGTTGGTTTTGAGTTAAGTTGGAATTTGAAGACCAAAAATTAGTTTTTTCAAGAAAAATAAAATAGCTGTTTTTTCAAGAAAAATAAAGTCACCGCTGTAATTTCAAAATGGGAAAATTTCAACCCAAATAACGTGAATTTACAAAGAAGAGATGCCAAATTGAATCAATTGACTAATGAACAACGTCACAGTATCTTGCAACATCTCATATAAATAAGGTAAAACACCGTCGTGAGGGTCGATTAGATGAAAAGTATATATATTCAGAAGAAGCGTTCGACAAGGCTAAATCTCACTTTAACTAAATTTGGATTACACTAAAATTATTTGTATTATTAGTATTAGTTATATTGTGATAATAAAATGAATTTAATATTTTTTTTATATTTAATTTTAGTTTTATTTCATTTTTCTCGCAAATGTATACCATATTTTCGGACAAAAAAAAATATTAAAATGCATACCATATTTTCGGAGTATAGGGGGAGTACAATATAGCCAAGAATATACAGGCAAATTAATAGAACGGCAAAAAGTATTAAAATGCAGTAAAAATTTTCTTAATCCGAATTTCCAGGCTGTGTTGCATTTCGAACGAGAAAACGATATGCCGCACTCGTCGAGAGTTAATTGTAGAATTACACGCGAGTTTTATTTCATTCATGGGATAGAGTTACCGGTTCTTTTTGCGTTCTTAAATATCGTTGCAAATCCTGCTGGGCTATAGAAGCGTCAAGCTTGAACAGTGAGAGACGAAATATTCAGTTACAACGTTTCAAAAAGCGCACGCTGACAAAGTATTTCGCTTCGACATCTTTCTAAAGCGTTTCGCCATTGCGCAACAAGCAGTTTTTTGTGTACCTTTGCACCTTTCATTACGGAATTGAGGCAGTCACTGGATTTACACGCGTCGGGTGAATTTCCTCGGAAAAATAGACGGATACGCGCGCAGTTCATTCTCTTTCTTCCTTTCTTTTCTTTCCTTTATTTTTTTTTTCGAACTTTTCAGAACAACTCCGTTATAAAAAAATTTGAAATATTTCGCGAGTTGTAATTCTCGTCTTTTTTGTCTCCGCGCATTATTAAGCTAGGATAAACAATAAAACGCGTTTTTAAAAACAAAAGGAAAAAAGAGAAAAAGTGAAGAACTGTAGACGGAATAACACGCGCGATGCAACTTGAAAACAAACGCGAGCACAATCTATCACGCGCGTAATCTAATCTCGTAATCCGTCCTTTTAATGTAATTTCAACCACCGTTTATTAATTTTTTATCCCGAGAACTCGAAATAATAACGCGATTGCTCCGTGAGAAAATGAAAAAGAATATGTAGAATAAACTTTCCTTTTCGTATCAGATTCGGTTTCCGGGGAATTCTAGATTGAGAATTTATTTATAACATACTCGTAAGTGTGTATTTGGATAATTTTTACAAAAATAACTAGTTTCTTTGCTTATAATTTCTGTAAATGATTTCCACAGTTATAAGTTAGCTAATAAATTAAAGCCTGACGTTTTTATAATATTCTATGAAGAATAACAGTTTCTTTCCCCCAAAGAAACTAATTTCCTTATTTAGAATTTCTATAACAAATGTGTAACTTTCTATAAATTGGCTGGTAATTCTACAAATCAATTAGTTGTAGATTGAGGATTATAGAAATTCTTTATGGAAGTTTAACTACTAGTAAATAAACAAACTAGTTATTTTTGTAAAAATGAACCAATTAATTAAAAATTAACTAATTAATCAAGTATTTATCAGGTACTTGCAAATTTTTATGCATTCATGGGAAATTACAAAATGATACAGAATACACACAATGCGCGAAAATATATAAAATACCGAAGATACATAACACAGATAAAATGAACATCCGAACAGTTTCTACATGAAAAAGATATCCCATACTGAATATAATTCAGGAAAATTCGAACCATATTAGATACCAACAGTGGTCCTACATTACAACAAAAAATATTTTCAATATGTACCAGACGTTTCTATCCTATCATTTTTGTACAACACTCCAATATTCGAATTCAATAACCGATCGTGATGAACCCTTTCTCCCAAGTCCGTAATCATCGCCTCGCATTTATGTATCTGTTACACGTGTCGTGATTTCACTGGTCGCGCAACAATACGCGAAATGATTCAATAAAGAAAAAAAAAAAAAAAAACAGAAAAAAAACGATACCCGTACTATCCTGGAAACAGGTTCAAAAAGAGAAAGAAGAAAAACGCGTGAAATAGAAGAAAACGACGAAAAGAGGAGGAAAGAAAGAAACGACGAAGAGAGAGAGTGAAGAACATCATAACTCGATATCCGAATATTACGTATCAATCACCCTTCGATCCGGCGAGGGAGCAAGGAGATGGGGGAAAAAAGAACAAAAATTCGAGCTGGCGTTTCACTAGGAATGAAAGGATTAACGAGAAGAGGGGGAGGGGAGAGCATTATATTCGACGAAGCGACCACGATGACGCAACGCGACACCCCTAAATCCAGTGTACGCGGAAATACACCGATTCCGTGCGATCGTTTTGCTCTTTCCCTCCAGCGGTTCCTCCTTCTTTTTCGCTCTTCTTTGCTCCCCCAGTTTACACTTTTTTTACTCGCGTTTTATCTTCTCTTCGTGGAAGTGCTGCGCGGGGTGACTGGCGACGACCAAGAGCACAAAGCCAGCAGCCATACGCGGCCTGGCCTGGCGATTATGGTGATTATGTCGTCGATATCACGGTGATATTCGACGCATTAGTTTGGTAGGGTCGCTAGAGACTACGAGGTGGCTAACTGGCGACTCTTCCCTCTCAAAACTATCCCCTCCACTGCATCGATGAGAGTAAGGCTGATGTAGTGGGGGGGGGATAACGGTAGAGAGGGAAGGGTCGCCAGTTAGCCACCTTTGCTCTATCAATAAGTATAAAATAACTAAGTATCGACTGGTGAGAAGGAAACGATTAGCTTGGACTAACGACTAATCGTAAGTTGAAAAATCAAGATCTATGCTTAGGGAATTGTCGAAGTGTTACGACTGAAAGAGTATCGGCTAACTAGTCTTGAAGACACAAATTTGAAGATTAAATACTGACTCTTTTTTTTATTTTTTGAGTCACGTTCTTACACAAGTTACTATCGCAGTTTTCGGGGAATTTTGAAAAATAGTGAAGCTTCATCGCTCTTGGTTATAGGGCGTATGAAAACAACGACGACAACGACGACGATGATAGTTCGAGTGGGACTGATCGTATCTCTCTCTCAATTTCCTGCGTCCGGTGTTGTTCTTCGTCCATTCTCGACAGACTTTTTGCTTCGCTTCTTTCACTCCGACTCTCTCTTCTTTCTTTTCTTTCATCGTTCATTCTATATATATTATACTCATATTTTTGTATACACTGACGATTAAAAATCTGGAGCTTCAAGCTTTGAAACTTCAGCTTTGGAGCTTTGGAGCTCCAGCTTTGAAGCTTCAAGAGAAACGATGATCCACAAGTATTTTATTGGCGACATTCATTGTTAGAGTAGTGGAGATTTTAATTCATCAACTTTACAAATATCTTTGATTTTACATAGTAAAATTGTGTTACAATAGAATGTCAATAATGTAATATTGTAATTGAAATCATAGTATTCTTGATAAATTTTACGAAGTTTCTCTTGCTCAGAGAACGAAAATACTTCAAACTCTTGAACGAGATATATTTTTATTTGTATTAGATTTTGCGTCGTATCATTCAAAAGGGAAGAAACTTTAGAGATTCGTTTTTTCATCACTAAAGCATCTTTGATCTGAAATTCGGAGCGAATCTATTTACAATTAGAGCAACTATTTATCTGTATTGTTACTCTGTATTTAGAGCAACGAAAATGGATAATTTGGTAGCTGCAAATGTCACGTGCTGATGTCACAGATAACACACTTTTCACCTTGTTAACAAACACGCATTCACAACGACGGGACACAAAACTTATAATATGTCGCATTTATTGAATGCGGCGCGGCGTCACGTGAATTAGGAAGAGCAACATAATTGCTCTCTACACCGACCTAATTACAAACATAAATATATCATCAGAAATGCAGGAGTATAGCCTACATACAGAACTGTGTATCCCACGCACTAATGCCGACGTTAACTTTATATTTCTCGAAGTGTGCACGTTTAGCTTGCTACGTAACGCGAAGTTGATTATAATATTTCACACTGAGTTTTAATCATACCGTTTTAACGTACATTTCAACGTCCATTACGTGTTATAAAAACATTTTCATTCGTCCTCTTGCCGTGGATGAATTACTTCTCAAATGGGCCATTAAATCGAACCATTTCAAATCGAATTTCACACTATCGATCGAAACATCGTTTGAATTTTCAATGCAGCAAGAGTGAATTCGTTTCCACTTACGATACAATATACGAGCTGACATAAATTCCAAATTGTCGAACTAGAACTGAAATTGAATCGAACAATTGACGCTCTGTGCAACATTGCCCACAGTGACAATTCCAAAAAGAAAATTATTCCTTTTCTTTTCTTTTCCGAGTTGTGCCACGTGTGCGACGCATAACACGTATATAACATAGATACACCACGCACACACCACGAATATAAAGTACACAGAGACGAGAGCGGATAGAAGGTAGCGGCAAGTTTTTACGCGGACAGCTCGAGTGAATGACCGGTCAGAGCCGCCTCTCACTCTCGTCTCTCTTCCGATTCATTCGTCTCTCTTCTCGCTCCGTTTCTCTCGCTCTCCCGGAGAGAGTGTCGACTCTCGACAGAAAGCACTCGCAAAGGGAGAGAAGGAGAGAGAGAGAAGCGAGAGAAGCGAACACGAGAAGCACAGACGGAAGGAGATGCGAGCGAGGCAAGTCGGGATGCAACGGTCCGTCGCGGCGCAACGTGGCTCTCTGCGGTTCTCTGCGGCTCTCTGTGGCTCTCTGCGGCCACGCGACGCATTAGGCGACGTGCACACTCTACAAAACGGCCAACAGACTGGCCAGACAAACGCGTTCGATGCGTCGAAACCGTCGCGAAACGTCGAGGAACCAACCCTCCCTGGGTTTTCCTCCTGTCCCACTGTCTCCGTGTTTCAATATTTCATCCAACAGCTTCCATCCAATTTTTTCTTCTCAATCTGCTTTTCGCGCTTTTCGTTACGTAGATTCGTCCCTGTGTATAATAGATGCACGTGTTTGCGAACGAATTTGCCTTCCAATCCGGAGTATATATTGTCCAGAATAGAAGTTTTACGCGAATCTTCCGACATCGGTGGACATTTCTGACGTTGACAGCGATATTTCCTTGCTTAACACATTCTTTGCCAGAATATTTTCAATTTATATACAGTCCAAACATTTTCTTGCTTGTTATTTATCATTGATTCCTCATTCATCGCTAATCATTACGTCTATCTATTTATTTGCCAAAACTTTCTCATCTTGCTGCCTTTGACAAAAAGTCGATCGAATGCAGTAATGTTTGAAGCGTACGTAGTATCAAGCGCAAAGTATTCAAAAGCAGTTCAATTAAATTGATATCGTTGAGTTCACTTTTTCATATATGTACTTCAAACATGTGTAATAGCATTTGAAATTTTTGGTTCAAATAAATGGAATTCAAGTTAGAGTTCTATTGTCTGTGAACATATATATACATTGCTGTATATAAATAACGCAATTCCATTGAAATCTTAATACTTTCGACAAAGTTCTGGTTGGCGAACGTTTTCTGCATTTTCAAGTTTCGTAATCATTTATTCAATACCTCGTAAAACAGACACGTTCAAAGGCATTCAGAATCTTCAATAATTGTTACAATTATCAACTTTCAACTCCTTTCGCCAATATCTATTAAATTCAAATTGAATCATTCGAATTGTGCATCGGTGCAGTAATTCAGAAATGTCCAAAATATTTGTGCGTATTTGATTTCAACCCAGATCTCAGCACTTGGTTTCACATTGTTGCACGTGTTGCACGATACACGTTCAAAGCCGCGATACGTCACTATTACGTCCCTATTCCCGCTCTTCGTTCGTATATCCACTATTTTTCTTCTTCTCTTTTTTTTTCTTTTTTTCTTTCTTTCTTTGTTTCTTCGTTCTTCGTGTTGTAACCGTTGATTCGTGACACATCATCGTGTCGAGAATACACGATGCTTTCGGCCGTTTCGACGACGACGACGACGCGGGCCGCGAGCATCATCATTGCGGGCTGTTATTAAAATCTTTTAGCCAGCGACACGTGTTTCTTGCCTCGTTTGTTCCTGCTGTCACCGGCCGTGACGGGGAACGCGAACATCGCCACTGTTCACAGTCTCATCGTCCAGGCTCCAACCGATGGCAATCTCGCGACGCGCACGATCTTCCTCTTCCGGCGCGTTGCTCGTTTCCTGAACTTTGCCAGATTGTTCTACGAAATGGGCCGCCAGGAAGATCGCCGAGCGAACTCGTTGCGTCCTCTCTGCGGCTCGTGGAGATATTCGAACATCCAACGTAAAAAATATATTTACGTAGACGTATGTTATTTGTGTAATATTTAAAATATTTTTAAAACATATGCATATTGCATATATATTATTGTATTATTGCCTATTCTGAAAATATATTACTGTATACATTATTGTATATATTATTGGTGTTATAAAATATTATGAAACTTTATTGATATTGCAATGAGACAATTATTAGTGCTATATTCATAAATACACATATTATATATATATATATATTTATTTATTTGTTTATTTATTTATTTATTTATTTATGTGTATGTGTGTGTGTAGATACTGCAAGATATTTATGGCAAAAGATTAGTATGCACTACAAATAGTTATCTATATTAAGTTACTATGTTGAGCGTTAAATATGATTTCGTTGAATGTTAAAACTTATAATTACTTCTGCGATTAAATATCCTCCTTTCTCTTAGATTTCGTGTTTCAAATTTGATCTATATAATCATGATAGTTTTATTGTATTCATAAAAAGTTACTATTTATAAATATTCGAATACTTTCACGAGCAACTATATGTGTGTTTTCTTCCTTTTTTTTTTTCATTTTCAGATCACAGATTCCATTTCCAATATTAAAAAGGCAGATTCGATAATGTGAAATGATTGGGAAAAGTTCCACTACAGGGTTGATAAACCCTTAGTTACTACATGTATAATAATTTTACTATACTTCTTTCCTGTTACATTGATTTTCGTCATTGATCTCTCTTGCATTACATTTTCATATCGAGAGGAAGGTCTTTACTTAAAGCGTAGATAACTATGCCTCTATATGTGATTTAGTTAACAACTCCATTATAACAACTCCTCTTCAGTTGTTGCGAATTTTCGCATTTCCCGCGGAAGAAAAAACTTTCTTTCCCCAACTATCTGCACACGCATACACCATCGCGTACTCCGTCGAGGGAAAAGTACAAACGTTTCGTCGTCGAAGCCGATTTCCTTTAATAAAATATTTCCATACTTTTCTCTACTCTCCTATCCTGTATCTCTCACTACCCATCATCACGACGAACATTTTATAATTGTTCCAAGACAATTCTCCTATACTCTCAACTTCAAGAAGTTTAAACTCGAACCTGCCTAAAAAAAAGCTCACACGAAAGAGGGGAAAAAGGGGGGAAAAAGAAGCAACAGAAAAGACACGAGGAGAAGAGAGAAGAAGAGGAAAAAAAAGACGTATTTCATGGTATAAGAGAGAAGAGTCTACCTTCCAGCGCGAGAAGATACAAACGGTCATATTGTTATCGCTGAGCATCGCTGGACGGGGGCGCATTTATATCCCTTAAAGCTCCGGACGGATTTGTTGTTATTTATTCCATCCTTGGCGAAATTTTTCAATTTCCTTCGGCTCCATTCAACGCCGCGGCTGTATGCATTCAACGTGCACGTTACCATAAGAAACGTATTGCTTGCTCCCCTCCCACCCTTTCCTCCTCTCCTCATCGTCTTCTCGCTACTCTGCTCGCGCAACGCCGAGTCTTCGGCGTCCCGATGGTTCGGGATTCAACGCGCATCCTGAACACCCGAAGGCTATTCCATGCAGGAAAGCCTATAAGCGTTAAAGAGGCCCGGGGATCCACACTTTGTTGCAACACACACTCGATTTGCTTGCATCCTGTGTCTCGCGTGGAGGTTAGGATCGCGCTCGATACGATTTTTCGCTTCCAGCTCGACCGGAACACCGAACCGGTTATTATCCATCCGCACCACCGTTTTGCCTTTGCTCTGGATTTTTTCTTCTTCTTTTTCTTTTTTCTTTTTTTTTTTTTTTTTTTAAGGTGGTCGTTTCTTTCGAGGTGGTTGCTGCCCACTGAATTCCGAGAGCGCAAGTTTCTCTCGCGATGGATATCTCATTTGGATTCCCCTCGCGCTGTGATTGATCCCAGAAAGAGGAAAGAGGAAACGCGATCGAAGGGATTTGACAGGGACTGCGCGATTTGAGGGACGTCGAAGATAGCTCGATAGGACGATAGTAATATTGTTAGGAAGGATGTGTACGATTTGTCGAAGAGTGAATGTTCCTGTCTTTATTTTTTTTTTTTTTTTTTTTTTTTTGTTAGTATCGATTAACGTTCGCCGGAAGTGAACCTTCCTGAACAGAAGGTTCTTTTTAAGATTGAGAGACCCAAAAGAAGGAGTAGGCAACGAGTGAGATATTGTTCATCTAATACAGCTGAAATTCTTTCTGGCACAGGCTCTTCTTGTTTAGATTTTCATTCGTGACTGCTCGTAGAGAGAAGAAGAAGATGAAACAAAGATGGTGATCGAAGATGGTTCGTTCCCTCTTCGAAAGGATGTCTATAGTTCTTTATTTTTCTGTTGTTTTGACGATTGTCTTCGAAAGTAACTTTCACCAGGGATCGACAAAAAAATTACTGATCCGATCATAATGATCACTGAATAAACTAGGTTAGGCTCGTAGCTTTTCTCGTAATGAAGAAACTCTTTTCGTAAAAGTGAAGAAAAAAAAGGAAAGAAAAAGAGAAAGTCCTATCGCACGCTTTCCAAATCTTAACAAAAAGTAAATATCTCAAAGTCATTTCGCATGATTAAGAACCGAAAAAGCAGAAGACTAACACAGTGAGTCATAATTTCTTTGCAGACATCCCGTTTCGTTTCGTTTTTGGTCTCAAAGCGTAAGAAACGACACGGTCCAGCAAACTACGAAATTAACAGGATTGTAAACGAATGTCGGAAAGTAAAATTTATTTTTATTCCAAAACTAAATTGATATATATATATATAACGTAAAAAAATATAATATACAATATATTCTAAGAAGAAGAAGAAGAAAATTTTTATCAGAAAATTCCAAAACTGAATTGATAAATATAATGTAAAAGAATAGGGAAAGATATCGTCTATCAATAAATAATGTAATAATAATAACAAGAAGAAAAAGAAGAAGAATATAATATGTAATAAAATAAGACTAGAAAAAGAAAGGATAATTGATTTGGCAATAGCACAATAGAAGATAAGGGATTCATTAATGCTCTACGCCCTGTGCGATTACTTAATATTAATAATCTATTTTAGAACGATGGCCGTTCATGCTGATACGAAACTGACGTTGACAAAAGACTCTAATGTTAACGTACAAATTTTCTGCACAGCTTGCTATCAAAAAGTAAATTCATCAACATCTTTTCCACGACGCGCTCTGTAGTTGCACGATAAAGCTTCATTTTCAGAGAAATTATCTTCCATTTCCGCGCGCGTAATAACGTTAAGAATAAAAAAGGAATTATCGGAAGAGAAAAAAAGAACGTATTCGTATCTACTATTAAACTATCTATTATCCGTTAATAGACTACTTAAACTGTAACATTAATATCATGTAACAATAAGTAGCCTGTTTCTATCTTATTTCTATTAATTTCATTATTCGATCAATTGAACGCATTCTATTTAACGCGTATTTGTATCCTGGGGTCTCGCATAAATTACTTGACAAAATATCGAGCAGATTTTTCTTCGATCACCCTTTATATTTCGCGAGTCAAATTTTCAACTTTCCACTTCGATTATTCGTTCTTATCTGAAGTTGATCTACTTCAAGTGTATTTACCATTTATCTTTGCGCGTAAAATTCATCCTTTCCAATTCCATGAGTTGAAGAAGAATTACAAGTCGAGGAGTACGACTCTTGTGTGTCATAATGTGGTTAATTCTTCATTTTTCTAATTTCATCTGTCGCTTGGAATGAAACCGACACACAGTGGTGAAAAACTAATGTCGAACGAAACAATAAAAAAAGACAAATAGATAAGTTCGCAAATTCCTCTGTCGAATAGATTAAATTTCGAAATTATTCAATTGCATCTAACCTAATCTCAAGCAATATTCTCAATTTTGTATCGCGATCTTGCACGTTGTTTTATACACATTCTCATTGCAAAGAGAGCGAACGGGCGTTGACGAATCATTATATTTCTTATACTCGACTCGTGGACGCATCTCCGAGTTCAATTAAATCTCCAAGTTCCTGCACGTCGTTCGATCAATCTGCAAACTGTCAATCGGAAAAAAACCAGAGGCATGTTGCTGACGAACTCGAACGAACTCGAACTCGGGGATTATTCAGCCGCGAACGATCGCGGAAAACAGCGATCGCGAATCAGCTTGCGGTTCAAGCACCGTGGCGAGTTTCTAGGGTCAAGATCTCGAGCGCAATACTCGAGAATGAGAGGGAAGAAGTTCGAAACGAAAGAAGAAACGACTAGCCAACCAGTTCCCGGAGCCATCTTATCTCCGGTACGTGGCAACACAACAAGTGCACCGTGCACAAGCGGCACATCGCGCCATTACGTGCTGATTATGCGAGACAATGCCTGTTTTTGCCATATATCCGGCCGAGCAGTCCCGTCCGTGCGAAACTTGCAACAATTCGCGGCGCAACGGGAACCTTAGAAAAAGGCATATCGCGCGCCGGAGATCTTCAACGTTCCCCGCGGGGATACGAAAACGCGTCGGGACGAACGATAAAGGAGGAACAAGACAATTTCCTGTATTAATTAACGTATTACGGACCAACGTCAACGTATCATTGACGTCACGGCAACGTATGCACGTATCGTCGAGTTATGTTCTTTTCTCTAACGAACACGAGAGGAGAGCGAAGAGAAAATATCTTCGTTCTTCCACCTGGATGAAATTTCAAGAAATTGGAGTATTATATCCGCTGACAATGTCTCTTGTCGATTTTTTTTTTCAATTTCCTTCGACACGATTTTGATAAGGTTTCCTTTTCCTTTGAGCACTTTGATTTGAGAATTCATTGTTTCGTTAAGAATGAAAGTTTATTTTTCATTGAGAGAGAGTTAATTTGGATTGGTTTTCACAGTCATTTGACTCGAAATTATTATTAATATATCAGTAGAATATTTCTAAGTTCCACAAAATATTTAAATCTCTTGTTTTCTTTTTGTTTGAAATATTAAAAATTGATATACGAGTCTCTCAGAAGTCAATCTAATCGACTTCATCTTTCATAAATTTCCTAAATTAATATGTATTCAATTCTCACGAATGACTTACTTTATGAAGTAAAATTCGTTCGTTCAAAAAAAAAAAAAAAAAATGCCAAATTAAATTTAAAAAAACATACGTGTTCATAACATATATTGCAATTTCATGTCTATATTATTCCAGTATTTATAAAAGAATATTCTAACAACATTGACAGAAATGACAGATTAAACGGTAGAATTACAAGCTTATCGATGCTTTCTTCACTTTGGAGTCTTTTGGAAATTGCTTTATTTCTGCTGTGTAACCAACTGTTCGCGGAAACAAATTTTCACAAGGAATCAGTACGAAACAATTTTTCATCGCCAAGAAAACTGGACATGCCAATACGTCTTTGGACCCGCGACTGGAATATTTTTCAGGTGAGAAGCGAGATATCTCGACAAAAGAGGAAGAACAAATTCGCTCGAGAACGAATCGTTTCGAGAACTGGAACTCATCGACGATGGACTTGGTCTATTTAGTTTCTACGAGAACGAGTCGACTTACAGCCGGTCGACACCTTCTCGTTTCGTGGAATAAATTTCAACGAACACCGTTGGCGAGATTTATATACTCTGTCTACGGCCACTGTGGAAACACGCGATTCTCTATCTATCGACAGGTAATCTTATCAAGGCGATGCGTATAGATATTGCATGATACTAGACCAGACCTTGATAGATGTACTTCGTAGATTTCCTTCGTAATATCAATCTTCCCTCTTCCCCTCGAGTTGGTGGAAAAAAAAAAAGAATTCCTTGATATAATGCTGCCAGTGCTGAAACTCGAAGATGCACGACCGGTTTGAAAATCCTGTTATTTTCGAATCGAGCCGTGGAATCTCGTTTCCAATCGTCCGTTTGTTCAGAAATTGTGTAAATGTTCGATGCTCAAGCGCGCACGGCGTTGCAAATTTCTAATATTCCGCGCCGCTGAATTTCAAATGTCTACGAGTTTAGAGAGAATTCGTTTCGAATTTCGTCGAATTTCACGATGTAAATATTCGCTGCACACTGTCGCGTATTCTACATTATCAATCTTAATTGCACGCAGTTGGAAAGAATTGCGACAACACATTGAGAAAACCGAAGAGATTTATTTTGTGATTAATCCGTTTCAAACTAAACACGTGTATTAAAAATAGAACTATTTTGTTCTTTAAACAGCTGGGCGATGCGAATTATTATTGCATAGAATCCTTTTGACAATGGCAGTATTCATAACTTTATACTTATAATTACTATGTAATTATGTGTACTATATAATTATCGAATCATATTTCATTCAACGGTAGGTAGATCTCTTTATCTAACCAAAAATTTCATGCTTTCATTCGATAGTTCAATTTCTCAAGTTACCCTGATATATTAAAATGTACTGACAAATCTACTTTATAACTGAAGAATCATTCTCGTTGTCAGATTCGATTAATTATTCGGTGATAGCTGTCTTTAGTATTATATCTATTTAATATATAACATTATATCAATTCATAGTATAATTATTATTTCTAATAATAGTAGATTTCTCTTCAACTTTCTCTGTGTAATAATCAAAGAAACAAAAACACATATGTTCATAATGATTTAACTTAAGATTAGATAATATATCTTTGCTAACATATATTTATTTTATCACACTCAAGTGACTCATCCACCGTTATCTATGAAGACCAATCATCGTCACAAAATCAAGCCCTTTCATCTCCTGTCCGCAATTTTCCAGCTATTCATTAACCTGGCGAAACAAAATGTCAGGCTATCGATAAGGGTGGCAAGCGATCGTCGTTCCGAGAGGGAAGCTCGCCCCGCGAAATTTCAACTCGGCTCAACTTTCGCCGCTATCGCGCGCCGATGGCCGGTTGCGGTGTATCAAGAAGTTGGATGAATCATGAATAAATTCATCCGATAAACGGCCGCCTTTGTGTGTACGAGGCAAGTTTCTTTATACCGGCTGGAGACCCTTACAACAGACCCGCTTATGATAAAACTTGTCTCTCTCTCTCTCTCTCTCTCTCTCGAGGGTGCTTGAATTATTAGCGCGCGCAAATAGAACGGGGCTGTCGGTGAAAATTCCCGGCAACCTGCCACGGTTTCCCGGCGCGCCGCCACGTTCGTTTTCTTTCATGCTAATCGTGTCACGATCGATCGGTTAGCAACTTATTAAACCGTGATCTGCTCGAAGAGATTTGCTAATACAAGCTACGCCCGAGGAATAAGGTAATTATACATCGGTGAACGCTCCTCACTGACCGGTAATTTCTTTTCTTTTCTTTTTTTTTTTTTTGTTTTTCACGGGCCCAATTGCAATTGTTCGTTCGTTCTCTATATAATAAGTGCTCGAAGGTAAGAAGTTCAAGCCGAGGTCGATTGAAATCTACTGGTGAAATTAAGAACCGAGGAATTGTAAATTCTTGCGTTTCTTCAAACACCTCGGACCAGTCTGTGTAAATTCCGGGTGCTTCGAGAATGTTCAAAATCCTCGTGTTTTAAATACTTGAAATCATTGAACTGTATTTCAAACAGTTCGAGAATGCCTAAAATCCCTGTTTCGCTTTGAAAATATTTGAAATCAGTCGCAGAAGTTCATGTACACATTTAACAAATTTCAAATTTCTTTCGAACTTCGACATTCATATCTTATACACAAATCTTATAGAATAAGATTTTCCTGAAGCTTCGATTTGAAGACAATGAACCTTGAACGTGTTTGATTAAGAACAACTGGTTTGGCGCTTGATAAATTTTTAAATATTATTTTCTTTTGAAAACGAAGCATTTTACGGACAAACTTTATTTTACAGTCAAACATTAGGACGACTAAACAATTAATGATAATCTATTTTATTAGTTAACATTATGCGAATTTTGCTGCATTCATTTACTAGAAAATGAAGATACAGTCGGCATTAGAAAATTATAATTTTAACTAGCAAATTAATCAGAACGAATAAAATATCGGCGATACTTCTCTTTTAAATATTTGAAACGCAACAACATGTACATGTATTCGATTTTATAATAACGTAATATTTCAATTTTTTGAAAGAAACAGTGTTTTAAACCGCGTACTATACTATACTGCAAAAATTTTCCATCCTTCTCAGAGTAATCAGGAATTTAAAAAAAAAGAAAAAAGAAATGAAATGACGGATATACTAAGTTTCGCTCGTAACTACACACGTGCATATTGAATTGTCTAAAAGAAAGGAAAGAGGAATTTCAGAAAATCTTTCTATTACATCGTGCGATCTTAGAAGAAAATTTATACTTCGTACCAGAGGATTTATTTCCACAAGTAAAATGTTTAACACGATGTTAAGAGATATTTCAATGTCGTGCTCTTTGCATGTTTGACTAAAACTATCGCTGAACACAGCAGTCGGGTCCGATATGTGTATCAAGATTCGCGCTTCACTCGTAGAAACACGCAAGTGTAATTATCTCGCTCCTAGACGCATGGTCCTCTGGAAGAAATGAATAAAACGAAACGAATTTAACGTTCAACGATATGCAAGAACGATGGGATTTTCATGAGATACGAAAGTCATCTTTATCATGAATACGCGGTTGTTAAAATATTTGGGAAAAAAAGGTACAGACTACTCGATAAGGAATATTACAATCAAGAGGCAAACTTTACGTTCAGTCGAATCAGTCGAAACTATAAATTAAATGTAATTAATATAGTTTTGTTACAGAGAAAATTGAGTTTAAAATAGATAAAGATTGTGAATTTTTTTTACAGCTAATTACGAAAGAAAAATCTCAGTTTTTTCAACGCGACATTCAGCTTTGTATTTTCATTTTCGTTAAGTCAAAATGTTACAAGATAGTGGAGCAATTCACTAGTTTTGATTTCTGAGGTAAAAAATTCTAAACAAATATTTGCATCTTCCCTTATCTTTCATACGATATGTTATGTAGAATATTAAAATATCTTTTGACATAAAAATAGCTTAATACACAAACACTTTTTATAAGGAATATTTAATAATTTGTCCTAAATGTTTATTTATTTCAAACACTCTTTTACGGTAGACGTTAAAATGCATCGATTAGCGTGTGATTATTAAAAAAAGAAAGAGATAAAATTGAACAAAATTAAAACTAGGTACATTGAATTACTCCCTACTCGAAACATTTTTTCCAATAACGAACACTGATAATTTCATTTACCGATTAAAACGGGGCACTCTGTATAGCCCGATAAATTTGATAAATAGAAAGATGTTCGAACAATTAAAGAAAAGAGGGAAATTTTGCAATGATGTACATTAATTGATAAGAAAAAAAAAAAAAAAGAAAAATTAGAAGAGTTGGGGCGAAAAAAACGCGAAATATCTTAAACGTTCGAGAGTAGATCAGGAAATCGAATCTCGAATATATTTACATATTAGTTCAGTAATGGATGCTATGCGTGCGCTCCCGCGGGATAATCGTGTTATCGGATCATCCGGATAATACGATTACGCGTACCACTCGCATAAATATAGGCGATCGTGCGGCGAAATTTTCAAAAATTTTTACTCGCCCGATAAAACGAGAATGCCGACGTTTTTCCATTTGATGATCGTGAAACGGCAGATTTCTACGTAAAATTCGAATCAGTGACTCTTTATTTCTCTTTTCTGTTTGTTTGTTTGTTTGTTTCGAGTGATACTAAGTGCAAAGAAAGAAAGAAAAAAAAATTGAGAACGTTCACCTACTGTGTAAATGAAATTATTCCACCTGACGAGTGAAATATTGTAACTTTCTTCTTTCAAGTATCTCGTTTTTCGAAATTTTACGAGAAATTCCAACGCGATGTTAGAAATACTAATTATTATCGTTTCACTGACATTGTACATTGATATTAAATATTATGTCGTGTATAAATATCGATAATATTGAACGATGATTTTATTAACATTTTTATTGACGATTTATTATATTCTAACACCGACAACAATACGTTACAAGTCGACGAAATTAATAATAATAAAGGCCGGAATTTTCTCTTGACAGCTGTGCTAGTTCTGCTTTTGTGTTGTACACGAAAACAATTTTCAAGCAATCCTTCACAGCGATGCAGTGAATTCGATTACACCTGTAAACGCTTCAAACAATTCATTGAACGAACACAGCGAAATAGAACACCTATACTACTCGATCACAAGCTTTCATAAGACAATGAACTTTTGGTGAAACAATGCCCTCCATGTAGTTGGCGTGTAGTCCGAAAACTGTGTGATATGAAAGAAAGATATTAATTTCGCAACGAATATTTATCTCGGCCAGATAAAATGAGAAAAATATGTAATTAAAACTACGTGTGCCTATGTTAATAGAAATATTATAATAATAATATTTGTAAGCATATTCCTTAATTACATCATATCAAAACGATTATATCACCTGCACACTGTTGCTGGAATAAATTAAAAAGCTAAAATATTGTTAAAAAGTAAACTAAAAGCTTGGTTATAACGAGTTAGAAAGAAAAATTGCAGATACTATCGCAAAATAAATAAATGTGTCAATGAGAAAACTGTAGTAATAACATTTCAATCAAATCTGTAAGCATATATGCTTGACACGTTTAATAAATAAATATTAATTATGGTACGCTAGAATAACTGAAAAAATAGGATACTTTTTGATACAAAAAACACAAGTTCGTTGCCTTCGGCTTTTAATTCAACTCCTCGTAACTTTCGGTCACTTTCAATTTTTGGTACAACGTAATATCGATCGTCGGGGTATTTTTCTGATAAAATTGCTCGAGTACTTCGAAAATCTGTCGTACGCTTTTTTTTATTATAGTTGGATCGTGGAATCTATTTGCGGATAGCCGAAAGTTTCTGGTCAGACAGCGTGGAATATTTTTGATTGGAATCTGGTCGGGTTCTCAAAAGTATCGGACTGTGTACGAATGTTTTCGAAACACCGGCTATCCAAGATTCGATTCGGGGTGAATTACGCTCGTAACCATTGGTTTTCCGATAGTCCGCAATATAAGCTATTCCATTTTTTTCTTTTTCTCTTTTTCTTTTTAAGAATAAAAATCAATTAGAGATCCTAATAAAATCTCAATTATTTAAATACTCGAACGCGATACCAATAGCTTTTGGAAACTGGAATTACGAGCGAGATTAAAGTCTGCGATCGAAGAATTTCTTCGAGTCAGAAGAATTTCACGAGTTCGCCAGTTTTAAATGATAAATTTTGTTGTAACGCGCATACAGATTTTATTTCAGTTAAAACAGTACATTTTAACCGTGATAATTTCATTTCAATTTCTCAATTTCAATTAATAATAAATCTTCAGGTAAATAATAAAGGGTCGTTAACTATAAGTTTTCTCGATCAAGCACGAAGATTTATGCGATAAAATATAACGCAAATTGTCGGATTATAACGTGAAGATCGTTAGAGTGTCGAAGATTTGTCAGTTTTCACTGAAAATCCGTATTATTATTCTCATTTTCACGAGAGAAGAAAGAAAAGAAAGAGAAAGAGTATTTATAAAGAACGATGAATATTGATAAAATTAAACGCAGATATATATAGGACAAGCATTAGAGGGATGAAAAATTGAACAATGACTCGTGCGGATATCTATACACCATAAACGTATGATAAACCATAGACGTGCACATAAATGAAAAAAATTGTCAAAACAAACAGTAATATAGAACCACGATCTTTCGAATGTTAATAATTACAGATTACTGTGATTATTTCATTTAAAAATGGATTATTAATTAAATTAATATTTTATATATAATTTACTAATATTAAATATATAATTTATCGATAGATATTTAATAAAGAATTGCTAAATTAATTAATAAAAATTAAATATGGGGAATTAAAATTAATAATAATAAATAAAGTGCCAGCAATAGCGGTTAAACTTTGATCATAATAAGATAATATAATAAAATTCTATTAAAACTATTTTAAAATAAAATTATTTTTAAATTATTAATTACAGGTGAAATTTTAATTAATAAATATAATATAATTTAAAATATAGAGATATGAAAAAATTAAATAATTCTTTAATTCCCTCCTCGCTATTGGATACACCAACGAACACACTCTTCTCGACACGACCGAATGAAAAAAACCTCCGCGCCTCTCGCGGAATAGAACTTTTCTACGGGCGAATCCGACATCCTACGCGGTGTATAATTTCCACGCGGAATAGCATCTGCCTTATCTAAATAATGGACCGCTTCTACCCATCGGCGCGGCGTCTTAAAACGTCGCGAAATTCCTGCAAACCGCGCGCGCGGTATTCTTCGTCGCGAACCAGCCTTTTGCTTCCTCGAAAGAAGAGCCTCGCGAGGGAAGAAGAAAAAAAAAGAAAAAAAAAAGAAAAAGAAAGAAAAGAGAAAACGAAAATGTTAATAGCATCAACAGGAGAAAGGAGACAGCATTGCGAGATCGATGCCTCTCTTATCTCGGCCTCATTGTCGTCGCCGTCTCACCCCTTTCGCAGAGTTCGAGGGAGGGCAACGCATCACAGGGTGAAGATGAGCGGACGAGATGGCAAACGAAAGAGGGGGGGAGGGAAAGAGAAGGAAAAACCCGGGACCAGGCAGGACGGTAGACTCAATTAGCCCCGCGGAAAACTTTCGTTGTGGGATTACCGACGTCAACAACGTCCTTCTTGGCCGAGCGACGTTCCGAGCCCACCGGGGCGAAATTGCGTCGAAAAAGCACTACCCCTCCCTCTTTCTGTTTCTCTCTTCCTCGGGTTAGGCCACAGCCAGAGATGGGATCGAGCAGCTCGCGAGTAAATATCGAACCTTCGATCCTTCGATTCTTTCAGCGAGATCGGAAACAGTACTCCTAGTTACGACGATCAACAACGAAAATGTAATGAAGACTGCTGCACAGTAAGATGTTAATTGAGGACACATCTGTGGATACTCACTTCAAGGTTAGGGACACTAGCTTGTACATTTCTTTTGGCTTCGAGTAAGTGTTTGAAACCGATGTGATGTGACTCGGGTGTGAAACTTGGTTCGTATAAAATGTATTGAATCTTGATGAAACATTGTACGACACGAAATCTGTGCTACAGTAAACAATAATAAAACTTGTATGAAATCAATAGCACTGGATTGAAACATTTCTTTCATTTCTAGAGTAATATTAGAAACTCTTTCATTTCTAGAGTAATATTAGAAACTCATACGATGAAATTTACATGTGAAACTTGATACTGATTGTATGAATTATATGCGTTAAATCCAATCAAATGTATAATACATGCATAATGAATGTAATGCACAATACGTTAGATTTAATGAAATGTAATATAATAATACATTAAACATGTACTGCATCGAACCACGTTGAAATTCACTTGCACAAAATGTACTTGATGAACTACAACGAAACGTACACATTGAACTTGACTAGCGCAAAGTTCATTTTAAGTACGTTTGATGAGACGAAGTATGTACATACATATATCGAACTTAATGAAACTCTACATTGAACAAAATAAGTACACTGCGAGTGTGCTTCGCCGAAGGATTTTTATTTCCTAGAGTAATATTCGAAACTTATGGAACGTTGGAACACGAGAACTCGAGTTAGATTCGAGGGAGTACATGGCGGACTTGATCCCATTCCTACAGCGATAGACAGCGGTGGTAGAGACCCGTGGACCCCGTCCTCGTGATCTCTCCGACGGTAAAGCGGTGTTCCCAGTCAGCGTTTCCTTCCTTCGTGCCAGCTTCCGGCATCGCGACTCGTTTCTAACTTCGACTTATCGGCATCTTTCTCGCTTCGAGCGAGTTTCCATGTTACCCCACGGAGCCTCTCACCTCGCCGAACGCGTGCTCGTTCAATTTTCGGTTGAATTATCTTTCAGTGAAACGTCTTCTCGGAGATCTTGTTTGTATCTCGGCGATCTATCGGCTCGTATTTGGAATTTCGTGAGATTGAAACTGATCGAAGGGGGAATTCAATGGAGAAGAAATTTCCTTTGGAATTTGGAATTTTGGAAGCTTGAGAATATTGGGTAGAAGTGATCTGTTTAATATGAAGTAAGCTTTCTCTCTCTTTTTTGATTTGAGATATTGTTTATTTTTTTGAGTTCTGTATTTTTTGAAGAAACCGTTTATCAGCCCTCGAACAGCGAATAAACAAGAACAATATTTTTTTTTCTCTACGTACAAAGCAAACATTCGTACGGAATATTTTTGTTATTTATATTTTGTAATTTATTTTGTAATTTTATTTTATAATTAATCCTAGTCTATGCAATTCATTCTAATATAATAATTGAAGGAAAGAATACGTATTTGCCAATGTTGTATCATTAAAATTGTACAATTACAATTTATAAAAGTATCTGAAGAATTATAATTTACTACTTGACTAATTACAACTTGTAATAAGTATCATATAAAATTTCAATATTCAGCAATAACGCATCCACTCGTGCTGTGTTTTCTACTAAATCTTTACTCTTACATATTCGTTCCCCATATTGGTTACAAAAACTAATACAATTCCAACAGTCGTGTTTCGTGCATTAAGTATTAATAAAATTTCAAAATACTTTAAATAACCATATGTTATTTAAATAATCGTTCGACTTTCGTCGAACTTTCGCACTATATACCACTGTATATTTATTTTACAATTGCACGATAAATATTCTCTTTTCACATTCAAATCGCTAGTTGATATTCGACTATATGTACTTGGATACATTCTCGCACAACTACATGAAGCGCTGCGACACGAAACGATCGCATGAAACGTTCGCTTGAATGGGAAGATCGTTCAATACCCGGGGCAAAGAATTTAATTGATGTTTAAAGGGAGGAAACTTCCGTTCGATCAGTTCGATTAACAGCGTAACTTCCTCGGTTTAACTAATCTTTATTTATCGAGTCTCTTGCTCGAAGGAACCTCTCTTCTTCTTCTTCTTCTTCTTCTTGCCTCTTTCGTGTTCGTCCCTCTTCTCCCCTGCCCGCTCTTTTCTTTCCTTCGATCTTCCTCAGGATTTGTAGCTTTTCGTTGGTACCTTTGGGGTACCGTGGCTTCTCTCTCTCTCTCTGAGAGAAGTTTTTCCTTCTGCCCACCGCAACGCGACACGGAACGCGGAAGGTCAGGGGAATAACAGAGTCACGTAGCTCTAAGCTGGATCGAGGATTCCAGCGACTCTTCTATCGGGCCGGATTGTCTTTGCGAATGGTCTCCGGATCGCTCTTTAATCTCTCGTTATTTACGCCAGAGCCGAATCGAGAGAGAGAGAGAGAGAGAGAGAGAGAGAGCCGGGATAGAAACTCGAGATAGAAATAAAAAAAAGAGAAATTGATTAGAGTAACACTGACAAGCAATTAACGTAACGCTCTCGCTTGAAACTTTGGACAGAGTGTCAGAGCCTCGGAAAAAACAATAATTCTCAAATAGAAAAAAAAAAAGAAAAATGAATACATATTTCATTCGCGATAAAACGTTATTACTTCGAGCAGTGTTTAAATTGGAAAATTTCATTAGGTATGTTTAGGCATGTTACACTTTGATCTTGAGACGTATTATTTAGGCGTATTATTTAGGTACGTTCAGGCACATTTAAATCATTTAGGTACATTTAGATTGCACGAATTTTGAAAAGGTGCGAGAAAATTCATTTTCATGTAAAAAGCAGACGAGCTTGTTTAAGCGACTAAGAGAAGGAAGAATGTTTATTTGTACTTGTTTTGAAATCACGAAACACAGTCTTTAATCGTTAAATTAGTCAGATAAACTTTCCACCAAAAGTTTCCACTAGACCGAGTGAGTTTAATAATAAATTTCATTGACTGTATTAACATATTTATTATGTACACGTCTGTTGTAGTATTGCACATAATTTATTGTCTCTCTTCTTTGATTTTCGTTCTCACATAAACCTTTTTCTGTCCTCAGAATTTTCCCACCCACAATAAAATCTGTAATTAAATTTTGTAATCTTTACTTCTTTTTATTTCCTTTCACCGATCCTCCATAACTAGAATTTCGTTTGCTTACAAGAGAGGAAAGTTATTAACTCCTAGCTGTCGATTCCAATTTAAAATCTGCGAATCAATTTAAAAATACCAATCTGTAACAGTGTTACAAGTAAATTTCTTACGTAGTTAAGTATAGATTATACACACAAAAGAAAAATAATTATCAATTTGACACGGTAAATCAAACGATCGAGCGATCGATTCATCGATACGACGATAAGAATAATCGCAATTGAAACTCGGAGAAAAAGACGTGTCAATTACTGTGCACAGTCGTGTCAAACAGTCGAGGCGGATATTGATAACAATATCGATCAACGTTTCTCTTCAATACTCGTTTGCTAATGAACGACACGTTTTGCACGATAGAAACTAATAGAAATTATATCGTCGATATTTCCAAGCTTTTGTACTAAAGTAACTTCTATTTCTTTAGACATGCATTTTTATCACTATAATTATTTTTATTGCACGCATCGTTGTTATCATTATTATCGTTAATCGTTATTGCTAATTATTTTCTTACTACGAGAAAAATCAATCGTTTTATTTACAAACGAAGAAATAGTGATCGCCTGTCTTTTCAGAATAATTGATATAAAATAAACTTCGCGGATTAAAGAATGTTCAGCGACAGAGATTTATAATATTAACATTGCCGGATAACCGACACGAGGAAAGTATCAAAGGAAATATTTTCGCGAGACACTTTCTTCGAGAGAATTCAATTTGAAAGTTGCATACGAAGTCTACAACTGGGAAAACTTTTTAAATAGAAAAAAAAATTCTACATCTTTCTCATTAATTTTATACGTAAAATCCTTCTCAATAATTAGTCAAATTCTACTACGCTTGACAAACCTTCAAACTAGTTCATCTACTCGGAAATTGAATTATTACTCAGTAGTCGTAAATAAAGAAGCATTCTCGCTTACTTGTCTCAATTTCGCGCGTAAAATCCTTGAACTGGTTAGATACTTCAATTTTAGAAACTGTTTGCCATGCTTATTTTCGCGAAATTATTAACAGTCAGACGATAACGAACGACGAATTGCTTTCACAGGCGCGTGAATTCAGACTTTCGCGAATACTTTGCACTCGGTGGAAAGGCACGTCGGAATATTTCGAACGGTGTGAATTGCTAATAATCCAATTTATCCGGAAATCCACTTCTGCAAGACAAAGTTGTTTCTGTAAATACCGTAACCGCGAAATTCAACGCGCCACGAAACCGCCGAGGGAATGATATAATCGAAGTGCAATTCTCGATCGTGCCGGAAATGGAGCAGTTATAGCGACACCGCCGTGCTCACCGGTTTTAGATATTAATTAGCACTTCCTGGTAATTCAGTGTATTCGCCGGTTTTATTTAACCGTGACAATTGAAATCGTTGAAATCGGCTCATCTCAGGCTTGGACAGATTATTTGAATAATTTATAGCGAAAAGTATGAATTAAATACAAATAAAAATAAATAAAACGAATAAATATAAAAATTAATGAATATAAATACATAAATAATTTATTTCAAATTAATAAGTATAAAAATTAATTATTTGAACAGAACGACTGAAAAATGATTGTTTCAATAAAATATTTGAAAAATGATTGCTTGATTAACGCATTACTTGACTCGATGTTGTCTCGAAACAATCTTACGTTAGTTTGCTGGATTAAGGCTTGATCAAGTAAAGTAACTTTTCGTTTTATTTTATTTTATATTTTTCAAGTTCTGCTAGAACTATTCCTTTTTTCTTTATTTTGAGCATATTTCAAACAAAAGATTATATGCAAACGATTTATTCGATCCAGACGAAGATGAAGAGTAACAAATTAATTGAAACGATGTTTCTACCTGCCTGTCGTTTCAGGCGACGCGATTCAAACAGCAGTTAATTTTATATCATGAATAATAAATTTCCCTTCCACCGTGTTGCTCGATTCGATAAGAAATTTTTAGAATTGCGCGGGCTTCGAGGAAGCAGTTTTGTTATCGCCTTTAAAAGAATGCGCAGTTCCAAAGGAAAATCCGATTTCGCGGATCATATTATTCAGATTTTTATACATATTTATGGAGAATTTCCAGATTTAGAAATATACGAAATGCACAGAGGCATTATAAAATATTCCAAGTGCGATAGATGTTATTATATACGTTAATACAATTTTCTGTCTGGATCCCAGTTTTTTTAAATTATATCCATAAAAATATGAATTTCTATAATATTTGATAGATAAAACAATTTATTATTAGGTTATAGACTAATTTTTTTTAATAGAATTAAAATATTAGAATATCTTGAATATTATAACAAGTACTGTATTTTACAAAATAATAAGTCGAATGGTCAAAATAACATAAATCATCATTTTCATCTATAATGGGCAGAGACATATGTTTGTTAGTTTTATCAAAAAACAAAATTTTACATTGCACTTTTAATTTAAATATTAAAAATGCTTTTCTGCAAAACCAAGAGTTCTATACCTGCCTATGTCAGAGATTGTGTATTATACTCATTCTATACATCTTTGTACGTTTAAATATACAAAAGTCCACGTTTATTTATCATTAATCCTTTAATACTAAAACTATCAAAGCAATTTGTTATTTTCATTAGAAATTTTATAGACGTAAAACAGTATATTTTTAGAGATTGTAAAATGTATAAATAAAGTGTAACTTGTATTCTACTGGATTACAAAGTTTTTCTATTTCTTTTACTTTAATATTTTCAATGAGATTTTACGCTTTAATCGTCGGTACTTCTAGCGTTCAATTCTCCTCGATCATTTTATATTATCAAACTCGATCTCTCCAGTGAAAAAGGAACTCCTCGTCGGGCTTGTTTGATCATGCAATATTATAAAATTTGAAAAAAAAAATTGAAGCATTTGTTACACGATGGTCGATTATTTCTTAGCTAGGACTTAACTTAAAACCGAAATCGAAATTAGATTATAAGAAAATCGACCCGACGGAGATTACGAATTTTCCATTCAACCGCGATTTGCATCGCGCACGTCGCTGAGGAAAAAAAAAAAGAAAGAAAAAAAGAAAAAAAGAAGGAATTCCATTCCGCTTACGCGTTACACGTGCATCACCGGTATCGGTGGAAATAATTGCTTGCAATTTGTTTGCTACGTCCGCGAGGACTCTGCAGCCCGCAGATAGAAACGTCGATTAATACACGTCACCATTCCACGGCTACACACACACACACACACACTACGGTGACGCGTGCGCTCGTAGCCGTGAGCTAAGTGCATCGAATCGATCGCTACGAACGTGAAAGACGATTCATCGAGCCGATCCATTCGCGTTTCGCTTATTAGCCGAACCGAGGAACACGAGGTACATACGTATATGTTTGTTGGATTTGGGAAATACGAGGGCCGACGACACTTGGCAAAACTGGTGTTTTGCTTCGCGACGTTGAAATCTGCGCATTCGGATCAGAGCGCAGTTATCGAACGTGCCATCGATTCAGAGAGCACGATATACGCCGAACGAGCTATAAAGGCAAACGAATCGTATCCCGAGAATCCGTTGACTTTTATTGTTCCATTCTGAACGAGCGAGTCTTACGACGGACGTGTCTCGGCATCGGTCTCTTTTAGGGCCCGTATTATTGCTTGGATCTATGAGTATTCGACCTGAGTTGACGACAGAGTTGAACATTGATCTGTAGATGGTGAATTTTAGTTGTTGTCAGGTATTGTATTAAATGAAACGTTGAAAAACTTTCTCTCGGGATTGAATTCGTCACAGCACAGTTTGAAAGATTGGCAGTCCTCCTCTATTGACTGACCGCTTAAAAACTTTCTTCTACGATTGTTTTTATCACTATTTTATTGAACTTTGAACGTTAGGTTCAAACGATGTTGATATTTTTCAGATTATTGTCGTTATAATAAGTAATATTCAAAATTCAATGAAAGTCGTACAATTAAATTCCGGGGATCAATCTTCAAACTGATGTAGGACCTGATCAAGAAAGGCATTTTCTAACATTTTTATAGAAGTTTGAATTTTCACAATTCTCGAGAAGGAAGTGAAATCATCTTTGAGAGAGAGAAAGAACTCGGAGCAGAGGCTTACTAACGTGAACTTCAATGAAAATCCCGCATTTAAATCCTGAGACATCAATCTTCAAACTGATAGCGGACCCGATCAAGGAATTTTCTAATGTTTCAAAATTTTCTAATTTTCCCAGTTCTCGAGGAGGAAGGAAGAAACAAGCTCAGCGATATCAGAGCAGTGGCTTCACGCTTCAGGATGAGGCCAATTTGATTGTAACGTGACGTCACGAAGTTAAATGATCGACAATCTTTCATCGTTACCGTGCTCTCTTCACTGTAATATTCAATAAAATGAGCAGCTTTAAAGCCTGTCACATGGAGTATGTCTGACTTCATTTCTGTAAGGAAATAAAACTTGACATCCTTTTTTTCTTCTTCGAACAACTTTTATTTTCCTCACAATCCTGCTTGCCCATCGTCTGTGTCTCGACAACCTCAACACTATTCCTACCACGACCGGTCAAATGACTGTTTTTAAAATTTCGATTGGAATTTCCTATATACAACGTAATTAAATCGACTTTAAACTTCACGGCTTTTCCTCAAATATACGTATAATACATTTTTCAATATTCACTTCTTTCTTCATTGTTTATTTGTTGAGAAAAATCTGTAGTCTGTCTCACGTACCACGACCGGTCATTTGACCGGTAAAACGATTTATATCATTTTGTAATAGTATTCTCTGAAAGACTCAATTCCAAAACTATAAAGTCGTTAAAAACGAAAGGCAATGTAGTTGTGGCATGATTTTAGCCGAAAAGTGCTTTCCAGAGACTGATTTATGGCACTTCCAACTGTTTATTTGAATGATTGGTATCCGAAGCGGTCCAGAACCTCGGATTTTTTTACACAGTCTTATCTACTATGACTGTAAAATAAATAAAAAATGCGGTGAAAATGAATAAAATGTACATTATATACTTCTGAATGAAAGAAACTATATTTTTATACTGTCAAATTGGCTTTTATCTTC
Organism: Tetragonula carbonaria; assembly: GCA_032399595.1. Lineage (NCBI taxonomy): Eukaryota > Metazoa > Arthropoda > Insecta > Hymenoptera > Apidae > Tetragonula > Tetragonula carbonaria. Next base: position 14,875,753 of record JAUCRC010000003.1, read on the forward strand.
ATTCTAGATTAAAAAATATAAGTTGTGCTAAAGATCGGTCTTTTGACCGGTCGCGGTAGGAATAGATTAACACTTCACTCCTTTACAGCATCTACAACCGATAACACATCGCTCGTAAACTTATCTCTCTCCTTAATCACGTGAGACCCCAAGTGTCCTGATCGAGAGCGTGACGCGTTTCCGTTGCACATTTCGTTACATTTTTTTGCCTGAACACCCCCGGTAAAACATATTCTATGTTAAAAAGCTCTAACTTCTTCCCACGTTTCCCTCGTTCGCCTGTGTCTCTCTCAATTTCTCTGCATCCGCGGCTTATCCCACTGATTCTCTCGGCAGTTTCACAATTTCGCGTGTCGTTCGTCGTTCGGGATCGACATCCGGTTTGCGACTGCAGCTTCCGGAGAACGCTGCGACGACAGACCGATTTCCCATCGGCGGAGACGCGTCGTTCGATCGCGCGGAATCGCGAGAAATGAACACGAAGGAAGCGGCGACAGAGAGCGGAATTACAGCGTGTTTTAATAAGGGCCTCCATGTTTCTCGGACTCGACGACCATTTTCCAGCGTCGTTGCACACGCGCGTCCCTCGCAATCTGTGCTTCGTGATTGACCAAACATTTTTAAATCCAATTGCCCAGAGAACTGTCAAACATCCAATAAAAGTCTGGGACTGAGTCTAACGTCATCGAGATGAGACAAAAAGAGTTTCAAGACTTTTAAAGTCTGTGAAACACTGGCTTGACGAAGGGAACCAGTCTTGGATAATTGAAGAAGCCACGCAGTGGAAAAGAAAAAACAGTATAAGCGTGTTGGATCGGCCATCTCAGTCCTCCGATGCGAATCGAATCGAAAATGTTTGGTCAATCGCGAAGCACAAACTGCGAGAAACACGTGTCTTGAAAACGGAAAGTCGTCGAATTTGAGAAATATGCAGGTCTTTGCTTGACTCGTACGATGTAAAAGTTGTGGTGGAAAGTCCAAGCAATAATCGCTAATGGTGGAGATTGAACACGCTGTTAATCGAGCGCGTACCATCATTTTTTAAGTTTACTTTCGATCTGTGCAAAATTTCTTACAAAACGAATACTTTTGCCTCGGAGAAATGGCGTCCACGTTTTTATTGAACACACGGTATTTCGGGCGATTCGCGGAACGTAATCGGGACGGTTGCAGTGTCATATTGCTGGAACGGAAGTCGATCGACGATTCTCCCGTTCGCTGTTTGCGAAGGGATTCGAGCTGCTTGGATTACGCGAGGAACTTGAAAAACACCCATTATCATGCAAATTTATTCGCGCTCTCTCGTTCGGCTGATTTTAAATTTGTTGGCCGAGCGAACAGTCCACTCCTTTTTTACCCTCCCCCCCCTGTCACCAAGTTTTTTTCACATTTCCTCCCTCGTTTTCTTCCTCTGTCCGTAAGTGGCGCGTCGAATCTACTTGGCGACGAGAACGAGGGAAAAATTATGGCAGCCTACTGAACGCGTTGCGCTTCGCCGGTGAAATTCATAGAAATTCGTATAAATGCACGATTCTCTCGTCGAACGTTAATAGAAGTATGCCGATCGCAGAGAGCGAACGCAATTAATTCTTGTTTTTCTCTTTTTTTTTTTTTATTCGAGAATAAGAAGTGGACAAACTTCGAAGTAAGAACGAGTGCAAATAAATTCCAAATACGTTGTTTGACAAGTGAATTGTTTACAAATTATTGCGACTGATTCACGCTTCGATCGCTCCGATGGGAAAAGGAAACTAGAGAGCGAAACGAGAAATACCAATGAATTAAGGGTGCCGCGTGATTCTTGCTCGAAAAAACATTTTTATTCTTGCGTAATAGAAACGACTCGCGAGTAACTGAACCTCGCGTTACGAGTAGATTAAAAAGAGAAGCTATTTCACGCGAATAACGTTCCACCGATCGCGACGTTCGTTGCGCGACGATCGTATTTCTTTCGGGGCGGTATTAAAAACATTCGATAAAATCGGGGATAAAATTGCCTCGCACCAGTTCTGATCTCCGCCGATGAAACCGCGACAAACCCCGCTGAACGTTTGCTATTGAAGTGTCCCTCGACAATGCGGTCGCGGCCGCCGCGAATACCGATAACCCAGATCGGGCTGCTTTGTTTCGACCTTCAAAAATAGTTCAAAAAAAAAAAAAAAGAAAAACAAGAAGAAAGAAAAAAAAGAAGGAAAAACGTTGCGCTCACCTGGTCGACGATCTCCGTCAGGTCGTGCAGACTTATGTTGTAGATGGCGTTCCTGCAACAGAGAGAGGAGAAAATACAGTGAGATCCGTTAACGCGTTGAGTCCTTGCCTCGTAAATCTTCCTCGTCTGATCTTTTCGCGTCTTTCGCGTTCTTTCGCCCTCGAGACGGATCTCGAACGAGCTAAGCGTTGGTAATTACGTCGCGCTTGATGGAACAACGCTGGCTGAAAATCGGCGAGGGCAGGAGGGAGAGAAGTCTGAGCGAATAAACTTTTAGCCGCGCTTTTAATCCCTTGACTCGCCGTTTATCGTTTCTCTGTTAACGTGCTCGCGGCCTCGTGACGTTTCGTTTCGAGCAGCGTTTAATTAAATCTGCATGTCGTTTCGGGGATTTTTGATCGAAAGAGAGAGCATTTTCTCGAGAGATTTCCGTCTTATCGGAAAGATTTTCGAATTATCGAAAGGCAGGGCTTCCCACCGAGAGAGAGACGAAAGGAGAGAGAATTTTGGACTTCGAGATGCAAGCGCATGTGCATATGTAGTTTTTAGAATGCTTATATACGCTTTTAGGTATAAAGTCTGATTCAATTTTATTTGCACATGTGGCAGTGGCGCGAAGGTGATTGAATTGTACAAAGTACAGAGCAAAGTTGTTTCCGATAACTCGACAATGCAATATATGCTTCGTAATTGCCCGAAACATTTTCAAAATAATAATTGTATCATTATTTAAAGAGTCGAAGATGTAATGAAAAATTTGTTTTTATTATATTTATCAATTCAAACTCCTAGTATCATACTAGTAATGACATATTATAAAATTCCCCATAACTACAATTGTTCTCTTCATTCATTACCCAACGAAATTCTAATATAAATTTACAACGTAAAAAGTATTTTTGCGTATATCTCTGCAAATTTAAGATTGATAGTTATATATTTAAATGAAAATTATTGACTTAAACAACATGTCTGAAGCTTATCGAAATCGGTTAGACATTCCTCTTTGCAAATAATTATCCAGAAAAGGTTCCCTGAAGTTTCGAACGGTCCAATTAAAAAATTTGAAAATCACCGTGATGTTAAACATTGAAAAAGACGTATCGAAAGTGTCAAATCAAAAAGAAGCCGGACATATGAATTTTTGGTAAATCTGACACGATCATTAGTCACGTTCTACAATTACCTGCTGATACATAGGAAAGGCTACTAAAAAGAACTTTAAAAATTTTAGAAAGTTTCCTTCCGAAGAAATTTAGCTAAAGTTCCTAGATAAAGTTCCGAGAAGAGAATATTATCTTTAAAGAACAAAAATCGTATTAATAAACTGTGAAGTAAGAAATAAATTAACATCGCTGAATGAAAAATATGAATTACATGTCACTGCATAATACGGCAGAAATTCGATATTCGATATTTTAATTTTCAAACTTTTTTCTAAGTGCCTGGTATTTCGTCTACGTTGTAAAAGAATCTTTCACTTTGAACCGAAGAATTTTGACAGAATGGAAGAAATCCCAACACTTTCCACCTTTGACCTTTGGAATTTTGAAATCAAGCGTGTTTATACGGGGGTTAAGCTGCACGGTAAATTAATTAAGTTCGATATTAAGTTAAACTAGGTATTAAGCTGCCCCTAATGTATCGCCTTTAATATGTCACAGGTAACGCAACTTGGGAACTTCGTTTGCCCGTGCTTCGCAGCAATTAGTTTATTTAATCGCGACAACGCTGTTTGCTAGTTGTCCTGGATGATCGAGTAGATCTTCTGATTCACCGGATTTGTACTGTTACGAACAAATATTGAAAATGTAACGGGAGGATAATGTATAATATCTTTGAATAGAAAAGATTATTCGAAAGACATTGGGATTAGGATTAATATGAAAATTTGTTTCTTGGAAGATGTGCCTGCTATTAATTGTAAATTATAATTGTAAATCGTAACTGTACATAGAAATATGGTAGTAACATTTATATGTGAATATGAAATCTACGATATCTAATATCTCCACTATCTCAGAACTCATTTGATAGCCATTTATTTCATTGAAATAATAATTCAAAAATTACCGACAATAATTTAAAAGTCATTGGCAATAGAGAAGTAGACAAAAAATTACAAAATATGTATCAAACACGATATATATATATATATATTTCTTTTCGTTTTGCATAACGCGACTTATTTATTGTTTGTTGTTTGTGATTCTGACCAAAAGTGCAAAAATTCGGAAGAAGCGTTGGAAGCAAAAAATAAAAGTTATTTTCAAATTAACACCGGCGAAATTTCGAGCTGTATATCAGCGAGACAAAAGCACCACTTTATCTAAAAACGGCACACGATGCTCCAAACGCAGCGGAAATATAAAGTCGTTCAATTCGAATTAAAAAAAAAAAAAGAAAAAAAAATACAGTCCTGCAAAAATTTATATCGTACGGATATAATTTATGCGCGTACGGACAACCGTGGTTATTGTCACGCGATATCGATACAATTAGCCGAATAATTAACCCATAATTGAATTCATTCGTTCCAAGCAATTGTGCGCTAAATGAAATATCCTTCTTTAATATATTCTCTTTTCATCTCATTCTCTCTTTTGTTACTTTTTTTTTTCGTACCACGGAACGGTGAAAATCGCGTTTCAAAATATATATTTTGAATATTGATCGCCTTCTATTTATTCTGTTAATTTCCGCGAGCCACGTTATTATTGCGTTGAATTTTTCGCGTGTGTATAAAAGTCAACACATTCGCGTTGAATGACTCATACTTGAGTTTTCCTTATTAGATTTGTGTGATTTTTGATGACGATAAAAACATAATAATATAAAGAATAACATAGATATATATTTAGTACATGTTCATTTATAGAATTTATATAGTGACAACATTTTATGAAGAAACTTGGAATTTTATTTCATTGTTTCACGAAGTTGAAATTACTTCATCAAAAATAGTGAAAAAAATAAGAAATAAAAAAAGTGAAATACAAACGATGAATCAGGCTTTTTGTTATTTCTATCGTTTCTCAAGTTTCATTCGTATTCATACTCGTATTGCTTTCAGTTCCTTTCGTTTTATTCTCTTTATTAACGAAATCAAATGTTCATCTATCATACTTGGCGAACTACTTCAATAATTCGGTTATTTGGCAAATTTAATTCGCTTTAACCGAACGGAGCCACGAGTTAACGATTCTACAACAGCAACAGCTTCGAATATTTTATAATCATGTTACTTCACTTTCGCGAAAGTATCACAAGTTGCAAGTTTGTCCGCGTCGGATAATTTTCCACTAACTTGCTGTTACGTCCGACAGCTTGTAATGAGTTTAAATTTTCCCCAAGAACGTGCATGCAAGTTTACGATGCGATCAAAGACGATTGATTTACGGATATAAGATCATCGCTATTTCGCGCTTTCCTACCCTTTCCCTAGAATTTCAATTTCAAACCAGACTCGAATAACATCATCGAATAACTTCAAACACTTCAAAAACTGACAAACTGTATGTAATATATTATCTCATTTAGCTAAACGTCATTTGAGACTTTCTATTTTTTTTCCGAATTTCATTATTCGGCTATCAAACGAAATAACTTGTTACTTTTATTTGTATTTCAATTAATTTTTATTCAAACAATTTCTTAAATATTCTTCATTTGAAATGATACATTTCAGAAATGATTTGGGTATTTAGTCGTTGTATTTAAACATAAAACAACTGCGCTGCGTTAGTTTATTATTATTGTTAAATGTGAAGATGATTTTTTTCTCTATGATTATCACCATGATTTGGCTATCTAATTTTTGCATTGTGTGATAGATACAAATTTCAAATAATCTTGTACAAGATTATTTGCCGTTTTATTCGACAAATTTTAAAAAGTACGAGTCGTCGCACTTGTAAAAACAAGGCGCGGATTATTAAAAGTAACGATATACTCTTTCTCAATGAGTCTCAATTAAAAATCTTTCTCATGGAAATTTGAATACATATCCTAACTAAGAACATCTTAACATATAAAATGAATTCGAGAATTGAAAATTCAACGAAGTTGAACGAGACTGATTGTTAAACGAACTTCCCTCCCGGGCGCAAGAATAGGTTGTTCTATAATAAGAAATGACCCAGAAAACAATTTTCTTCGTCGAATTTCTGCACTTAGTATTCAGGAATGGTTTGCTCGGCTCCCACGATATTTCCCGGCATAGTCATTTCTAAAAATAAGAATAACAAATTAGTCGGGGTAGTTCGTCATTCCAAGTTGTTATCTTTCATTTTATATCAAATGAAACGTGGGTCCACAGCCTCGGGTCTAGACAAACGCCCCGAACGAAAGCAAGAAAAACAACATTACTATGTCTGTTAAGAAGTCGTTTCCACCCGCGTCTGTGGAAACGCTCTTTGCCACGATGATAGGATCATTTTTGAACGTTTGAAGCGACACCGAAGTTAATACAAATTTCCATGAGAAAGGAAATCCTTTGAATGCAATTCTATCTCTCTCGTTCCACCGACACGGCCAGATATAAACGCGAAACACTGTAATCTTGTTTCTCACGAAACAACAATACATTAAAATATAATGAGCATTATCATCCGCGTCCCACTGAGAAACTCCAACTTTCCACCATTGAGGTCGCTGAAATATCGTTGGCGCGCAGTTAGGTGAAAACGTAAAATTGGAAGCTGAAATATTATCGAAAGTGTTATTAAACCGCGAGAGGTACGTAAAATATCATCAAATCTACTTTTGACGTATCATTCCGACAACGATTAGAATACAATAACACGGAAATCTAAATATTTTGTACTATAAATAAGCTGCTATACTACGTATACTAGAATACAAATAAGTTACTAGACTGTGTAATAAATCTGTACGCTTCTTAATATTATATTTTGGATTATTACAATTGAATATGCCGAAGAATTGATTCACGTTCGACTATATACATTTTTCACGAGAGAGCGAATTTTCAATCTTTAACTACAGTCTCGTTTCAATTTAGATGTTCGAGGTTACTGGAAAATTTCATCGGAGAACTTCATGCTTGAAAATGATTCAGTAAAATGTTAACAAACGCATAATCTCTTCTAAAGAGATACCAGCGAACTTACTAATGTATCATACCGTGTTGTGTTATTTTATACTATATGTTGCATTGGATCAAAGTGAGTCAGGCTTAATACTTTCAGATAACATCATTCTGATCGCATATTATATAGCGTTAAAAATCTATCTGAAGCTCAGTTATCGATCTTATAAAAAGATATTTGAACAAATATGAAGGAGTTGATCAGATGAATGTACAATTTTACTAATAATTTTAATCAATCAATTTTAACAATTGCACGTTTCTCTGTACATGTTTTCCGAGATATCGAGATAATCTCGAGGTTTTTTTAAATCACATTATATATCTTTTATACACTATCCTATTCCTCGTTTTTTCGATTCGATTCGTATTTTTACCTAATGTTAAAAAGAAATATTCAGAAAATTCTGAATTCTTACCGTCGCTTCTCAGTTCGATCTTACGTTGCAGAATTGTCTTGAATCTCTCTCTGTTTTCTAAAACGGGATCGACACTGAAACGCGCCGAAAAATTCGAGGACCAAAGCAAGTTTTGGCAGTTTCGATCCTACGACGGTGTCTTCGATGGTTAACTCGCTGGAAGGGAAAATTCCGAACGAAGCTCTTCTCCGTCGGGCAGCTCGAGCGGAAGCTAATCTCGATCGACGTGCGATTGTTTGCGAAAACCGGAACTTACGGTGGAACTTTGTGCAACGCCTATCCACGGCGAGAGGGCCTCCGCGAGTAATTAACAGGGGCAAAGGGTCCGAGCTTTGTTATTATTGTTACATCGGTTAGCCGAGCAATTATAGCCGACGTATACCGTACTAATAACTGTTACATTGTTGCCAGCTGCTAACTACCGTACGCGGTTTATTCACTCGTTTCTCGACCAGTATCCCGGTATCCTTCGCGGCTCTATAATACAAACCTTGAATCGTATATTATACGCCAGCTAATATCAGCGCGCTCGTTACTGGGATACGCGTGACGCTCGATCGCTGTCACGTATCGAATTAACTCGCGTCGCGTTTCTGGAAATTTATCGGCGAAACGTCGTTTCAAGATTACACGATCGTAACGAGCAGATGTGCGGTGACGAGTATAGGTGACAACTATTATTATTTCAACGATTATTATTACGCTCGGCAGTGAATTACTGGAGTTACTTGTTATGCTTGTAAACTGAAGTGCACATGTTGTTCAAAAGTCTCGGGACACTCTTTAATCTTTGATATTCCGTTCGATAGCGTGTAATTAAACGGATTTTTTCCTGCGTTTCTCGAGTTTTGTAAACTGTACTTTTTATCAAGAAATCTGCTTCGAAAGATATTTTTAAATTTTTTACGCACATGATGAAATCTGTATATTTCTGTACATTCGGTACTCTGTATTGGGTGCATTTACAATAATTTGATGAAATTATCACTATACGCAATAATGAAATAATAAAAAAAATGATAGAATTATAATAACATTTAATTTTCTCTTTAACTGTTAAATATTAGGATGATTTAAGAGATATCCGACGAATGGAAAAATTTAATATAAAAATCTGCTCCGAGGCACGTGGAAAAAGAAATATACTATCGAGTGAAAAATCTGAGAAGAAGAATTATTGTGCAATAATAAAATGAATGCACGTTAATACAAAAAATACAATGATGATATTCGCAAATATAATACGCGAGTAACCAGGAAAGTTAAAAAAAAAAAAAAATTATACGATAACTGGAAAAGTAAAAATATTGAATAGAAGAAAAATCTAATATAAAAATTTGCCTCGGGGCACGAAGAAATAGAAATACACTATCGAGCCAAATCTGACTCGACCGCCGCTGCACGTGCGAATATAAAACATCGCATTGTTCAAGGGTTAATTTTGGCGAACCCCGATATTATTGCGCAGCGTTGAGTTTTTAGAATATCTGAACAGCGAGATATTTAAGTAAACAGCAAGCTGCGAGAGAGAGAGAGAGAGAGAGAGTTAATAAATAAAAATATTTCCTTTTCCTCTATTTCTTTTGATTTTTCTTCCGACATTTTTCTTGTGACTAAAAGTGTCCTTGGATTTAATAAATCTAAAAAAGTATCTATCGACGACATAAAATGTAAAAACCTCTGTCAGAGAAGTAAAAATGCAGGGAATAAGAAAAAGTTTCTAATAACACAAGATTTTATTTGTATGCATATTTTACGAAAAATTCATTTAAATCTCTGAAAATGCACCGCGGCAATATTCTATAAAATTTTCCTCTCCAAATTACCAAATTCACCTCTCAGAATTCAGAAGAATTCAATTTACCAGTATTGAACACCAGTCAAGGTGCCAAACGATAGTTAACATATCATGATATTAAAAGTGTCTCAATTTCTTTCGATTTCATACGATTGCAGGCTGAAAGAAATAGCGACGAGAACAATATGTTGATCGAATTCGCGAAATTGCATTTCGATGATTTACGATATTAGAAAACAGATGCGACAATGTAAACCGATTGAAAAAAAAGAAATGCAAGTGAAATGACGCGTTTACGAAACAAATTGCTCCCTGTGTCTTCGATAAGTTTAGAAAAATATCACCTTCTTGGTGAAAAAAAAAAAAAAATTTTATTTCATGCCATTCGATTGAATACTTTGCAAATGTGATTTCTAATCTGAAGTTTGCACGGACAGCAACGAACGATTCCGAAACTTTGACGAGATTAATTCTGAAGAACAGAAGGACGTAATTCTTCCCGAAAAAAAATTCATTCTGGAAGAAAAGACACATTCGATCTCCCTTCTCTGTTCCGTGTTTTTCCGGCGTGATTCCACGGTTTCTCGCCTTTAAAAAAGTAAAACACGCTGGCGAGTGGGGCGTTAAGAACCTCCCGTTAAAAGGATCGAAATACGAGACCTTATACGCGGGGAAATGCGTCACCGGTTGCAACTCGAAAATGTAAAATACAGCCAACTGAAATTCACTGTTCTCTCGTGGCGCCATTTACACGATTTTTTTTTCTTTTTCTTTTTCCTTTCCCTTCTCTTTGCTCCTTCCACCACGAAGGATTTACATTTCTTTTATAGGTACTCTAGCGTTTCTCACTCTGCCGGTTTCATTGCACTAGTGGTTCGCTTTTATCGACTTTATTCCGAACGCTTACCAATATACCTTTCTGTTTCTCTCTTTTTTCTCCTTTTTCTTTTTCCTACGATAGATACACGCGTCTATATGCTTGTCCTTTGCTGCAAATGACACTTCCATGACGTTTCCATGATCGAAAGAAGAATACGATTACTTGTAGAGTTTCTGGTACGCGCAATCACGCGCGTTTAACGTCGAGAAGCATGAGAGAATTAATATTCGGCGCTACCGAAAACGAAAATCAAGCGCTCAGTTTTGCAATTTTTTCTCAATTTAATTCATTCGCAGTTTACGCTGCAAGAAATGTCACGATATTTGTATTTTAACCCGATAATTCATTACGTTTCTATCGTTATAAATTGTTTAACACGCGTGTAAATGTAGACGTGATAAATTAAATTGATTAATTTTAGTTCGGTTCGATTCAATTTTAATTTACACACACACACACACACACACACACATTAATTTAAGAAACGCTTTGAAATCGATGCTGTAAAGTATTGCCGATGGTATGCATGTTGCGAATGTCACGCAATTATATTCTGATAAACAATATACTGTTAATAAGAACATAATCGAGTCAAGATACCTCGGAGTAAAATAACAGCGTACAGGCACGATAATTATTACTGAATATTATCTTGAAAGATTTTTCCATTCGATTCTTGAATTATTTGATAATTCTGCTGGTAATTGATTAATTTTTCACAGAAATCTCGAAAAGTAAAGAATTTCATATTACACGCGAGCAGGTGGCCAGATCAAATTTGACTCGATAGTTATACTTCTTTTTTTACGTCAGATTTCTCGAAAGATTTTCTTCCCATTAAATATTTCAACTCCTAAAATTACGTGGTAATTTAAGAAAAATATTTTTCCTAACATCTATTTATTTATAATTGTACAATCAGTCTTCTCCTCGGATTTCGTTTGATAGCATATTTCTTTTTCAAGCTAGGAGATCAAATTCGATATTAAACGTTTCTTTCATTAAACGCTTCATTCATTTTAGTAATTCGTAAATTTAAAAATGTTATTATCATATTTTTACGAACTTCTTCTCAGATTATAGACGAGAGTCACGATTATAGACGATTGTAGATCTTTGTATAAATTACTAATTTATGATGCTCGATTTTATTTTATACTTCGCATTCTGCGTGACAGAATTAAAAGATTTCAAAATTAAATAGTTTAACGTTAAATTATTATAGTCTGACAAATATCAACAAAAATTTGGATTGTTTATCTGCACACCTAACACTGGCCTCTCGATCAATAAGTCGGTGAAACTTTTTCTGCTATCTCATCGAAACCAGAGCTGTAGGCGGACAAAGGTTCAAGTTAAAGGTTAACGATCAAGAATCAAAAACACACAAGTCGTGACAGATCGAAAACGAAGCGAGAAGTTAGAAATAATCGATCTTGTGACATAGTTTCGCGAGTCTTCACCTGTAGGCGGCGAAAGGTTAAAGTTAAGAATCAAGAACCAAGGAGGGTCAAATTAACGATCAAGAACCAAGGACACAAATCATCACACAGTCGAAGGAAGTTAGAAATAACCTATCAGAGGCCGCGTTCTCTTGGACTTTTCGTTAGAGCAACGTACAGCTTCACGCCACTGTGAAACACAATTTAAATGACAAATAATCCAGGAAATTTTATAACGCGGAACGAACAGATATATCTTATCAATATCATACAGACAATCTCAAACTTTTGCCTGTATCACTGTATCTTGCTCACAAACTAAAAGAAGATCAAAGCTACTCGGCTCAAGCTACTTCAGCGACCAAAGACGAAACAAATCGAAAGAAAAGTAGGAACGAGACATCGACACTCGTTAGACTGTGGACGTTTTATGCGAATTCATACCTTTATAAATAAAATCTAGATAGAATAAAGAAATGTTTCCTTCCTACGGAGTGCCGTATATACTTTGGATACATTTATATTGCATTCCGTGTATTTTTCCACTCTCGAATTTCTCACGAATGCGTGAGAATTTTCCTCAGTCGAAGAGTCACATCGAGACGTGTCGCGGAGTAGCATGTTGCTAAGATCGCTCGCGCTATCGTGTCGGCAATCGAGAGCGATTTATTCCGCCGTATGAAAAAAGGCCGGCGGTGGTTGGCCGGGATCGATCCAAGGGAACTCATGTAAAATTAAAGAGGACACGTCATAAGGGGTTGCGCGAGGCTGGCACCGCGTCATCGGGCCCCGGGTAATCGAAGGAGTGACTCGTAATCGAGAGAGTGACTCGACGAAGGGAAATCCGGATCGAACGGCCCCGATGAATCCAGCCGATGGCCATCTGGCTGACCAGCAGCTCGACAACGATCGGTGAAGAATCGAATCACGTGACAATTACCTGGCGCCAATCAGGATGGAAGTGGTCGCACGCTCCAGGAGCTTGAAGTGCTCCACGTGGCTCTCGTTTCCCAGGAACCGCTGGCCAATCACCTCGCCTGCAAACAGAATAGAGACGAACTTTCGTGAGAAAAACTGTTGCAACGAATCCTTCTTCTTTAAGTACGACGAATCAGTGACCATAGATCGATCGTCATTGATTTCTCGATTGCGAAACGCACAGAGAATGCTTTTCGACTCGAAGCCTCTGTCGACCTCCAATTGAGTACAGAGAGTTAATAATATACACGGAAATAGAAAATATTCAGAATACAATAGTTGGAATAAATCTCTGCCTGTTACTTTGACACAAACTTGCTTCGAATTTATCGTTAGTTTTTTCTAACTTTAAAAGATATCAGAAATTTGGAAAAAAATTTGAAAATATCAATGTACGTACATAGTCTGTCGCGATCGGTTATACTTTACGTGATAATTCATCATGAACATGACACTTCTCGAAATATTATAAATTCCTTTTGTTCTTCAGAAAAAAAAAAGGAGAAAATTGAAATATAAAACTCCGACAAGGTTAAAGAACCGACTCCGAATCGCGAAATTCCAAATCGAGATCGCAAATCAGCGTACATTTTTGAGCTTAATAACGAGGTTGCGAGCAGGTCGAAAAATGGCCTCGTCGATCGGGAATCAATTAGAGTATAACGCCGAGCACGACCACAAAGAGTTGAGCATACAGAAATGATCACAGCGCGAAGTTAAACAGAACGTTGAATCAGTTACGTGTCATCGAATCCAGTTCGATGATTATAACCAATTCGCACAAGGTTTCATGCCATATCCATTTCACGAATTTCGCGGATAGTTTGCTCGAAATCTAAAACCGACTACTCGTCAAACGCGCCTCGATTCACCGGTAATAGGCCAATGATAAATCATCCGCTGGGCGATTACGTTTGGAGAAGTGCGCGTCTGTAGAACGATAGCGATAGCGATAAGAGAATGATGACTAACACCATGGCGGATCACAGGCGAGTAGTTAGATGGGACTTGAGACACTCTGAATCGTTCCGTATCTTTATTACACGTCCGATGACAAGTAATAAAGAATTACTTATTTCGAACATAATTCGAAGCTTAACTCATTGGGTGTTCAAACAAATTTTTTTTTAATATTTAGAATATTAAAATATAACAAATTAAGAATGCATTCATCTATAAACATATACTTATTCGATATTTTCATGTATCATTCTTCTTTAATATTTAAGTAATTATTTTAGATTATTTGTACAATTCCAATATGGACTGAATACTCAGCGTATCACTTTGGAAAACTTCAACGTACGAATTCATTTGGATTCACACAAGAGAAAGTTGCAATTTTTATTGAAAATGAATTTTTGAATTATAAATATAGGACTCTTGAGTTCTGTTATTATATCAATCGTTCAATTAAATTATTAATAATAATTAAAATAAATCACAAATACTTATGTGGTGTACATACATCGAGAAGTTTTATACAAGTTTGTACTCTTTAACTCTTTAGGATATAATTAAAGAATTGAAATTAAAACCGTCATATTGGATATTTTATATATTTCATCACACGTTACGTGTATTTCGTGCAATTTTACACTCGAAGACTTTCCGTAGATGCACGAAAATCAACAGTGCGTGTGTAATATTCGTGAGTTTTTATTCGTTGCAATTTACAAACTATAAATATCTCCACAATACGTTCTCCGTCAAACTCATCAGTCAAACATCTTAAAAAGTCTTAAAATCATCTCCGTCCCCCGAATCATCAGGGCTCTGAATATCAATTTAAATACCGTCTATATTTAATTCAAACAGATTCAAACTCGTCAGTCAAATGAAAGTCTCGGAAATCATCAAGTCTTCGATGCTCTCGAATATATTTCCACTTTCTTCAAGTTTCGAATCGGTCGACGTCAGTAATTTTCGAATATTCCGCTCGGAAGCGATTCGAAGTATCTCGAACCTCCGTCAGTCAGGGCAATCTCTCGCGTCTCGATTCGTCTCGCCATCGCGAGAGAATGGTCCATCGAGCAATTTTTTCGTTCCATGGCCTCCCCGTACGTGCATACGTCGTTCGTGTGAAAAAATTATACGCGAGCGTCGTCGGATCTCCAGGAAAATCTCCATCGGCCGCCCACTGTCGACAACAGCTTCTCCAACAGTTTCAACGTTGTCGTTTCACGATGACAAAACTGAAGAATCGGCAGCGTGGAGGCACACTGGCAAGTTTCGTGAAACCTAGGAGTCGATGCACGCATGTTTCAACGCGTATGTGTGTGTGTGTGTGTGTGTGTTTGTGTGGAGGCAACCTTTAAAGTTCCCGGTGATCGCGCTGCGCGTTTCACCGCGTTATAAAACGCCTGGTCATCGAGTGCTCGCGTGCACTCGCGCTTCCTACGTCCATGAATGGATTTTGCCCGTATATGCGACCGAGCGCGCGCCCACGCGGCCAGATTTATGCGCCAGATATAGACACGTGGGTGTATCGGCGGCGATGCAGCGCGTCTCAATGAAGGAAAAGCTTGTTACTCGTTACTTCGCCTTACTCGCGAGTGATAGGAAACCGCAGGAGGAACCGGGGAGGTGATGGGATCCGGGAACGTTTGTATATATATGTATGTATATATATATATATATATATATATATATATATATATATATATACATAGAACACGCGCGGCGGAAGATTCGAGCGGCCCAGCGAACGTGATCCAGACGTGATCAAGATTCTCGAAAGTCTCGGTTCCAAAGTTTTGATTAGTTTCCAGCCTCCGCGAGTGAATATCAAGTATTTCACGAACCATTTGAATGTTTTATTCCGCGGCGAGCCACAGCGTGTCGTTGACGTAATATATTAAAGGGAATTTCGAAAGTTCTTGTCGTTGATCTCCCTATCGAGCGTTTCGTCTGCTGCTGTCGAGTGCCTGTGTAAGATAATCCGCCGCGCTTAAAATATAATTGGTTTGCAAGCACGAAAGAGATGATACGTTACAACGCGTACTACGTTTCATAAATATATTAAAAGGTGTATCCCATTCTTGATTCCTCGTTCAACGTTGAAGTTTTTTACGTTCCTTTCGTAATTTTAAACGTTCAAAGGATTTTATATATATATATATTGTTTCACATGTAAAGTTTTATATATTGTTTTTATTGTAAGCTTTTACGGTGAACGTGTTACAAAAAGAAATGTATAAAATAGGGAGCGCATTACGCACTTGGATATCGCAATTCGAATTGTATTAAAACTCTCATAATTTGACTCAATAACAAAGTCGTGCGTCAAAATTGTATCTTTTAATACATCTCTCTTTTCTTGTTAATAATTATTTTTTCCCTGCCCGAAGCGATTCGAATTTTCCCCTTCGAATTGCTTCGAAACCGAGATTCCAACGGCCGTCGTTAGTACAAGTGAGATATATATATGTGTGTACCTTTTTTTTCTCGATAAGATGAAAAACTCGAAGGAAGAAGCTGAAAGGAAGGAAGAAAAATATGGCAGGAACGAAGAAATGAATAAAGAGCTGCGCGACGCGGGCGATCGCGTGGGGCACGGGTTAGAAAATGAATTATAAGGGGGAGGGGACGAAAGCAACGTCCTGGCCAAACGAGAGGACAAGGAGGCTCGTGCAAGAGGATAGAGAGAGCGTAGGAGGACTAGCCGGAGGAGAGATAAATGCAGGTAGGAGTTTCCCCATGGTGGGAAAAGAAAAAGAAAAAGAAAAGAAAAGGAAATGCCTAGCAAGATAAAGATTCGAAGAAGGAAGAAAAACGGCGAGTAAGAAGAAGAAAGAAGACGCGCGAGAGAATGGCGGAGAGTGGTGTCTCTCACAGACTTTGGTCGACGATAAAGCGGTGCGCGCCTACTTTGTGGCAGCCCCCCCTTCCCCTCCTTTCCCCTCGATTTTCAACCCTTCTCGCACTGGCAAAGCTTTCTCGCTCCGCGATTGCCGCTATACATACTAGACTACTTCTTGCGCTGCAACGTTTTACGACTCTCGCCCTTCAACGAGTTCGATGTTTCGGCCTCCTTTCAGCCTATGGTTCCCCCGTGCCCGTATCTGGCGCACGATGCATCACGCTCTCCTCTACCCCTTTCAACTCGTTCTCTTTTACGATGCGTTCACACTGAACTGCTCAGGAGCGAACAGGAGTTTTCGGGAACTGAATGGAAACCTCGAGTTTCAAGGGTGTCTACGTTAC
Organism: Tetragonula carbonaria; assembly: GCA_032399595.1. Classification (NCBI taxonomy): domain Eukaryota; kingdom Metazoa; phylum Arthropoda; class Insecta; order Hymenoptera; family Apidae; genus Tetragonula; species Tetragonula carbonaria. The sequence goes on from JAUCRC010000003.1 coordinate 14,892,795, forward strand.
GTCGAGACTTACGTCGCTGTGACACACGCACGGTCAAACATTTAGAAAGAAACTATACAAGTTTATCCTAACTATGCAAGAAAGCAACAACTCATTCAGTTGTGAAGTTCCATTTTTTGGAAATAATTTTGTCGAAGGAGGAATAATTTTGTTCAAGAACAATTTCGTTTGATTTTACACCCGTAGATATTATTCTAGCTAAATACAGAAAGGGGGGGGGGGAATACACGACAATTTGTAACGTGTGTTACGTGCTTCTCTTCGTTTCTCAATTTTACTGTTCCAATTGATTTATTGGAATTTTCAAATGGAGTACTGTTTCGATAGTAAAATTGAACGTTTCTTTGCGATTAGTGCATGTTGCTCCGGTCTTTTCCATCGAGCTCTTCTCACATCTCAAGTGGTTGAAAATCAGGCGACCAATTCGTGCTTATTAAGAGATCTTTCCTCTCAAGTATCTAACGTTGTACGATGAATATGAAAGCAACAGTACTTGACAAAAATATTTTGACACAGATTTTAAATCGATACAGAGCGGTCTTAGATCCTTCTTTTGTAAGTTGCGAACATCAACGCAGATTTTATATTCTTGCATGTAGGATATTTGCAATCTGCGCGCACTAAAACGATCTAGGATTGTAAGGTAGTTCTAAATCAATTTCGATCAATACGTAACACAGGCTCTTATTCGAAGTTTTCATTCAATTGCTCGCTGATTGTTCGTGAGCAGTTCAAATTTCGAAATTTGAAGGAAATGAAATTTATTGCGCGAAAAGAAATAGAGAGCGTCGGGTATTATTTTATAAAAATTCAACTTCTCTTCTTTCTAGACGACTACTCGCGTTCCATTTTTGTATACTAAAGGACAGTTGGCGTTCACTTAAATATGTAAATAAATAAATATTTGCTCTTCAACTACGATATTTAAAATGGCGTGTAGAAAAACAGAAGCACGCTTCGTCGAGTCGGCAAAACCTCGCGCTAAAAAAAATCGTCTATCTGTAACAATTCGTTCAGGCGATTCACCGAACTGAAAAATATCTATTGTCAACTGAGTCTTTTAATTGACCAATCGCGCAAGTCCAAAATCAACGAAAATAGCAAGTATTGATACATTTATTTTATTCATCAATTTAACTTGTTAATATTTCGTTTCATGTTTTACGCCAATTTTCACGTAAATAAATGTTCGTTACTTTACAATTACTACTGAAAGAAACGTAGCATTCTTGTTCTTTCATTTCTTTACAGTGAAACAACATTCTGCCTTAATTTGTTATAAAGTACTACGGGCAACTCCAGTTTTTCACGACATTAAGAAATCGTTTCACTAGTGAAACAAGAGGCACGATATCGTTCCTTGGTGAAAACGAAAGAAGAATTTTATTGTAATCGGAAGAAATTCCAAGGAGAAATTCGTGAGAATTGCTCAAAATTCGCAAGGAATTGTCGAATGTTCACACCGTTGACGAGCTGCTCGCCAACAGCAGCGTATACGGGGCATTACATTCCCTCGTGTCTTTCTCTCTGACTCTCTCTCTCTGTCTCTCTCGCTCTTGCGCGGTCATTCACGTTATGCTTTTTCATCCACGTACTCCATAAACGCGACCACGATAAAACCTCTCTCCGCTCGACAAAAGGGACAGGAGCGACAGAGCGCGAAACGGGAGAGAAAGAGAGAATGAGACGAGAGAGAGAGGGGGAGAAACCATAGAGAGGAGGGGCTGTAAGAGCATTCATCGGTGCTCATCCGATTGTAGAAATCATCCTCTGAATTGGGAAGTTGGCAGGCAGCTCGAGAGAGAAGGCTCTGCGTTCGACACTTTTCGAGATGTTCGAGAAGAGGGTCCCGGAACGGTTCTCTAAGCAATCCACGAAGTAGAGGAGAAGAAGAGAGAAAAAAAAACGAAGTCGTAGTATGGTAAGAGCCCGAGTAATCGACCGACGACGAATTTATGAGTTTCAAGAGTTCTCTAGCGTACAACAGGGTTGAGAGAGAGAGACAGAGACAGAGACAGAGAAGAATGAAGGGAAAGAAAGAGAGAGAATCGGTATTTATATGTACCGGCGAACCTGGCAGCGACTGAGCTTGATTTATACGATTCGGCTTGTTTCTGCTGCTTGGCTCCTGGATAACGAGATCCCTGTGGTTTTTAGGGGAATATCGAATGCGAAACGGCTCGCTCGTTGTCCCCGGTCGAACAAAGAATGCCTCGCAAAGGATCGAAATCGCGTATTTATACATGCATGACAAAAATTTCTTTCGTTCAAAAAAATAATCGTGTAACTCGTGTCGCGAGGATATTGCGAATTTATTGCGAGTGTCGTATAAAAGATCTGTTTAAGTTTTGTTAGGGTTTGGTCGGGTTTGAAATAAACTTAAACATTAGAATAAAAAATAAGAATAAAAATAAAAACTTTGGCGAGCAAAGGAATATAAGTCGGAATTGTTGGTTTCGCAGGTAAGCGTTTTTTGCATTCAAATTTCAAACACAATATAAGATCAAATAACATGTATCGAACTCCATTGTACTTACAGGAGTATACATCTTTTAGAAATGGTGGCTTATATTATTTTCATCAAAATTTAACTCGTACTCTTTTACTGCTCTACCAGTAAAAATTACGTGTAAAAATTACAAGAATTACATATTTAATATTACAATTACAAAAATTACATATTTAATACAAGTACGTATTCTGCAACAATTTATCTAAACTATTTAATGGAATCATCTTTGATGTTGTAAATTTATTAAATTTATTAAATATTTAAGATATATATATATATATATATATCATCCTGTGTATTAGCTTCTTGCCAAATACATGTAGCTTTTATGTACGTTTTCAAATTGGTTTCAAATTTTACCAATTATAATTAGAACAATCACTATTTACTACAATGTTACAAATAATTTCGAAATGTTTTATAGCACAAAATGTTTCTGTGACGTGTTTGAACACTCCCATGAAATTAATTCCTTTCTTTCAGCACGAACTACGTATAATTCCTGTCCGCGTAAGAAATATGTTTGTATTTCCTGCTCCTTTGGATTCTTTTTAAAGTTGAAGAAGAGTTAATTAAAGCTCGCTCTTTATGAGAAACGCCGAAACGCATGTTTTTGGGCAGAGAGACGACAAAGGTCGAGCGTTATTTTAATTGCACTTTTAATTATCGTCGAGTCCCTGTGAAATTAATAAATTTCAAAGATGCATTGAGCTTCTGAACAATCAAACAAATTTCAATTTAAAACAATAACAATAACAATAACACGCTGCTTCCTAGAAGAAAGTAAGTCCTCGAGGAGGTTTTATCTTTTTCATTTGACGTACGAATATTTCACCAGCGAAATAGCAAACCACTGCCGAAGAACTGTGCAAACGTGACTCACGTGTTTTTCACGTTACCTAGCTATTTAGCAAGTTTCGTTGGAATCGCTGTGTTACGTGTCCTCCCGTTAGAAATCAATCCGAATCCAACAAATACTTAACAAACTTACCGGCGTGTGTTATGCGTGAATAGCGATAATAATATTTCTGCGAATGGAAATTTATATTTTATCCGTATCGAGTAGTAAACATCGGATGTAATTCGGACAATTTTATGGCAGATCCTCTTTTCAACCGCAAAACCCGCGATTTTCAGCAACATTCGCGCTGCTAGAAAGCGAGAGAATTAAACGAAGGCATCGTTTACCTAACGATAACGTTTGATCAACCAGGTTGTTAATGTATAACTAGGAACATTTTAATTTCATTTCATTCAATTCCACGATTCCGGAGATTGTACTACGATGAAACTCACAAGTTACGTTTAAGAAATGAAGTGTTTCTTGTATTTAACGAAGTTGGAAAACTGTTTGCAATGTACAAAAAATTTCGTATCTCCTCTAAACGTGATCTGAGTCACGCGTTCCTTTAAATCAGAGGCTAAAACTGGCGGCCGTTGCCCCTTGTTTCCTGCACGCTAGCGCTATCCCCTCCATTCCAATTTCCTCACGATCAGAAAAGTAGGAGCAAGGGCCGCCAATTAGCCACCTTTGCTTCAGACATAGAACAAACGCTAGTATACGTTTTACTCGAAAATGATCGGAGACTCTCTCGAGACTCTTTTTGCATCAATCATTACACAGTCTTCCACACGTTCACTAGTCGAAGGTTAAGAATAAATGAAACTCGGCCCGTCTCGTTTCGTTGTCAGATGAAGAAACCGCCCCAAAAAAGAGACGCAAAACCTGTATAAGCGGAATGATTTTTCCGTTTATCACGGAACCGACGATTCTTTCATCCCGATGAGAATGCATATTCACCGACACGTGCCTGCACAGTTCGTGTATTCACTCGACCGCGGGCGTCCGTCTGTTTCGAGCTCCCCCGAGCCTTCTATCGGCACGTGCACGCGTATTTTACGTTGTACCCGTTTTAGACGGCCACCGCCGGCTTCTGCGGTAACCGACCACGGTTAGTATAAAAAGCTCGCCCATTCGAGAACACGCAAGAGAGAAGGAAAGAAGGGAGAAAAGTTGCGTTTGATTACGAGCTGTGCGAAGCCGATGGGCTTTGCTTCGTGTCGCGAGTGTAATCCTTATACCGCGCTACTTATCGGTACTGCCTTTAATATCTTTCACTTTGTCTCTCTTTCTCTCTCTCTCTCTCTCTCTGTCTGTCTGTCTGTCTTTCTTTCTCTCTGTCTATCTGCTCGTTCGAGTAATTAACAACTTACCGCTCGTTAAATCTTTTAATCTGATCGGATTGCATCGTCTGATGCGCAACATCCCTTCTGCAAACGCGCAAATTAAAAATAAAGAAATCCAATTGCTCGTTTCTGCGCTTTATATATCGTTTCGCCATAGCTTGATACTTGGTTGAGTTTTGTTTCTTCGCGAACGCGAGGCGAAGAAGAAAAGAAAGATGAGAAATCATATCGAGAGGAAAAACTTTGTCTTCTCGCTCGTTACGACACTCATTAGACTGACATGACGAGAATTCTTTTAGGATTTTCGTTTTCACTGTTGTGCAACATGATTGTAATCGTTAAAATATTACATATTTTGTTAGTGTCGATCATCTTTTGAAGTGTTCGCAACGTTTGTGCATTTTTCAACTGAAATTCTTTGTATCGATCCATTTCCAAATTTGTGTTTACTTTCAAATTTATGTTTGAACTTTACGAGTAACTTTTACTATGTAGAAGATAGCTCATTTTCTTGAAACAAAACAATTCACGAAATATCCGTCGTTTTTTGCTCAAACTCTATACAAAGATTTTTACAATTTCTCGTGTTTTCGAATCGAATCGCGATCTTTCCCAATCATTTTTCAAATCGTTTATCCATGTATCTCAAACAAATTGCTATTTTACCTGAAACATCTCAATGTTTTTAAATACTTTAGAATACTTTCCTCCGATCGAAGGATACTAGAGTTGTTGCAAATGATTTCAACGATATTCTAAGAATTTAATGTTACATTTTTTAACAAAGAGTGTGTATACGAACGCGTTAAGAAAAATGCGATTCAAACAAAAACTGATTAAATAATAATACATTCAATTTGAACTAGATATTACTTCATGCCAGACGAACGATTATTTTACGCATTGTTATATTTACTATTTATTTTCACTTCTTCTGCAAAAGAACCTCAGGTTGTTGATCCGCGTAAAAAATAACCGCGCAAATCGTGGCCATCCTAGCGGAATGTTTCACTAAATTTCTTACGCCGTGTTCGCAAGTTATAGTATACGTTAATTATACAACGTTGCTGCGTGCAAAGTGTCCATTATTTTTAAAATACTGTGTTCTCCGGATTCGTAGAGGTTGGCTGGTCGGCGTCTCCTTATCGCTGAACTCGATCGTTATACACCATAAGAGTTATAATTCTGACGTCATGCTTTCAACGCGCGGAAAATCGTCGTAAATCTTGAACGAAATTATTTGTGAACACAACGTGTGACTAATCGCCAGGTTAAAATGGACAAATTCAAAGTTAAAATAGACTTAGATTTTTTCAGAATATTCTATCAACTCTCTCGTTAATATTCGGATTATACACTACGTTGAAAACGTTATTTTTACACTTCAAGGACTGAAATACTTTTTCAAACCATGAATATTTATTCAGTCTTTCTTCTCAGTAGAGTCGAGGGGAATTCTCTTTCTAAAAAAAAAAAAAAAAAACATCCTTTCACGTACACATTCATATATAAGCTTCGTTATCAAGCTCCCAGTTAAAAAGATTGATTTTTAAAATTCGAGAGATCACCGAGGTACCGTTGATTCGGTGTTCAATCCTAGGATTAACAAAATTACTTCGACAAAAAAACGCGATACCAGCGCTATTTGTAAACACGTTTCCCATCGAAAAGAGCTTGAAAATATCTAAAAAAAGGAATGTACCATCAACAGATCAAATCCGACCATTGTGCAATGTTTCATCGTAAACTAAATTCGTCTAGCATTTGTTATACCAGTTGATATAATGCTCCCGTAAGCTGTTCGCGAATCACCCGAAGATTGTGCAAGTTTCGTAAAGCACTTTTATCGTAAAATGGCGGAATGCTTATGAACGAATCGCCGATACAGATCGGATTTTCACGTAAGCATGAATTCGATGAGTTGCGCTGGATCGCGATCGCGAGCAGCCTGTTTCACCCGGCGTGGATTTAGCGTGTGCATCGAGTTTTTCCGCGTGTTATCCGTGTTATTAATTCCAGCGGGATGCGTTTCACAAGTCGATAAATGCGCGCAAAGTATGGCATAATCGAACCAGCGGATTTCATCTTATGTACCTGAATTACCAAACAAACGAAAGCTATACATTTTCTCGAATCCCTCGCAGGGATTCTTTTTTTTTTTTTTTTTCTATCGATCGTCGGGAAATTACTCGGACTTTCGTGCTTGCTCGACGCGCGTATATTCGTGTATAATTGTCATAATTAACGAGCCAATTAATAAAAGTCACAAGTTGCAAGTGTTCCTGTTGTTTTTTCTTTTTTTTTCTTTTGGATGAAACTAATATCGTATAACATTCTGTAACAAATGAATTAGAGCCAGTAAAATGTTCGAAGAATCTTGTATCTCTTTAAATATCTATATTTGCTTCTGTTATCCTTGTATTAATATATAGCGTATAGAAAAAAGTCTCAGAGGATTTATAAGAAATTATTCTCGAAATTTAATCCAGTTTGACAGATCTGCAAATAATAATAAAACGTTCCTCTTCTTTCGAAACGAAAAGTTCATTTTCAGTCCTTTAAATTTTTCACTTCATTATTGATAGATCGCGGATTTTTCTGCATTTTTCAGTTTTTTACAAACTTTCAACTAAAGAAACGAAACCTCGTTCATTGTAATAAATATCTTTACGCGTCTTTTTGTTCCTCTTAGCACGATTTAATAATAAATAAAGTATCGGCAAATTCTTGGCATTGTACAAACACCATACTTCTCTTTTTCCCGTTTAAAATATCTGGAATGTATCTCACGATTGACTACGTATACACGTTCTTCGATTAATAGGGAAAAACTTGAAAAATTCAATAATAATTACCACGCATTCGCCTCTCGTAATTCTACGTCTCAAAAAGTAGAGAAGAAACATTGTTGATCGAATAAATTTTCGAATGCTAAAAATTTACTCGAACGTCAAATTTGAAATGTACCAACTAACAGATGATGCAGATATCACCAAAAACATTTTTCTTTCTAATCGAAATATTCCAATAGTAACTATCACAAAAAAAAAGAAACTCAATAATAACACGTTATTCGTTTCTCGTCTAGTAACTATTACAAAAAAAAAAAGAATTATTCGTCTACTTTACATCTCAAAAAGTGCAATTGCCGAATCGAATAATAAACCATCGATAACGAGGATAACTGGTACCTTCGAATTTCCTGGAATCTCCTGGAAATTTATACGAGCCCGAAATGTAAAATCATTGGCACCGTTATATACCAAATGCCACGAAGAAGTATCGCCGGCGATTTTAAAACTGCAGGACCCGTTAAGCCGCGGCACGGCTAAACAAACGGCCGATTTTCCATTCGGCTCGGTATTCGGCGAGGATTCCATTAACGTCGGAATGGAAGTCGATGGATCTGGAACCGAAACCCCCGATATTTCCTTATGCTGTTTTACGAGCAGCAATGCACCTTGCAACGCGCACGCCGCAGCGTGTATACTCGCGCCGGCGAGCAATTTCCATATATTACAATGAGATGCGAGTTTCGTCGAATTTGCAAACCGAACGGATGATTGAAATACGGCGGCGTGTTGGATGTTAATTGCGCTAATCAGACGTCGCCTCCGAGCGAACGGTGGTCAACTTAATTGCCAATACTTCCCATAATTTGCCTGCAAGCTGCGAATGACGCTTCGAGATTTCGACCACGCGCGTCGACTCTCAATGCGTTAGCTAACTTTCGTCTCTGGACGTTTGTAATTTTATACTGAGGATATTGCGCTGCGTATCATCATAAAAATGTTTCGTAATTGTATTATTTTTACATTGAGAATTTATACAGACAGTACAGAATTAAAACCAGACTTAATTTCCGATAATTCCGCGAGTTTTCAATACAATTGAAAGATGAAATTTCGTTCATTATCGTATCGTTTCGTTTCGTTTCATTTTATTTGCATCTTAAGTTTTACAAAGACGCGCAGTGATCAACAGTGTAACTACAGCTACTGTCATGCGCTCGTGCGAAAAATTGTACAATAATTTGCGAATTTCAGGAACTTTCGAAATTATTTCGAAACAAGAACAGAATTAATAAAAAAGTAAATAATTGGGTCACGGCCCGATATTAAGCGGCGTCCAATTTTCTATCTGTTAACCGTGCTGTGACAAGTATAGTCACGTCACGCGAAAAAAAAAGGGGAAATAATTACCATTTGTTACGAAATTAAAATTTTAACATTGAAAATTGAAACATAGGCGCTCTCGTAAATTTCAAGAATTTTAGAATATTGTGAAGCAAAAACGAGATTAACGAAATTAACAGTGAAATTCACAGTAAATTGCTAATACTGTAGTATGTAGAATTATAATTTTCAGAAATTATTTAAAATAGGATATTTATTTACTTGCACAACAACCTTCTTGACAATTTTTTCACAACAAACAGGGACAGATAGAATTTTCTGATTCATCGTTCTTTCCTCGTCTGAGTTTTCTAATTTTTCCTATTTTCCTTTAGCGAGAGAATTATGAATATTTAACTCCTGCATAAAACGATTTTGTACAATTATTACTTAATGTCTTTGTATTAATTAGATTTCGTTGCCATCTCTCGATTTTATAACAGCTGCAACTTCGATTTTTGCAAGATTCACACTTTTAAAATCGAGCCACAGATCAAAAAGAAAAAAAAAAAATTAACATTTCGTAAATTTGAAATATACACTGTACAGGATAAATCTCTAACAGTTCCTGTTACAATGTATCACGTCGTAACGTTAATGCGTAAAATAGATTTTATTATTTGCATTTTGCAAAACGAATGTTGCATATGGTGGATGCGACACAATGGAACTTGTATTAATTATTTCGATTCTCGTTGCAACAAATGCTACTTTTCGATATGAGAACATAGCCGTGATTATATCTGAATATTCGGTTTCATTTCCAGCCAAAAAGAACACAATGAATATTAATAAATTTACATTATATCAAAATCAAACGAACGTAGTACACAAAAGTGCAATTACACCGGTGAATCATCATCCGAACATCGGTAAATCCAAATTTAAAAGGAAACGAAACACGAAATAAAAAGTGACCTGTAACAGATCCTTAATAAGAATGAAATTACTTGAACACATTTCGAAGTCAATTATCTGAATATTATGCGACTAAAAGACGAGTCGATATTGTAATTAAAAAAGAAAGATGGCATTTAAAAACAATTATTAAGATAAATTGTTAGAACAGGATGTTAAAATGAAATATCAAGACTAGATATTTCAACTTAATTGCTCGCATTTAAAAACACGTTGCAGTTAACATATCCGTATTCTCGTCACTGTAATTGTTAATTTATGGAAACATCATGTATTAATACACTCGTACGTTCATATTTTGTTTCGCGCGATTATTAATGTACAACACAATGTCCAAATATATTTAAGTACATTTGCCCGCGTAATTTTCAAAACAAATACACGGTATTTTAGGTTGCAGATGCATGTTTGTTTCGAGAATTACATCGTGCGATATTTAAATACTCGGGTTGTTTTATTAAGCAACAATAATTGCACGAAATAAAATATAAATATGTGTTAAAACACATGTTAAAACGCGGACATATCTGCAGTAGACCTGTGTCCAAAACCATAATCTCCAATTAAGATAAAAGAAACAAATACAGACACGATACATCGCTAAATAAATCGGATTTACGATATGGTCGAAATGACCGATTTTTCAGAATTTTTCACAGATATTTTATAGACTTCGATGATTTTGCATAAAATATATTATGAATTGGAACTTGTGCTCTTTATCATAAATTTGTTTCTATCCTTTAAACGTGAATTTTTCTGATTTTATATTTCATTTTTATATTTCCACGACGCATTGAAAGAGAATATTCATTCCAATTTATATTAACATTAACCTCTGGCAAGAATAATTATCTTTATTGCAACGCTGCTTTTATTCACCTTTAACGTTACAAAATCAATTATTGTCTTGTCTAAATATTGTCCATTGTCATCGTTTTACGATACTTGACAGTTACATATCTTTACGTAACTCTAAATCGAACTACGTCGAATGGTATTTCATTTACATATTATAAAGAGTTGAAACAGAACATACGACTCTATGAATAAAATAACTGATAAAAATCAAATATCCCTCTTTTCAAATGGCTTTCACAAAAAAAAAAAAAAAAAAAAAAAAGAACAGAATCATCGGCTTCCAAAATATACTATATATGGAAACCTGTGAAAGTGAAAGATTTACGTGACAAAAAAGGAAACGGAACGAATCTTGAATCTTGAATCTTGACATGCGAGAAGAAAATGGCGTCAATCGTCAAGTTCAAGAACAACATCGCGAGTGCAACGGGGCGAACCGTTAGTTACGGTAAATTTCTGTCCGCTTCTGTCTAAGAGAGTACAGGCTGTACGCTCGCTTGGCCTGGATGGCGGAGAAGAAGCTGCCTCTAATGTCAACGTCGGCCATTGTAATCAGGATTCTTCTTTTCTTTTCTTTTTTTTTTTTTTTTTTCTCCTTTCAAACCGTTGTTGCGGCTTCCAGCAATTTTCCGCGGGAAATCATAGTCATAGAGAACTCGGTTGCACTCGAGCGCTCGCCTAATTTGTTTCGGTCACGAACGACCGTAAAAGATCCTAATACTCTTCGGCTGGGATTATAAATCGTGCCGACGAAGGACATTCCTTCGCAATCTCCTTCTCCCCCCTTCCCTTCTCTCTCCCTTCCCGCGGAGTTTTTCTCCTTCCTGTACTCCAGATACACTCGACTCATGGTGAACCCCGTGAAATCGGCGAACAATTATCCTGAAACGTTCCCAAAGATCGGTTGCGTCGTTTAATATCGATCTCTAGTCAAAGTGATTGTCCGATAGTGTCTTGGATCGCGACCGAGACCGTCATTCTATTAGTCAGAAATCAGTTGCAGAATAGTCAGTTTCCAAAGTAAATGAAGAAAAAAAAAATGATTATGCCATAAGCATCGATCGTTAATATATAAAAATAGTGGAAGGTCTTAGATAGAAAGGAGAAGAATTTGGTTAGAGGATAGAAAACATGTAGGTAATGGAAAGGCACAAATTACACTAGTAATATCTGTGAGAGAGAAGCGAACTCGTCTTATAAGGCAAATGTCTTATGTAAAATCGTGAGAATTTCAAACAATACTTATTACTGTTTGTGCGCAGAGTTATCATTGTCATACTTTTGCAATGAATATTTTCATCTTTATCAATTGTATTTATTTTTTCTTTCTTTTTCTTCCGTGAAATACTGATAAAATTGCTAATTTACTCACGCGCAAACGATAACTCCATTGACATGATTATTTTTAAGAAAAACTTCACACTAGGAAAAATCATGCTTATCAATCATTACCAAGATAATAAGAAAAGTAAGAGGTAGATTAGACTTAATTATGTGAAAAAAATTATATAAAAGAAAAAGAAAAAGAGACGATAAAGAAACTATCTCCTAAAATTGTTCCCTTAAATTTCCCATCGCTTCTTGTTTTATCGCAACCTGTTTAACGTCCCTCCAGTTTATCCGCTCGTTTCGATATCACGGGTACGTGCGCGATGCGACAGAGAACCTTGTGAAAAGAAGCGAGACCGCCTGCTTATCAGAACGATAACGACTCGACGATAAAATTTTATTCGTTATTCGTTGGACGAATAAAAATTGACTCGAGTGACGAGCAACCATCACAGATGGAACCGCCGAATTATTCAACGATAACAGATATAAACGTATAAACGAAGCTAGTCGGTCGATAGTCTACATACATCTGCAAAATTTCAAATACATGATTTGAAAGAATGATTTGAAAGAAATTCGAATAATTATGATCCAGTTTTCCTCGTTGTAATCAGAATCTTGCTAGTTTCGCTATAACATTTGATTTTTTGTTATTTGATTATATTTTATTAGTTTTATTATATTTTATTAGTTTTACTGTATAACAGTGACTGTAAGTAGATTTTTGATTTATTGGCGTGTTTTCTTACGCCAATGTAAGGAACGTTGTCAATATTTTAATAATGGAAATAATAAGACCCATAAAGTATCTAAAATTATTCTCATTTGAAAATCGACGAATGTGTGTAAACTTGCTGATGAATATTTCGACACCTACATATACCTAACTGGAGTTGAAATAATAATGATTTTTCATGCATGTGACGAACGTGTCACATCGGATTCGACTATTCAAGATTTCATCCAATCTGTTAAAATTAAATCAAGTTCATAAAATAGGAGTTCACGTTCAAAATGAGTTCAAGGAGAGAGACAATATTTTAATAATGGAAATAAGATCCATAAAGTATCTAAAATCATTCTCATTTCAAGCATTTGAAAGTCGACGAATGTGTGTAGACTTGCTGATAAATATTTCGACACCTACATATACCTAACTGGAGTTGAAATAATAGTGATTTTTCATACACGTGACGAACGTGTCACATCGGAATTTCATCCAGTCTGTTAAAATTAAATCAAGTTCATAAAATTAAATCAAGTTCATAAAATTAAATCAAGTTCATAAAATAGGAGTTCATGTTCAAAATGAGTTCAAGGAGAGAGACAATAAGTAGAGTTATACATGTCTTTCGTCTAGAAAGTTTTTCCTTCCGTAATAAGCATCCGCTGTCTTTCTATCTCTGAATTCGAGTATTTCAGTAACTTTCGCGCATCAGCCTTTGAGAAACGAGTCCCCACGAATCGAGGAAATAAACGCGAACTATTTCGTACAAGGTAAAAATCGTCGCGACCACGGAAAATGATTTCGTCTATGGAAATTCGGCATCGACCTCGATTCAAAGTGCGATGACGTACACTCCCGCTCGAGAGAACGTTCTTTCACTTGTAATATTCGATGTTTTAATACTGAATATTCGTAGTATACGAGTGAAACTTTTCAAATTGTATTTTGTAATACAACTGTTCACATATTAGTACTTCGTAGATTTTCCGTGGCGTGAAATGTTATGTAATTTATAAATGGTTTTAAGACAAGTTCCAAGACTTTTTAACAAAATGTGTTTGATGATGAAAATGACTCGTGCGCCCTGCTCGCAAAAGTCATTCGTACACTCACCATGAAAGACTTTATTATTTAGTTCAATTCACTTTCGCATGTGTAGGTGTCACAAGTGTAAACATACTTGACGAAATTACAGGAATAATCATTTTAAATATTAAATAGAATAAACATTAGAAAAGTAAATATAAATTTAACGAATATTAAATTTAATAATAAATATTAAAAATACTAAAGACTTGAGACTTAAGACTGATGTAATAGATAATTGATTATTCGTCGCACACCTTTGTGACACCTTGTTTCCAGTGTCATTACACTGCTAATGAAATTTCAAAACATGAAAATATAGCACACGCAACTCGCGAAAGATGTCAATACCTTTTGCGAGCCACTAAACATCTCAGCTCCTTTACGTAAGTAGTCATCCACTGTTTATTGTCAGACACAGTAATCGGTCGCAAAATAGTGAAAGACGAAAGTTTTCTCTCTACCTTCTCGACTATCGATCCAAACGACTCCCCCCCCCCGGGGTCGTAACGATAATACGCGGATGAATTCCAGATTCGCGCATATTCACGCGAACGCAACGAGCCGCCAGAAGCGTGGAAAGGAGCACAACTCCGCCGCGGCGCGGCGTTTCCAAGCGGAGAGCGCAGCCCCCTGCCCCCTTTGTTAATTTCGCCATCGCTGTTCTTTACGAGCAGCCGATGCATATGGATGCAGCTGATGGCTGCGAGTGTGTGTACATACTCCTCGCGATACACGAGACGAGGAGAAGAGCATCAGGCAGGCAGGCAAGCACGAGCACGGCGACGAGGCTCGGCACGCGCCGACACTTACAACGTAATTTCTTATTCCCGAGCGGTGGCACGCGACCCCGCGCGGATAGCAATCGATCTTCCTCGCTCGGGAGTACCCCAAGACCAGATCGAGTCCGTCGATCGTCGACACACGAATCCGTCTTAATTCGTTCGTTCGAAGGTTTTCCCGACGGCGACGGCCGTAGAAAAACGTAGCTCCTTTTAACGGATTAACCAAGAAAGAAAGAATTATGCTGGGCATAAGATGAACATCTCTCTCTCTCTCTCTCTGTCTTTGCGACTGATGTTAAAAATCTGTTATAGCTCGAAGATATTCGATATGAATGCATATACGAACTTTGGTGAGCAGAGAAGGTGATCCATCGATTAACCTCTTGATCACCGCTTTTTAAAGACCGCACGTTAGATCGCCGCGGATTTTAAAGACCGCGCATTAGCTAGCCGCGTATATTCAATTTTTTAAAAAATGTACTTCTACTAATAAATAAATAATTTAAATATTTTTTACTTACATAATTAGTGAGTCACAATCAATTAGGATATAATTTGCACAAAGAAAAAGACACTTGATTTTCACTAGGGTTGCCACACATCAAATTCTAAATATTAAAAAGATTAAAAATGTTATATGCACGTTTGTTAAATTTGAAATGTTATAACACTATAGTCTAAAAAATACAAATATATACTATACACAATAACACTAATATTTATCTTGGGTGTGGAATGCTTTGAAGCAAGTAGTTGGACAGAGTGGAATTTTACAGTTTTCGCACGCGAATTTCGTTTCTGAATATTAATATATTTCGTCGAGTATCAATCTGCCACGGTTCCCGAAGAAGGAGAGAAAGAGAATTTTCGATTTTCAGGATCGCAGACTCGTTCGGTAGCAAGTTCGCCGTAGCAAGGGCCGGGTGAAAGTTCTACCTAAGTAATTTGCTCGATCGAATTACCCCTCCCTTCCCCTCTCCGCCCCGCCGGTCCCGGTTTCCATTAATCACGCGTCATTTTAACCGTGTTCGAAATGCACCGCGTTAACCGAACTCCGAGTTAATCATAGCGTTGCAAGTCGATTTCCCGGCATACGTCGAGGAGGGGAAAGTTCGCAAGCACGAAAGACGCGCGAGGCAGAGCGAGGCGAGTTCATACGCCTCGGCGCGCGTTGCTTTGTCGCTCGGATAACAAGACGTTCCCGAGTTTGCGTCTAACGCACGCTCGAAGAGAAGAAAACTCACGCGACGGCAAAGATGGGGGAGAGGGGGGGGGTAGAAGGGGAAGAGGGAGTTTTCCACCAAGTCACGAAACGAGATTCCTCGAAATACAGGTGACGAATTCGATTTTAAAGAGGCCCGACCCGACAGAGGTGAAAGGGCTCTGTTTGCCCTTTTCCCTGATCGAAATTCCGGCGCGAGTTACATTCATTTTGCGAAATGAAGGTAAAACAAGTGGGATAAGAATTAATAAATCGATTCAACTTGGCGGAAATATAATGGGATACAAAAATAAGAATGTTATGTAAGAAAGGAATGTACCAATTTTCTCTCGACCTTTTTCTACAAACACATGCTCAACACGTGTTTAAAATGACACTCTTCAATATCCTTCCTTTGCTTCTTTATTCTGTATTTACTTACTCGAGGCTCGCCCGCAATTATAAATAACGTCGGACAACAAAACGAATAACTGATAATAATTTCAACGATGATGAAAACTAACAATTTGAAATAACGTATCGTCTCTGTTAATTTAATTCGTTTGATCTTTGAAAACCGATTTATCACATCCAAATCGAAGGATCTTCTATTTTGAGTTTTATTAAGAATCAATTATTAAAAACAAGCATTGAACAAAACGTAAGGAATTATTTCATTCGATGCAGAAGAATTCTTCGGGCAGAGAATTATTTATTTATTTCGAGATAAATATCGAGTCGAATCCCGTGAATGGGAACGTCGAACCTGTTTCTGGCCAGCGTTTCGGAAAAGGTGAACGGTTCGGCGAATACCTGCTTTGCACGTGTCAAAGTTCAGGAGGCGGGCGGGCACGCACGTCTGCCATTATTTATGCGATGTCGCAGCGCTGCAGAAAGCTACGTTATATTAAATTCACGACTCAAAGGGATGACAAACGAGCCGTAATAAGTAACTGGGGTCTCGTTGCCGCTTGCTCGATAGCAATTGCCTGCTGTTATAGGATCCAACCGTACTCACGGCAGGATTGACAGGAGATCAACGCGACGATCACACTCACGCCTCGAGGCAAAGATTGCTTAACTGATATGCTCTTCAAAGTGTGAATCTCGGAGAATCTGCTCTCAGTTTCTCGATTTTTGGAGCTTGGTATAGCTTGGAATAGTAGCTTACAATCGCGGCAAATTTATAAGCCGATAATTAGTCAAAGTCAAAGAAATCTATGAATCCATAATTGAGTTTCGCAGGACCCTGTAATTTGTGAGTTGAATTTTAAAGCGGAGAGAGTCTCAGTTTTTTGTTTGATGAACGAGAAAACAGATTTTCCAGATCATCAAACACGTCATAATTAATTTTATTTTGATCAATTTATTTTTTTCCATTTTAATTACGATGCATTTACGATGACTGTGTTTATTGAAAATCACGGGTTCCATGAACGTCGCAAGATGGAGCAGCGAAGACAAGCGAGTCGTGTAATTAAATTGGTCCTTGCTCGATTAAAGTTGCCACAGACGAAATTCAAGAGTTTCGGATTACTGACAATAGTTTAGGATCTCGCAAAGAACACACCGTGGTGATAAAAATTTGAGAATAACTCGCTATAATGCTTCATAAACGGGCAATGATGAAAATTCCAAAAAAAAAAAAAAAAAAAAAGTGGAAGAATTCGTGGAAACGGGCGCAGGTGGAAATTTTCGCTCTGACCGTAAATGTATTCTCGGTAATGAGATTCCCGCGAGGAAGCGAGCCGCGGGTTGCTCGACGTGTCTGAGACTCGCATTCGATCGCACGTGCGAGATGCGATTCGGGATCGAAGCGCCGCGATACACCAGCAAAGCTAATGCCACCAGACATGATTTCCAACGGGCTCGTGAGCAAAGGTCGTGCGTGCCCGCGCAGTTTCCATCCATTGCCGGCACCGCTGTCTAACTACACGCGGGCAATTTTTCCCCCGACGTTTCCAATGGATAGGGGGAGGGAATCTTGCGTAATTTCACCGCGTTATTTCACTTAAACCACTAAATACAAAATACCTATATCCAGTTGCACGCCATTTACATTTATATTGGCTTATTATTCCCGCGGTCGGTGTTACTCGCGCGGTGTCGTTTCTCCGACCGAGTCTTTCCCCTCTCTCTCTCTCTCTCTTTCTTTCTTTTCTTTGGCCCTTCGTTTCTCAATCTTGCATCCTCCGTTCCCCTCCCTCCTCCTTCTTCTTCCTGGCGCGCCAGGTAAATGTATGCCGGCTCTTAAGAGCTTACCGGCCGGAAGCATAGAAGATGAAATTTACTCAGCACTCTCGATCGCCCCTAATATTCACCGAGCGTCTGCCCTCCGGCAGAATTCGAGCCAGCTTTCGAGGCACTCCGGCCTGGCTTGATTCGACGACCGGCAGACGTGCGGGGCCTATCTGCCGATCTACTGCTGTGGTAATTAAGTCAAACAAAGGCAAGCGTGACGATCGATTCGGCCGTCTACGACCGACAAAATGTCACGTCGCTGTTCCCTCTCTATTTCTCCCCCGCTCTCTCTCTCTCTCTGTCGAGCTCTTTCTATGTTCCCTTTCATACACACCTTCCCTGTACACCTCCGCCGCTTCAATTTACATCGTCACTTTCCCTCTTCGAGTTACCCTTTCTCTCTCTCTCTCTCTCTCTCTCTCTCTCTCTCTCTTTCCCTCTCTTTCGTTTCACTTTCCCCCGGCACGCCTGTCGCTCCCAATTTATTCCCTTTTTTTTCCCCCTCGACGAACGCGTAAACGCATACGCTCACCTGTACACCTTATTCTCTACCCTTTCGCTCTCTCTCTCTCTCTTTCTCTCTCTTTTGTATCGGTTATCTATCGGTACTCGGTGCACGTCGCGCGTGCTCCATTCTCGCGCGGCGCGCCGTCGAAAACGAAGTTTTCGGCCGTTTGCCGATGCCTGTTAGCGTTAAATACCGTGATCCGGTGGCTCGATCGGTTTCATTCACAGCCACGCGATCCGCGCGTTTCACCCCGCGCGAAATGGAATTCCGTGTGCCACGGCTCGCGCCCCGACGATATTCACCCGCGAGGAATATCAGGGTGGAACGCGGCCGGTATTCCGTGCGCGCGGAACTTGCTGTTAAGCGGAAAAAAAAAATATCCATTGTCTTCCCTTTCTTCTTTCTTTTGTTATTTTTTTTTTTTTTTCTTTAAATAGTAAATCTTTGGATTACGTCGTTAGCAATCAGGAAATCAGCGAGGGCTATAGCACCAGATCGCAGCAGGAACGTCAAAGGATTTTTAACAATTTGAATCGCGTTGACATTATTCTTCGAGTTCAAATCTGCGGGAATTTCACAAAAATTCCACCTGTTTTTACTTTAATGTTCCGACAATATTTGTTCAACTCATCGACATAGTTTGTTTTATAGAAGGACGAAGTTGAATTATTAATTTGTTCTGTAATTTATGACATTTTGCGGTATAAAAATTATCCTTCGTCAAGTTTGACGCAAATGAAAAATAAATATCATTTTCTTGGTCGATATCGAATTTCACTTAACTCAAGTATGTCAAGGGATTAACCCTGCTTAACTATCATTGGAGGTTTGTTAAGCAACCGATGCGTAAGACCTGTGCGATCAATTCGAAGTCTGGTTAAGACGACTTGATCTACTTATTTACTGCGCGGGCTGGACTCTCCTCGGAAACATTGTCGAAGACATTGTAGAATTATCTCCGATTCTCGTTCAATTTTTTTTCTTTTGCTTTTCGACATTTGATGTCGTTTATTTTTCGCACACATAGTTTCAGACTACGCGAGGTTTATATAAAGTATAACTTCCATCTTCCTGCTAAAGATAGAGAGGAGTTTATTTCAAGGAGAATTTGTACGAATTTATGCATGTAACATTAGAGCACGTGTAACGAAGTTCGAAACTTGGTAGTTGCACGTTATTAAATATTAATGGAGACTTAACTTGGAAGCTACTTAATAATTGCTCACTGTGTTATTGACCCCTGGACGTGAGACCCTCGAAAGTTTCCATTATGAAACGAGTCTCGTGTCAGGTATACCTTTGTCAATTAAATTTTAATAAAAAGCAACAACAGTGGAACAAAGATCAGAGAAAGACTCCGACTATGTCCAACAGAACAAAGACAGAAAAAATAACTTTTAAAAACAAATAAATTGAATCTCTAACTTTCTAGTAGATTGAAAGAGAATACCTCGTAATTTTTATATTAAATTTTGTATATATTTGTCAATTGCATTTTAATAAAAGTACTCTTGGTTCCAATACCATTTAAAACTCTAAAACTTCAAGAACTAAAGTCATCTGCATTACATTGCAGAAATTTGAACCATTTAATTCTGTTCTACGTTTCACATTCTCCGTCTCAAGTTGAAAATTCCGACGTCAAGCCCAAGTTTTTACGCCTCCCAATGTCTAATGATACCGGTTAGAGTTTAATTAACACTTTGACCCGCGTTTAATACGTACAAGAATATAATAGATAATTTTTCAATCGACAATAAAATGCTCAGTATATCCATCAGTGGGCCAAAAAGAAGATAATATACTGTGTAAATACGTCAAGAGGTATATATTAAAAAATTGAACGCACTCTAAATTCATTCGGTGTTAAGCTTTTAGAATTTTTCGAAAACGCCTACGAAAAAAAGATCAATGTTGCAGTCTATCGATTTCACATTGTTTCGAAAAACAATACGAATCGAAAAGAAAAGAGATCTACTGCTTCGAACTGCTTCTACTTTTTGGGAAATCGTGTGTCCACGTCGATAGCACGTATCGTCACGCTTCTAAATGATTGTTAATACTTCTTGCGTAGACGTGGATTTCACTTGGTCCAGCGTGGTCGGAGAAATCACTCGGACCGATCGAAAGACTCGCTGGGCAAGAAATCCCGAGAGAAGTGGATGGCGACACAGAGTCAGCCCTGATGTTCTTGCACCGTGTTCACGGGCGTGAACGTTCTGATCGTACAGCGTATCGGTGAAGTTTCATTCGATTAAGAGGAGAAATATCGCGGAGGTATCGACAACGGGGATGGTCTCGTGGATAAGATAGATGACGGTGGAGTTCGATGGGTTCCCGAGGTGGTGCAAGGAAGATAAGATACGTTGAAAATAGATTTATATTCCCGTGAACGAGTATTCCTGATCGACGGCGGGGAGCCAAGAAACGTTTCAAGTTGCAAAAATTATAAATTTATTGGCCCACTTGCTCTGCGAACAGTCTCTTCAATCTTCAGTCTTCCTCGATCGTTTTGTTATTAACGTCAGTTGTAAAATGTCAAAGCGTATAAAATAATGATATAACTCGATGTACAATATATTTTCGCAATATCATACAATATTATACGATATAATAAATTTTTACGTATCGCACACAATATACCGTAAATATACGAAATATATACACAATTCGAGAATTTAAATGTAAAATTCGAAATTCGAATTTCAAAGTGGAATTTATTATAGTACAATTGTGATATCTCTTCTATTATTCGAATCGAAATTAATAATTCACGTTACAAGCATGAGTTGACATTAGAAGAAGATTAGATATCGTTCAAGACTATTCGTCGATAATTGTCTATCATTAATGAAATGACCGATCGAATGTTTTCACAAAGTCATTGTGCAACAAGAGAACCGACGTTTACGATTTTCAAATCTCTTTCACCTTGTGGAATCCATTGACTTTTGAAATCACATCGATTAGACTAAAAACGCTCCTTCTGAATTGGTGGATTTAACCAGTGTCGTTTAAATGTTGAACGCGCACAGAGCGATACGTGCAGTAAACAGTAAAATATATTATTGCTAGTGTCTTTCAGCAGGCAATTGAAATTCACAGCCTGCCGATTCCATAATAAAGCAGCAGTTGTTGCTTCTAATTACTAATTCGTCGCTAATTTGTACACTTTGGTTAAATTTAAACGCTATTCCCACAAATCGGCCACCAAAGTACCGATGGTACTGCGAAAAGTGTTTCCACATTATTGAATTTAGTTGCGTTTGCTTCGTTAATTAATTAGATCCCACGAACATTGTTAAATTACACGTACCGTTTAATAATATACTTTCACACGACGAATGGAAATTAAAATGAAACGAAAGAATAGAAAATTGCTTCTATTGCGTACGAATAGTATTTCTAATGTTATTTCTCTCTTCATCCACGCACGAATGAAAGTTTCGAATCGTTCGCAAGCCGTGATCGCTTAATCATTTTGACTGAAGTATATTATTTTTAATTGGCTGTTGCAATGCCCGGAATCCGAAGCACTCGGCGGGGGATTAAGAGGGATAGTTCATTACGCATCCCTCGCAAACTCGGCATACCAACCATTATATGCAAACACCACAGACTTCGTGGATTGTTATTTGATATGTGTGCTGCACGTGACATATTCATAACCATTTTTATACCATTATAAACATGATTCAGAAGAGAGCATCTGAGCGAAATGGTGTCTCATCTCAACAAAGAATATCTAATACTTTCAACATTGAGGACTGATTGCAAGAGTAGAATTTGAAGAAAAATTCTATACCTATTTTATTTAAATATTGTACAAGTAAAGGAAAATACTGTAGAAAGTGACCCTCTCGAAGAATGATCATAAAAATAGAAACTAATTATAAATAACTGCGAAAGACATTATATAGCTTCGTATAATTATTATATCATATATTTATATATTTTTAATATCGATGTTATATTTCTATAAATCATCACTTGGAAAAGAAAGAACTTTCTGAGTCATTGATAATTAATCATTATTTCTACGAATCATTTATTTTACGAATTGATTATTTTACTTGCGACCATCACGTCGAGCGAGCATTTCTCGAAGGAAATTTTCGAACCTTCTAAAGCTTTGATTTGCAAACTAATCGTACAATAGTTTATTCAATAAAATTTCTTCGTAGCCTGAAACAGTAAAAAAATTAGGCATGGACGACTTAATTTTCTCAATGGACAATACAATAATATCCTTGTCCGCGAATAGTCAAATGTATTTAATCTCACAGCGAGGAGCATAATCGTACGAACGACAGTGTAAAAAAAAAAATTGTCGATAATTGAAACTGATAGAACCTCACGAAGAAGAGGAGATCACACAACGATCCATTTGGTCTCGTTTCAAAGTACGAAGCTTCTTTTTTTTTTCCCCAAGATAACTTTATACATCATGCCGCGGGTGGAAAAGTAAGGATATTTTTCTCTATCTCTCTCGAAAAAAAAAAAAGAAAACGCACTTTGACGAATGCAACGCTGCCCAAGGCGTTTTCCGGACGCGTCGACGGATCGAAGGAACTTCGTTTGCCGGTAGTCGAAACGCAGCGGCGTCGGAGCGTTAAGTTTCACCGGGTTATCGGATGGCGATGTACAATTAAGAATGGCAAACGAGCGACGATGGGACGAAAGAAAGGTGGCCGAGGGAAAGAAGAAAAGAACGGAGGGGTGAAAGAGAGATCTTAAGAAGCACACCGGACGAAAGTAAAAGGGAAGAAAGAAGCGCAAAGGTGGCCTGATGAGCGTAAAAAGAATAAAAGCCGGTCTTTGCTAGACACTCGTCTCGACGCCCAGAGTTGGGTCATGCCCTCTTGCCCTAAAGTGTTACACACACTCGCGTACGTGCACGAGCTTCGTATGCACTTCGATTCCATTAACAATAAATATCTATGGCCGCGCACGCGTAAAGTAAGGAAGTGTGAGTTTAATGCTCGTTACATCGTAAGTAGAGGAAGCTATTGAACGTAGTTACGAGCCCTGACGATTGGACGTTTTAACGCGTGCATAGGGTAATAAAACAATTAGGAACCAGCACCGAGAGAATTCCTTCTTATTAAAGTTTCTTTTTTTGTTGCTGTTGTTGTTGTTTCGCGATAATAACTCCGAGGTATTAAGGGTCATTGGTTACTTGCAAACGAAACGATCGATTTCTAATTTTCAACCAGTTTGTATTTTACAACCGGAATCAGTGTCGATCGAGTTATTTGATTAAATGCATTTCGAGTGTTGCAAAATTAAATTCTTATCGATTGATTTGATAGCTTTTTCTCGTTGTAACTCCTGGGACTCGGTATTACGTTACACAGCAGTTTGAAATTTTCTATCGAATGTATCCAAATTCAATGTCGATCCGTACTTTGAACAACGCGTTCAATCCCTCCGGTTTAAACAACTCGCAGATCCACGAATTACTAGACACCATTGCGAACAGTGCAACGCGTCGGCTTATTGTTCCATTTTTTTTTCTTTCCTTTCTTTTTTTTTTGAATTATTACGAACTAATCAATTCGATTAATCAACACGAATTCTCCTTTTAATCGCCACTTACAAGACGCAGGGATTACATTGGGCCTATTCTATCTCGCGGACCCACACGAGGATTTTTGTTCTACACTTGGAAATTCATGGCCATTTGTAAATTAACACTTTAATGGCCGCACGTCTACGCAGTCAAACGTCTAATAACATTGGTACCGGCCAATAACTTTCGGCGGTAGCATCACACACATGTTGTGTGAGCGGCCATTAAAGTGTTAATAACATTCTACTCGTCAATGACAGTGCATGCATTCATCGTATTGAATAGACAACGTAATACTTAATTTTTCGTTCGAGCTCCGAAGATTATACACTGCGTACACGTAGTATGTGTGAATTTATAATATTTTATTGCAAAACATACGGCGCGACGAACACTGCGCCAAGCAGATTAAAAGTATCAATTAAAATAATAAAAAAAAAATATATATATATAACACCGTTGCTCCGGCATAATAAATTTACACAATCGGTTTAAGCGACGATATTCGTATTTATTTATTCGTTTAATGGGAAAAGCCCATTAAGGGAAGAAAAGGCACGTAAAAAAAAAAAAAAAATGGTAACGACGGAAATACAACAGTGTTGGATAATACGAACGTTTGCGAAAGAGGACGCGCTTTACGTTCAGTCTGAGACTCGAAAGATCGAGGTCAAAATCTTTGATAATTACCAAATAGAAATAAAATCGCAAACCAATAAATTCAAGCGATCGTTCGATATTTCTCCCCAATATTCGCATGAAAAATGGAGAAAATCTCGTGAACTCTCGTGATAGCCGCGCGAGACGCGTTTCCCATCGGTTTCCCGCGATTTTCGACGTGGAAAGTCTCGAAGAACCGCAGCGACCGTATCCAACAAGCGAAAAAACCATTCTCCTGCGACGCGGCCGGCAGCTCGTAACATCGAAAATCTCGTTTCGGCCATGGCAAATAAATCAGACCTGTTGCGACATGATCCTATTAACGTTAAGTACCGTGATTTATCGTGCTATTTGTATCGAACCGGCAGAAAGGACCGGAGAAATGTTTTGTTTGCGGCCTCTGCAAACAGTCTGGCGATCCATTAAACTATTAACCCCGCGCGCCATTCGCATCGTGTTCAGTTTGCACGTTCGAGATTCCGCTGCCGGTTATTTTTGACTGATCGAGAAGCATCGTTCAAACCAACGAGTTCGAAATTCTACTATCGGACGCAAAAAAAAGGATAGTATGCGTTTAATAATAAACGCAAGTTTACTATTTAATAATATTATACCCTTTTGTTCTCGACGAACTTTTTTTCTTTTGTCTCATCTGCCAGCAATTTATTTGCGAATTTGTATCGCTTCAAATAAAATGGCACAACATTGGAAATAATCGTCGAAATGGTATTTAACATGAAATTTTGTTGATTGTATCTTTCCAACATGCGACATTGTATCTTTCCAACATGCGACATTGTTTGAAAGCAATCGACGTGCACTGCGAATTTGCTAGAACAAGTATAATATACAAGATGGATGTAGTTTCAATCTCTGGAGGAATAATATCCTCCACCATTCTTTAAGCTTTCGTAAGAAGCAATAACAAGCCTAGTTTATGTGAATTATTGAGTGTTAATTCAACTCAGGATTGTCTTGAGAAATTTCTTCTTCTGAAATCCTTTTGTTCTTCTTACGTCGTTATTATAGCTTTTACTCTAACCATCTGTTCAAATATTATACATCGCATCATACAATACTAAATGTATAATTACATATTTATTGATTTACATAGCAAATTAGGAAAAGAGTAAATCCGAGCTGTTGGTTACATTTAAGTACAATGTCCCCTCAGAAAAGACAGTCGAGTGCAAAGGATTAATCGTTTTACATATATACTTTACGTATGCTTAAAAATACATAAAAGCAAGTACTTGGGACAAGTGTTGTGTTCGTTTCGAAAACTGGGAAAATTAAAAAAAATACTAAATAAACTAACAATTATCACAAGTTTAACATTTTTTTGTGAATAATAAATTTCTGAGGCCCTTCTTGCCTCTCGCGCAAGATGCTAATCTACAGGAAAAAGTATTGCACCAAAACGTTAAAGCAGTATATAAAATGCTGCACTATATAATATTAAAACAATGTAATAGAAACTATTTAGAGAATTCTTTCGAGCACGCCTTACTGTATTTTTTGGAGATACCATTTACGCATTAGCCGATCGTCAAAAAGATGAGCGCTGGTTGAATAAATAAAAATTGAATTAATAAAATTGATCGATGAAAAATTAATAAAAAATAAACTGACTGCTTTGCAACTATTATCGATGTTCAGACATTCATTAACGAAGAACAATAAAGTATTTTGCTATTACTACTTAATTATCCAGGTTGATTGATGTATCAGAAATAATGTACGCAGGATAATTCAAACAGTATATCACTAAAAGAAGACGAGTTGATTAATCAATGTTAACCAATAAAATTTGCTGTAACATCGTCAAACACGAAGATAAAAGAATGGAATTTGGAAGAAACACAGAATCACTCGGAATGTTCGATTAATCAAGCATTTTAATCTTTAATTAATCACGCTAAAGCTTTCCTTGCAGCCGACAATAAAATTAAATCCGTTCGAAAGCAGCATCGATCAACTTCACGAATGGAGCAGCGTAAAAAGGAGGTGCACAGTTTTTTTTTTTTTTTTAATAAATTTACCTCAGAATATATTATATAATTTTTTTACGTCATCTTGTGATGAATGACCGAGTACGAGAGTATGCTCGTTTGCTCCTTAATATTAATCGTGGGCTGATTAAGAAATGATGAAATTGATAAAAACTGATTAATTTGGTTTCTGGCAGCAGTTCAAGATAAATTTTTACAAAATTACGGAGAAAAAAAAAAATATATATATATATATAATACATCGTATTGATCTGTCACTTTCGCTTGTCAATTCCAACGATTTCGGATGATCTCGAATAATATCGAGGGCACGATATATAGTATCTCGTTTCTCGTGTTCAGCACGGTGCAACAACATTAAGCCATTTGCCCGATTTTTATCGAGACTTTCTTTGATAACCGTGAAATTTCGTGCGTTCCGTACGCTCGGCTAATCACCGATCTCGCTTAACCGTGATTTCACATGCGCCATATATAATTTCCCCGCGAAGATTATTATCATTCCTCGCGAGCGTTTAAAATCCCCCTGGTGATATTTAAAACACGCCTGGAATCTCGTTATTAAAATCAAACCGAGCTTCGATCGTTCTATCGTTTGGCAACATCAGATAGCTTTATTAGCCGTTTCATTAATGGTGGACGCAAAAAAGGAAAAAAAAGGGGGAGGGGCAAAAATGGAAAGAGGAAAATAGCGTAGGGAGAGAAGTGAAAAAACAAAAGAAGGAAAAGAAAATGAAAATTTTCACATCGAGTCTCTCGCGGTATTAACCCCTGACCAACGAACGCCGAGTATTTACGCTCGGACGTATTTACGAACGAGTGGCCGTCGTTGCCCCCGTTTATTAATTTCAAATTGCAAACTGCAGTTCTACGTTCTCCGTTCCATTGATTCTTGTTTTCGCCGATGTTTCGAATGAATCCGTGCCCTTCTCCGGTGGAGAGATTACTTTATTAATGTTTACCTATAAACTGTTACAACTTGAGTTACATTTATATATATATCATAATTAATAATTTTAACGATGCAAAATTTCCGAATGTGTTTATTTTTCGAATACGATACAGTATTGATTCGCTGTTCCAGAGGATTCTAATAACAAAAGGAATATAAAAAAAGAAAAACTAGGAACGCAGAACGTTAGTTTACAGCTTGAAGGAAGAATTATTCAAGTTAGAAGAAGACAAAGCTTGTTGCTCCACCGCGATTAATCGAGAAAGTTTAAAACGGATATTAATTGACATTTAAATGTCATTAAAAATTGATTAAATTCCATATCCAAGGGAATTCGGGAATCAAACAAAGTGAAAAGATTCAAGCGCTAAAAGTTTAAAAGTATATTTTCTGAACTTTTCCCATGATAAACGACAGTTTAATAAAAACAAATTATGGGACGGCATACTGCGTAACTAATCTATAAATCTGAATTACTGTTAGACTAATAATTACCAGTAATTACTGACAATTACACCGGCAAATTACTGATACAAACCGCGAATTATCGTTGCGTGGAAAAAGGATTCAGATAAAGAACGAATTCGATTTCGACGAGCGTAATTACGCTTTTCCTATAAATAGAACAGCGTGCAGTATGTAATTTTCAACGCACTAACAAAACGTACCTCGTTATTTCCATACAGCAGAATTAAATAACTCGAATTAAGCCATCGACGATGAAAAATCACAGCGGCGATCCCTTGGTAAAATTTATCATGCAGAGAACCGGGGAAAGGAGACACTCTTGAAACATTTACATCGACCCTCTCGTTCCACTTTTCGTGCAATGAAATAAATTTACAAGAATCGCGAAGACCAAAAAAAAAAAAAGAAAAGAAAAGAAAACATTGTAGAAATTACAAAAACCTCGAAAAAGAAGAAAAAGAAGAAGAGGAAGAAAGAGTGTTGGCAGAGGGAAGACCACGATCCACAGAACAGAAGTTAAACTCATAAACGAAACGCGGCATTGTTTTTGGCAAAGATACGATACGTGAACAAGCAACGGCTGGCTGATGGTAATATGTTCGCTCGAGCAAAGCAAACGCATCCACGGAAACGCGAAAGCGAGCAGAAAGAGACGGCTGTTGCGTCAAGGGATTAAGTTTACGACAGACCTTTGTGCCCAGGTTGTAATTATTCCGCTACGCAAATATTATCATCCTGCCGCAATTTATTCGATCGTGTTCGCGGTGAAATTGAATTTGCCATCTTGGAACAGCGAGATTCCACGAATCACGTCCGTGCGTTGCGAAAACCACTTCTTCCCGAGCGAACATCGACGGAAGAAATTTCGACGTAAATTTCAACAAAAATACCGGTTCCCGGTATATTGCTCAAAAAGTTTGGAGCACCGTTTCATTTTCTTTTCTTTTTTTTTTTTTTTTTTCTATTTAGCACGGAGACAACGCTTCTCCGTACGAGAATATCACACAATCGTCTATAAATATTCCGAACTATTATAACTTTTGTCTTACAACTTGAAAGAATATTTGCAAATATTTTTAGTAGTGTAAAAAATAAAACTTTCGCTTGCTTGAAGAAGTCATTGTTACATTACATAATTGATTGAAATTTTCGTTTGCTCAAAGAAGTTGTTATTTCTTTTGAAATCTTAACATACTCCGATTTTTTTTTCTTTTTTGAGCGGGAGTGTATAAGAGATTCCATTTCAAATATTTTTTTTTATTCGTTTTATTTTTCTTTTTTTTTTTTAAATCTTCTTTGACGAATGATGCTTGGGACGAAATATATTTATGTGTTTTTATACATGAGAACTTTAAAAACGTAAAATAACTCGAGCAAACAAAATGTTATATTAACCTCTCGATGGTTATAGTTCGTCA
Source organism: Tetragonula carbonaria (assembly GCA_032399595.1). Taxonomy (NCBI): domain Eukaryota; kingdom Metazoa; phylum Arthropoda; class Insecta; order Hymenoptera; family Apidae; genus Tetragonula; species Tetragonula carbonaria. The sequence continues at coordinate 14,922,410 of JAUCRC010000003.1, forward strand.
CTAAAAATGTCACGAATTTCTCACTGCTGCGTATTTACGTCGAGTATATCCGTCATTTCCACTGTGAATCGATTCTCATCGCGACATAATAAAGTTATTTTCTCTTTATATTCGAACGTTTAACTTTTCTGTCGACAAGTGTCGATTTATTTCCGCTGAAAGAATTTACCATTTCGCACATCAAAATTTCCCACAAATGTATAAAAATCCGTGCTCTACGAGTAAAGAAAACTATGCAGATAGAATATTCGAAATACAAGTATAAATGAAATATAACGTTGGAATTGAATTTAAATAGAGTTAAGTATTCACCCTAAAAAAAAATAAAAAATAACATTATTATTATCAATATAACAAAGATAACAAAATAAAAATGTAATTAAAGCGATAATAACACGCTTATTAATACTTCTTCAGAATATTCAAACAATAGAATAACGGGAGTTCGAATACGGGAGGCTGTCTGCTCTATTATTTATCCAAATTTTCACCATTGAAAATTCGAGAAAATTATTACTTTTTAATCGACAGAACACCACGCGCCCTCGAATAAAATAAAAGAATAGCGAACGCACGAATGTTTTCGCTTGTATGTTTGAAGTAGGTCGAAAATGTATTCGTTTGTAGAATAAAAAAAGAGAAAGAACGAGAGAGAGAGAGAGAAAACACGATTCGCTGTTCGAACGAACGTTTCACGAATAAAATATGCGGATGAATCGACGTACGACAAAACGTCAACGGCATCGACGATTTTCGGAACGACGGGAAGCCGTGAATTTTTCAATATCAACGTCGAGGGAAGAAGCAAACCACCGGCAGCGAAGAGAAAGCGCACCGTTTGCTTCTCTTCTCTCGGCTTGATCGACCAAATTCACCCATGTTGGTCACGATTCCTGCTTACAAGGGGAGCGTTCGCTTCATCGATTTGCCTTAAATTTTACACACGATACACCGAAAAATAATAGAACGGCTATGACCACAGTGGCAGTCGCGAATATATATTCGAATGCTTGTTCCAGCTTTTCCTGCCAATACAACGGCGCCCGAGATTTTCTTTTTCATTTCTTGGGGGGATTACATTTATTGAAAGAAAGAAAAACAAAAATGGCATATACACAATGTTTGTAAAATCCACTTAGAATCACTTAGAAACTGAATTAATCGACTTCACATCAAGTGAACTTCTTTCATTTGACTATTTACATTCTTGGACGCGTAACGCGATTAGTAACAGTTGACTAGTAATAGTTGTCTACAAGATCATTTATTATAAGTAAATCACGCAAACAGTCGCGTCATTGTGTTTCCTTATTTGACAATGAACGAAGTCGATCAATATGGTTTCGCTTGTGAACGGTTTGTACAAAGTAATGGAAACAATTTGAATATACGAAACTCGCGCGTACAACTTTGACAAACTTACAAGTTATTATATCAATAGATTCAATCAATTTCTTGGTTGAAAGCTTCAACCAAGCTAAACAATCCTACAATTCAACGTGAAAGCTTCCAGCTTCGGAATTCAATTTCCCTTCGCTGTTTTTATACTTTTCCTTCTATTACTTCGAAATCACTTTCACGAGATTACCTGAACTGTCCGTCAAATCGATCCACGAAAGGTTTATCGCGGAAGTTTTGCAAAACCGCACGCATGTTCAAATCGGTATGTTTACAGTAAGACGCCGCTTAGTTTCCAATAAGTTCCAGCGCTAAACGGAAACAGCGTTAAACGAGGTCATCTTAACATGTAAATAATGGGGACAAGTGAAACAGAACAAAGAATAAGAAAATTTATCAGTTCTTTTTTTTTTATTTTTAACTCCATCGTCAATCCAGATGGAAAGTCGTTTCTCCATTTCCTCAATCACATTGCTTCTGGAACGGGTAATTTTTGTTGCAGAAGTCGTCGTGGTAGTGTAGTTGCTGATAACACGATTTTTCCTTTGCTTTTTAAAATTGTCCGTATTGTTGAAGTTGACAAATTTAATGCAGTGCCGACATCAGATTGCCATTGGTCTGCATCTAATCGCCGTAACACCTGCATTTTAGTTTCCAGCGAAATGCTTTTTCTTGTCGCTTTGCTGTTTTTTTCTTTGCAATCGCCCATTGTAATTTGAATTGAGAATTGCCGAATTTATCACAATAAAGTAAAATATTATGTTTGTATCTTTATACACCTAGTAACGTTGATGACCGCTTATAAATCAACCGTGACACAGGAAAGATGCGTTCGTGCTGTAATGCGATTTCGGGGAATCCAAATACTACCGCGTAATACTGAAACAGCGTTAAGCGGGGTCTTACTGTAATTTGAATTGTTTCTGACGCGTTGTTTCTCTCTTGTATATTTTCGATCGTTGCTCACTCCCTCGCGTAAAGCACGCACGAACGACGCGGAAATTTATCCCGGATTGATATTAATATTGAAACCGTCTGTATATTCTGAACGAGGAGCAGAACGGTGAACCATGTGCACAATTGGAAGCACATCATCGACCGGGGGGCATTGTGCATTGTCCTTGTGAAACGAGTGACCGTCGAGAAACTCCCTGTGTCATTAGCATCGATGGCTCGGAGCCCACTCGAAACCCGTGGGTCCCTCAGCTAATGGCCACGGTGCTCGATGCTGGTAAACACTGCTGGCACAGACGAACGAAAGGGAGAGAAAAAAAAAAAATATCGCGATGGGGCTCGATCGACGAAATGCTGATCGTACGGCGCTTAACTCTCCTACATCGCTGCTTTCGAGAATTACGCGAGGATTATGCGATAGGGAGTACGAGACCTCGAGGTATAAAATTACGCGATTGCGCGATCCAACCGTGAGGAGGAAAGAAGAAAATATGAAACGAGCAAAGAACTCAGGGGGGAAAAAAATTCTTTTCCCGTTACTCTAGGGATAATAATAACTTTCTATGCGTACGCATTTTTCGACGAAAGTGATACGAACTCGAAGGAGGAGTTCAAAAGTAACGAAAATCTGATTTTTTCGAACGAAATTGGATGTCACTTTGTTAATTATGGAAACAATATTCTCTTGTTTTTAAAAATTGGTATGTTCTTTTATCCTATAAATATGCACTGATAGTTAAGACACAATTCATAATGATCGTCATACGATTCCTTTTTATTAGACTGTATTATGAAGATTTTCATAATTGATGAAACTGTCTGTGCAACAATGGAACCTCGGGAATCACGTTTTTCGAATTGTCACACGGGGAGACACGAAGATTGTACGATATTTTAGAATTTTAATTAACGGATGAATAAAGTGTTCGACAAGCTTATTTCTTTTCGAATATTTGAAATTTGGCGAATGTATATAGGACTTTTATGGACAAGAAATATTAAATTACGCCACAAATGACACGATTATTATGTTAAATTTTGTAATAATATGTTAGGTTCTTGCACATGAAATGACAGATTTAACAAACGTGAGTAAAGTTACTCAGATATTTCGCGACTAAATGTACTAAAAGTCAATTTGAAGCTTGAGGCTTCGTTATAAAAAATTAAGATTATCAAAATAATGAATAATTATCAAACTTCATGATCGTGAAACTTCGGTCTGCAAGACAACACACAGCTTACCAACCACGCGAGAAATTTGAAATCGGAGCCTCGCAAACGTGGAACAACGAGCCACGAAATTAGCATTACTGAGATTTCAATTGTAACAATTATAAAATTACTTCACACCGAGGCCGCAAGGACGAAAGGTGAATTATTTCCAAGCGAGCTGCAACGAAACTGATGTTACGAATTTTGCTGTTTCGTGTCTGCGAAAACGTGAAAATAACAAAAATAATAAATAAAAGAAAAAGTTCAGTGCCGTGTGAAACATCACGCGGAAGGATTAATTGATTAATCGATTCGTCGAGAAGCGAGGAGTCACGGCGTAAAATGGCGGATGAAATTCAGAAGGGGACGATCACCATTCTCGTCGTTAACGAGCGAAGCAAGATATCAGCGAACTTGCTCGTAACGAGAAAACAGACAATGGCGGTTACGCGAATAAAAAATTCAGCGGTTGGTACTACACGCGTATTTTCCCATAAGAATGCTGCTTTCTCACCGTTGTCTCTTCATCGCGAGAGTACAATGCCAGAGAGTTCCATCAGGCATATATGCGAAAACGCCTCCAGCTGAGATGAGATTACACGCTCGTCGCGATGATTCCGCTGGATCTGCGCGCCTGCATCCGCGCATGTACGTGTATTTAAATAGTGTACACGTATGTGCGTGCGAGGAGGAACAAGCTACTGCAGATATGTAGCCCACGTTGCTCGAAGAAATTTCAACGACCATAAAAGGAAGGAAAATCAACAGCGCGTTACAACTTGAAAATTACAGCGTGTTAGTTGCTAATATCGAAGATTATTCGAAATTATTATATTGAAAATTGGCCAGTATCGAATACTAACCGATGACGTAACATGTTTGTTGGAAATTTTTTTTGATCGATCAAACGGCAGAATAGGAGAACGAGAAGTTTTTGTTTCAAGAGAGGACACACTTGCTCGCCTTGAATATTAGTACAATTCTCTGACTGTCATTGTTCAACTGTATTACAAATATAGTTTGCAGTAATATCTTAGGATTTAACGACACGAGATTCAAGATTTTTCGAAATTTTACAAAAGAATTCGTGAAAAGAACCAAAAGGAAAATTAATATCTGATATATAATAGCATTGTACCAACTATGATATTGTATTTACTATGGTCAACGGAGATAACATATTCGAGTACTACGGATTTTTAAAGAAATTTGCAACAAATTTAAGGATGAAAAAAATGCATGGAACGTAAAGAAATAATCGACAGAGAAAACTTCTGAACTTTCACAGAACGCATGGATTTGTATAAAAATCCGCGGTCCAATAATGGACGCGAGTATTACGATGGATATTAAAGTAAATATTTATCTATATTGAAATAAATATTTCACAATATCAGACACATACACGAGACACTGTAGATAAAAGTGTACATCGATCGATCGATCGATCCATCGTGCGCAACCATGGGATTTTATTATCACCTCGAAATCGATCGTAATTACTCTCGACAAACTTAAACCTCCACTGGGTGTTCACCCGTCCTACTTGTCGAAACGACTCTCCACCGAAAGTCCCGAGGGAAGACCCGAGGAATTTCACGACGACGCGCGAATAAAGCGCAACGAAGTCGAAAGCCAATCCCCGTCACGTTAGACAACAAATATGTTTCCCCGGCGTCGAAGGAACGCGAGGATTAAGTGAACAGGAAGACAGGTCACGTCCACGTCGTTCGTGTGCCGGATAAACGTCCGCCGCGCTCGCATCGATTCGAGTTAACGCCATAATGTCACGATTTATCGGCCGTCTGCGTCGAAACGGCGCGGAATAAGAAAGCCCCCCGGCCGAGTCCATGAAAGATCACGCTGAATCCACGCTGAATCCACGCTTCACGAGCTAGGCCCACATCCGCGAGCTGTTCATAAACTACAGTATCCATCGCTGAAACTCGCGGAATCGAATTTTTTTTTTTTTTTTTTTTGTATAAACTTCCAAGGTGCTCCTTTTTCTTATGTCTACATCGACAGAATATTTGCAATTGAAATTGTAGAATCATATCGTACTGTTGGCGCGCAATTTCAATTCAGGGTGAGAGTTTATTCGAAAATTTCCAACTGTTCGCGAATAACTTCAATCTGAAAAAAAAATTATTATTAAAACGTAGGTGCTCCTTATTTTTTCTTTTTTCCTTTTTTTTTTTGTCCTCTTATGTTGCATCGACGTCTCGCAAAATATTCGCACCACCTACGCACGCATTGAAATTATAGAATCGTATTTAAGTAAGCATAATTTCAACAAAGTGTAAAAGCGTTATTCGAGTTTTCCGCTGAACTTCGTTCTCGCGAGTAATTTTATCATTTGAAGAAAAATTACCGTAGAAAGCGTAAGTACAATTGAATTACAATGAAACCGAAATCTTCGAGTCGACCCATGACTGACATCGACCGATCGCGAGTCAAGTGAAAGTCCCCGGAAACACCAAACGCTTCGTCGAGTCAGCAAAATGCTCTTCCGCTAAACGTCGCCCGCCTTGAATCGAAAGGCCGTACACCGAACGATTACTTTTTCAATAGTTTCACCTTCGTCGGTTGAGTTACAGCGCATGTTGCGACGTGCGACTGCAAGAAAACGTGATAAATAAAACAAAACGAAAAAGTGACGCGAAAGTCGTAGAGCGAGTGACGAGCACGAGCGCTGTCGGTTCGCGAGAGAAAGGCCTTCCCGTTAAAAACCCTGTTGTCAAACGTTTGTTGCAACGAGTGCATGCACCCGATAGGGGAAGAAGAGGGAACAGGGGGAGGGATAAAAAGCCAACACCCCTTTGCCGCTGGCTGGAGCTGCTCTGAGAAACGAGCGAGAAAAGGCCGACTGGAACCGCGCGACCTGTCGCGCCACAATGAATGGACACGGTAACCTTTTTGCAGCTCTCTGCGGCTCTTTCCAGACCTCTCTGCACTCCAGTCACTTGGAAAAACGCAACCTATAGCGCAACCTATAGCGCGCCGCGCAACAGCCATAGAGCCGGCTTCAAAGCTTTCCATCGGCCGGGAAGTGAGTAAAGCCGGGCTGAACTTTCGCGACAGCTTTCACCGATTGAAGATGCGACAGGCCGCTCCTCTCGTCGGAAAGCATTGTTTTCGCCTAGTCTGCTCTAATGCACCCGGCACCTGGCCACGTCGATTTCGTCGGACACGGACACGGTTGCGCTCATCAAAATCGCGATAAAACGAACCGAAACGAGCGCGTTACTCGTTTGTTGTTCGCACGTGCGGTGACGAATCGCAATCGACGATCGAAACACGCTTGCGAGCGAGTTTCTCGACGTCTGTTGGGACAGATTGATCACTCGGGCACTCGATGAAGTTTCGAACGAACGGGAGTTGTTTAGGTTAGACGTTGGACGTTTGATCTTCGAATATATAGTCGATTACTCGACGAGAGTTGAGAATTGAGATCTCCAAGTAACCGGGACTTTCGTCACAAATCGGATACAAGTGTGAACGATCAGATATTGACTCTGATACTCGAGTATTGCAATTCGAGTTTCCTTCCTTTATTTCGCTTTATTTTATTCTTCATTGCACGAGTACAAAAAAAGAAAAAAGAAGAAGAAATTATTTCTCAGATATAAAGAGATCTAGTTTAGATCAAGTTTCCTCTCCCTTGCTTTGGATTTCCTTCTTCCGTTCAATCTCCCTCAGAGATCTAGTTGTACTTAGTTTAGATACAGATAAGATATCTAGTTTAGATTAACAATATCACTGATATTTCAAAGATACGAGAGTCACGCAAGTTTGATACATCAAAGACGAAACTTTGGTGACATTCACCGTTGCAATTCAGCAAATATCGGGTCAATGTAAAACCTAGATCTCCATCGGAATACTCCTTCTCCACCATGAACAATAATTACTCGTCAGACTGAGTAATTAGTCGCTACAATCGTGGCTCTTTTTAGATGACCGCTTCCCTCGTAAATCGAAATAGTTCCGAGCGTAATTAATCCACGCGCTCCAACTTGAGCGGTACTTTCGAATCGCAACTTTACATGTCCAATGACGAATTACCATTGGAAAACTGGCCTTGCTCTCGCAGACTCTACCAACGATATAAATATCTTACGTTTCCACGAAGTTATAATTTCAATCGACGATAATTATTTCATCGATGAATCGTTCGAAGATCGATTGCACACGCGTTCGACAAATTGGCTCGATAATCGGGCGTTCAGTCTCTCTCGGTGAGAATCGCGCGACCGATCATCACGCGGATGAACCATCCACGGGCACCCGATTAAATCTTCGCTCGGTATAAATTAATCGAATTATTAATTCGCAGCCTTGTATCAAACAGCGTCCTGCCGAGTAATTTGGATCATTTGTAAAGCGATGAAACGCTTGATCTATAGTTTCAAAGGCGCGTGCTTCCGTGAGTTATATAGTTCGCGAGGTATCGAACTTCAGCTGGCACGAAGTTAGCTAACTAGCTAGCTCGCTGGCCGATGTGAAATTTCACGCTTGAACGACCATCTTTACAGCAGTTTCTTTCTTTTTTTTTTTTTCTTTTTTTATAACAGTCGCTCACGAAGGTGTTCGAACACTTGGAAACATTTTGAAATTTTATTAATACTGGCTATGATTACATCAGTGGAATATAGGTGGGCAATTATTTTAAACAAGTAACAAGTGTTGAAGATGATTCCCATTGAATATTCAGACTTATTGACACAATAGATTATGACTGTGAGTTTTGCAATAAATGTATTTGTTAAATATCTTGTATATATTTATACTTAGATTCATTCCGAATTTCATAATCAAATGTGAATATATTTTCCCAGAGGGAGAATTGAGAAAACGAAAAATCTGCATACACCTTAACACAAGCACTTTAGCCACAAGTTGAATTTACAATTGAAATCTTAAAATGTTCGTTTGTTTTGGTCAAGCGAAATTTCATTGGCTAAATGGAATTGCGCAATTTATACTTTCAAAATAAACGCTTCGATACATCCATAGAAGCTTCTTACGAGTTTAGGTATCAAATTCATTTCGATATAATACAATATAATACAAGTTCATAAAGAAATTCCGATAAAATTCAATTCAACGCCAATGATCGTTTAATTTCAAACACGATGCTGTGCAAAACGATCGGTTTCGACGAATAAAAGAAAAAATAAAAAAAAGAAGAAAGAAAAAAGAAAAATTGCCGCGCAAACCGATTAGGGATCGCAGGCTGTTTTATTGTTTCGCAAATTGGTCGAGTGGTCGTTTATAAAGCGACAGACGCCCGGGCTACGTTTTCCGAGTTTTCTTTAATGGATAGCTATAAATCGCCATCTGCCAACACCACGGTACCGTTAAGCGTACCGCGCGTACACTGGGATAATCAAACCCGCAGTTCAGTTCACGCTGTTGCGAAATCCCGTGAAACGAGATTTATCCCGAATGTCTCGCCGGGCCAGTAGGATTCGAGGTAATTCCGCTTTAACGTCTCATCAAGGCCACCTTTATAAAATTAGCGGGCAAAACTGCGCCGCCTGACTTTACATGGGAACGGCAGAAAATAAACTACGAGTGAAGTCGTGCCGATTAACTCCGATAAATCGAAAGAATTTTTGGTGGAAAAAGCTAACGATCTGGGTGAAATAGGTGTCTAATTTTTTTTTTAAATTTCAAAAAGTTCACAAAGGGAAAACACGTTTTTTTAAAGACGTCGAGTAAACAAATTTAACGCACGATCAGTGAAATTGGAAAGAATTTTCCAGAGTTCAGAGACGGACGATTCGATTCGTCGAACTATGATTTCCAAGCGAGGTGAACATTTTATTAAAATTAACTGTGCAAGTGGCTATCGTGTCGAAATAACAATTGATAGCGGATAAAACAACGTTTATTCGAACCTCGCTCGAAATCACTATGAAAGATCAGATCACCTTATCTAATTATACACGCTATTGATAATTTTCTTTCTTTAAAAGAATTCCAATTTCACACGTAGCAATCTTTCTTTTCTGAAGTCGACTTTATAAATAACTTTATTAAATAACATTTTCTAGCGAGAAGAAGAAAAGAAAAAAAAAGAAACTCTTTGCAGCGGAAAATTTTCAAATATCTCGGAAAAACTCTTCATTAAGTGAAACCTACACCTATATCAAAAAATAACCATGCATCAACGCATTTCAGATAACATTTCAGCTCGCTCATTTTGTAAAAAGGAGAAAATCCCGAGTTCTGTTGATAAAAGCAAACAGTGTAGAGTGAAAATGGTCGATACACCGGGTGCTGCTGATTAACATTTCGCCCGTATTTCACCGGCAAGAAAATCCAAAGACCGATTCCTTTTGCACTCCGATATCCTTTTCGAGAAAACGGAGACGGGTTTCGGGTAATCGGGCGAACGTCACCGGTAAACATCGAATCGATCCTATCTTCGTCGTTCCTCCAGGAGGGAACTCCGGCGAAATGAAAATTCGATCGGCGTGTGCACGGCTTTCAATTTCCTCGAGCCGTTTAATAAAAGAAAAAAACAGCAAGGGAAAAAAGAGAGGAAGAGGGGGAGAGAGAGAGAGAGGCGCTTCCTCGGCGAAACTTTGGAAAAACCGCAACTTTTCGCTGACGTGACTTCGATTCCAAGGCCGCGATCTATCCATCCAGGAAGAACCTTTTCGAACCCTCGCCTCGCCCATTGAAAGATTCCACGTCGGGGGCGCGTCGTTTCCTCGCGATACGAAAGATAGCCGCGCCACCCGCTCGAAAGTATCTCAATTCAATTACGGATAAAGGGATCCCGCCATCATTCCAGGCGTTTCCTTCGTTTTCGTCGGTTCCGTTATCACGCATGGCGGTTGCATTGGAATTCGAAATAATTTACTTATCAGTAGACTGTGTACTTTTCATGAAAAATAGTAAAAATTGTGTGTGAAATATTGGACGATGTCAGAACAGACAGAGAAAATACATAAAATAGTCGAAATAACGTGCAATTTGTCTGTAAACATCTGCATAAATTTTCTACAAAAAGAATTTCTTTAAAAAATCTATCAACTTAATTTTCTGTAATATAGCGTGACTTGTATTTATTTATTTTATCAATTTGATAATCCTACAATTTGAAAGTCTTTGGAATTTTGCCTACTATTGTATTTTATCAATACAGGGCCAAAAATCATTTCCCACTGAAATAAACAGCACAAATTTGCAATATTTGAAAGAAATAATTTTTAAAACATAATGAAAAAACCATGTTTGAACTTAAATTTAATAAAATTAGTTTTTTCTCAAATTTCGATGCTTTGTTTAAAAAAAAAAGAAAGAAAAAAAATAGGTGGGAGGAAACTTTTGGTCGCATCTTATATAATGTGACAAAAGTACCAAATGAATTATTACTAGTTGCCTGATTTTTAATTGGAGTAAATATGTGATCAACGAATAATCTTTTTCTCTTACAAACGAACGAGCTAGAGGATTGAAACGAGAGTTCTTTTTTTGTAAAATAATGGAAATACACGCAAACTGACAAGCTGAAATATATTGATCGTAGTGTTCGAATCGTTTTGATGACAAATTCGAATTGCTTCGACCATGATACGAAGTTCAGCATCATTGACAATCTCTGAAAGTCCCTGTCGTTCTGAAAGTTCGAAAAATGCTGATCGTTCTTTGAAAGTTGCGACAACAACTGCTTGATAACAGTGATAAAAATTCAGCATCTTCGGCCGAGTTCGATTCGCACGATATCATTGACAGGAAAATTCAGAAAGTTCCAGTTGTCGCAAGCGCATTCGTTATCTGTGTTGTTCGTTTCTACACGTTTCGACTGCAACGTGCGATGTCTAAGTAAGTATTTCAACGAATGTCAACGTCTAGGTAAATATGAGTAATACTGTTCGAACCGAAGTAATCAAAAAGCTTGTACGATACTGAACACTCCTTACGTTATCAAAACCCTATCGCGAGACTTTCTAGATTTCCGAATCGAGACTCAAGATTCGTTACGAGCTATCCAAGTCGATGTGGAATAGTTGTGATCAAAGTCCGCGACGATGTTCCCAGATACCGTGCCAATATTTTCACTATCGCCGAAACGATTGCCCTAGAGCCTCTAGAATTTAGAGACACGAGACGATAGAAAAGATGCATAAACTCCTAATTGTAAATGTGCCAGACTGTCACGTGAAACGAATATAAATCCTATCAACGAAATAAATCGATTTATTCTGCAAGTGGCAGATGACCAGTTGGAGATTCCACGATGATGAAAACTCGATAAAAGGATTTCAATTGAACTCGAACGGCAACGCACAGACCAATTAAAGGTTTAAGCGACGATTCATCGCGATAAAATAAATTTTTTTTCGTTACGTTGCAACGGTACATATTAAAAAAGTTATACTTTACGATATTCACAGAAATTTTCGTTTCGAGGCGAGACTTTTCCACTCCGGTGACTTGTTGACGAAAGTAATATCCTTTCCGATTTGTACTTTGATCCTTGACCACTTGTATGATATGTACTTTGTTACGAATTCCTAACAATCTATGAGATGTAATGACGGAATGAAGAAATATTAAACTCTTCGCAATCTCGCAATCCCAGTGAAATCCGAACAACTGATCCGAGACTGATCAAAAAAAAAAAAAAAAAAAAAAGAAAGTTTGCAAATGAAACGTTGCGTTGACGCTAGCGAACGCGAGTTAGAGAGAGATCGCTTAACACGTTGACTGCCAAGATATCTCGTAGTTTGTGTTATTTCCTCCAACTACGAGTTATCTCGTCGTTTGTTTACTTGCCATATTTTTGCAGCTACAATGAAATTCGTAGTCTATCAGTAAATAATCATTATTTTACATGAACGTTTACATGAACGGAAAATTTATTAATAAACAGAAAATATAATAATACAAAGTTTATTCAAAATCAACAAGCAAAAGAATATTTTTATTTGTGATAAATTTTTAGAAAAGGGCTGGCTTCTCTCGACAGATTGGGACAATCTGTAAATAATGAAACTCTTGCAATCTAATTTTTGTTGGAACTAGTTGAACCTCTTCTCCAATCAACGCGTCGACGAATGCTTCTCTAAACTTTGTAAGTTTTATTTTAGAAGAAGTTGCTTTATGAAAAAGGCTGCATTATCATATATATATATATATATATATATATATATATATATCTATAATATGTAATGCAACCTTTTTCGGCCATCTAATAGTCTTTCTTTACATAAGCCAACTATTTTTTTCAAAAAAACACCACATTCTATACGCTTTGATGATTACTATGTACTATAATAGGAGTTTCTAATAATATAATATGATTAAATTGAATTCTTAGACCGGGATCCTGAAAAGTACCGTGGCAGTCAACGTGTTAATTTCGACGAAATTCGGAGCCGTTGGTCTAAAGAGCAGCGACAAATGGGCTTTATCCTCGGTGATCTCCAGCTTCTCGAACTCTCCGCGGAATCGGACCGTAACCAGATAAGACAAGGCACACTCGTGGCGGATAACGATCGCCGAGCGATACCGGAAATCGATAGGATTAATCGAGACTGCAGCGACTAAGAGAGGAGAAAGAGAGAGAGAGAGAGAGACTGTATCGCGTCGGTTGTCGAGCGCGCGTAGCACAATTCGCTCGATGCACGCGATTAAAAGTTTGCTTTAAGCCGCAGTCGAAAGAGAAATATATATATATATATATATATATATATATATATATATATATATAAGAGGGCGCGGCGTGGCGCAGCTCAGCGCGGCTCGGCTCGGCTCGGCGTCGAATGACCCGCGGAGCAAACGAATCGACCCCTGAGCACCGCATCGAATTGCATCGTTGTAGGTGGCTGAATACACGGCACGGAAGCCATGATGGAGCACAATGCCCGTGCACGGACAAAGCCGGACGACAAAGAACCCGGCCCGATAAGAAGAAGCGAAAGGAGCGGAACTTGGCAACGAGAGGAACGGAGAGAGAGAGAGAGAGAGAGAGAGGCAGCCAACCCTGATTTCGGCTTGCATCCAGCGTAACACATTTAACCGCGATAACGAAACCTTCTCTCTCGCGCGAGGAAGGTTTTTCTCGCGTTCCTTTCGACATCTCGAAAAAAGAATAAGAGAGAGAGAGAGAGAGAGAGAGAGAGAGAGAGTCCACTTGGAAAAACGGGTTTTCGAGCAACGAGACAGTTGCACGAGGATCTTTTGGAAAGATGGACGATACGAAGAATTTTGCTGTTATCGTGTGTTATCGTCGTTCGAAGTTCGATATTCGAAGTTGGAATTCGACGATAACATTTGCGCAGAGAGAGATGCGTTCTTTTTTTCTTTTTTTATATAGGATTTGCATCTTTATTGCAAGGAAGAAACTAGAAGCGAGACGGGATCCAAGACACTTTGAATCCCTTTGAATCTGTATGTATATACAGGGAAAAATTCGAACGTGACTTAAAGTTAAACGCGTTCCGAGTCTCGTTAAGTCATGAATCTCATGATAGATTTTGAGTCTTTGGAAGTATCGGTCTCGAAAGTCTTGAAAGTATTGGAAAAAAGATCGAGATCGATCTTTGGAAACCATCGATCCTTCAGAACAAACCATGACGAGAAGTCTAAATTAATATAAAATAAAGATTCAATGGTTTCTTGGATTTACACCTATTTAAGAATATTTAAAAATTTTCAAACAAACAGTTCTTATATCACTGGTACCAGATAAAAATGGAGTAATTTTTGTAGTAATTTACGCATGTGTTAAAAAAAAAGGGGGAGAGGGGTCCAAACCACGGTCGATACTCGACCATTTCCGATTCGAGCAAATGATCACGAAGATAATGGCCATTCCTCCGCGAAAGTGTTAAACTCGAATAATCGAATCGACTCGCTGGTATAATTGATGAGAGGAACAGACAAGAAGAACAGACGAGGGGGTTCGTCGGTGTGTTTCGCGGAATGAAACGATTTGTACGATTTTCCAACGGGACCGGGATGCTAGACAATCAGTTCGAACATACTTTTCGGTGTTTGTTCGACGAAATGAAAATTCAATAATAAATGCTGCACCGATGTTATATTCGACAGCCGATATCCGCTCGTGAAAGAATCATTCTTGGAAATTTGGACGATCAACGAACGATCCGAGTGTGTTTTTAATAATTTCGACGCCGCCGAGCGGGGGCTTAAAAATCGTCGGGGGCCGTGTCCACCGTTGACCCCCGAATTAATGAAAAACGGACGTGTTTCGCAGCTAAGGATTACTGCTGAATTTATTCTGCTTGATTCGCTTCGTCTGAAAAGAAAAATTCTCCACGTCGCCACGTCAACCATAAAGTCGTCGCGATTCACGCGCGCAGGATATACAATATTAAAATATTAGAGGTGTGCCGTAAGTAACGTCGTTTTCTTCAAATTTAAGAAACATTGGCATCTAGTGACAATAATATAACTTAGTACAACATCTATATATAATCTACATTCTGGTTAAATATATTGACATTTACTGTGCTTATTGTCATACTTATATTATAAATTAAAACTGTATTAACCCTTGAATAAAATAAAATTTTGTACAGAAATTTTGTACAGAAGACGACATTACTTATGGGTATCCCTAATAGAAGAATGCAATATGAACAAGAAAAAAAAATTTAACGTAACTTAGTTTATTTAGTTATACCTGCTAATGTAGTCTATTTGTATAATTCTATTTTATTACATTTATATTTCATTCGACTTGATTTTAGTTGTTATATAACAGATCTGAAATAGCACTGTTGGATGCAAGAAGAGACCTCAAGTAATGTTACATGATTACATATAACCTGTCAAAAAATCTGATGTTTTTTCTTTAAGAAACCACAAATTATATGGTACCTTGATGAATGAAATGAATTTTAATTATAATCTCTTGTTTCTTGACATTGTACTGTATTTAATAAATTTTGGTATATAATATTATATTAATATTATTATATTATTTAATAATATTAAAATTAATCTTGTTAAATATTAAATTAATACGTTGATTTATTGTCCACTATGTCCTCTGGTAATTCCATTCTTTTAAAATTCACTGCGATAAATTTATCATTACAAAACTAAGAAAAACAATTGAATAATTTATACATGCAAATCGTACATCCAGATTGATTAGCATTAGAACTGGTCAACATTTCTAGTTAATTTACAACATTTTGTTACAACTCTGACAATTCCGAAGATACAGCAATGAAATTCAACAAAGTAAGGGAAACAATAGAAAATCTGATTAAGCACCCCGAGGCGCTTCACATTGTCAAGTTTGATTTTCCAATATAGCTGAAATATAAAAAAAGATAGTTCTTTTCCTTGGTTCGTATTCGATCCCAAGGCAGAAATTATACGCACCGATCGCGAATATCTTCGTTTTAATCGCGGTAATTGAAAAAACGTCACTGTGAGAAGCAAAGAGTTGGAACTGAACAAAAAAGCAGGAAGAAACAAAAAACAAAAAAAAACAAAAAAGAAAGAACGAGGGAAAAGGAGAACGAATCGACAAGCCAGCCGCGTTATAGTTCTCTTTCACGAACGTTGCCCTCTAAAGAACTACGTTTAAACGCTTAAACACGGCCGTGTTTAAACGTTAAATCATTCTCTTCCGTTTCTTTGCTCCCTCTCTCTCTCTCTCTCTCTCTTTCTATCTTTCTTTCGCTTCTTCTCGCATGCGCGAGTCTTTGTCTTATTAACTTTAAAAGAAACCGTAGAAAAACTTCTAATTTCAAAGGTTCTTTTCAAATTGGCCATCGTTGAAAAAGGCACCAAGAGGAGAAGAGACTCGATTGTTGCAGAAACGCGCACCATGCTCGATCGAAAGTGTATAACGAAAGAGCATAATCGAATCGATAATTCGTTTCATTTCAGCATCACTTGTCAAATCGTTAACTCCGCGAAACAGAAACCAGGGAAAAATCTTTAAATGATAAATGAATAAATAATAATAAATACAAAAATACACTCTTTTTTGAAATTTAAATTAAAATAAATATATTATATATTGTCACTTTCATCCAACGTCCGTGTAAAATTCATAAATTATTTACTATTCCACGATCAAACAAATTTTTATCATTAAGCCTCTGTTAATTATTAAGGGAATTTATTTCAAACGTAAAAAAGAAATTAAGGGTTAATCAAGTACTTTGATATTGGATAACTATAAAATTTATTCAAGCAGTGATAGAGATCCTACAACATTATTTTTATTATATTTAATATCTCTCGCATGTTAACGCACCTAATTCATCTTTGTATAAATCAATTTCTACATCCTCAGGAAAATTTCTTTCATACTGAAAAATCGTGAATACACCATTTTCTTTAATTGTTCGTGATTCTTTTTAACTCGTATATTGATCTTGTTACGTACACTATATTAAGGAAAAACACTATCCTCGACGTGCTGAAAATTTCTTATAGATTTCAATCCCTCGTATCTCTTTCAATTATAAAATCATGGCGCTCTTTGTTTTTTTATACAAACGTAAAATGGTTCGACCATTGTTACTGTAATGATGACCAAGAAATTGGGTCAAGCTACAAATCCTCAATGATCTAAGACTGAGTAAATTTTTAATTTTCTTTAATTTAAAAGCTTTACTCGTGTTTCATTTTCACTTTACAATGTTGTTCAATGACTTGTTTAATAGCAAATTTTATAGATAGTAGAGTGCAGATTATAGTGAGTAAACAAGTGTAGACCAAACATCAATTTTTCGTTGTTTCGAAGATTTCTGCACAATTAAAGTCTAAGCGACGAAAAATCTAGAATTAAAAGTATAATCAATAATCACCACGATAAATGAAGATTGCACAGATGCACAAGTATTTGAAGCTAAAAATGACGAAGAATATCGCGACAATGCGGATGAAATCATAAAATAAACCAAGAAAAAAAAAATAAATAAAAATAAAAAAATTCATACAAAACCTACGATTACGGTGCCATTATGCTCTTCAACTGTACGCACGCGTGTACTCGTTTCAATGCATGATTTACGTAATTAGCATTTATTGGCGCACGCGGCCGGAGGAGAACACGCCTGAAACGTGCCGTGATTTTTATCGCGCGCCGTCTTGATACAATTCCCTCGAATAAAAATTTTTCTCCCATTGCGCGTTTTCGCATAAATCGCCGACGTTCGTGCACGCCGCCGTCCCTTTATTCCAACAACGCGACGTAACGGAAACCGCTTTCATCGCCTACACGCGTCTACGTACCGCAAGAAGAACACGCTATACTCGAAGAAGTATCAAATACTAAGTGACTGGCATATTTTTTCTGGCCGGATCTAAACCGGGATCTAAAAATTCGCGACCGAAAAGATCAACGATAACGTTACATTTTTTTTAGTCGTTATCTCTTCAAGAGTCACTGTATTTACATCTTGGATCGTTTCATTACTATTTACTTTAAACATCATATATATGTACGTGTATCATAGATATTTGTTAGGTGGACTCTAATTATACGTATTGTATAAACTAGTTGTCCCCCGACAAGCTCATATAAATAGAGCCTCGCTCGCTCTGTGCTCTATAAATATTTCCCTCTTTTATCTCTCGCGTACGTGCGTTGTAAATTGAAACCGACGTTTATTATAGCGTAAGAAATCGAATAATTTATACCGCGTTGCGTATGAAATCGTATTCTCCTTAGAACGTTGCGCGCGTGTACGATCGATTTCTACACGATTCAATGCGCAGATATTTTTAATGGTCAATTCTTCGAACGAGGCTGTTACAGTTCCTTTCGAGATACTAAAAATAATTTATCACATTTAGCTTCTCAAATTTTTTATAGAACGTTCGAAGAACATTGTAACATATTTTTTTGATATTTTTCAATTAGTTGAATCGAAGTAATTTATTACGCGATTCAATCCAGATATATTTTTACTTGTCAATTTTTACATTCAACAATTGATGTAATTATAGTGTTTCTTCAAATAAGTTTATTAAATCTACCTTCAACAAATTATTCTTATACACAAGAATGTTGTAACATATTTTTAGCACTTTTCAAGTAGTTGAAACACTCGATCAATTTCTGCATGATTCAACGCACAGGTATTTTCAACGATTACAAGTAGTATCACAATCTCGCACAATTGTCAATTTTAAAATCCAACGATTGAACTAATTACAGTGTCCCTTCGAAATAACTTAAATTAAATTTAGTATCGTACTTTTAACCCCAACACATTCTAAGAGCACATTGCAGCCTATTTTTGACATTTTTCACAACACGGGAAATAATGGTAGAAAAATAAAAGATGGAACATGACAGGGATTATTCTATTTTCGGTAATACGTCTTCCTCTTCAATGTACCTCTATCTACCTGTTTCTCTCTTCATTTCCCTCTTCTATTTCCCATCATCGATCTCCTCGAAGCGAGACTTAATCAAGCAAGTTAT